>VXAX01002744.1:18534-153782 GCA_013399835.1 Leptocoma aspasia
CTTTTTTTTTTTTAATTTAATTTCTTTTTCCACTTAGCTGCAGGTTTTTATACCCAGAATTGAAAACATTCAGCTCTTCACAAAATTACCTNAAGTACAGCTTTGATTTTTTTTTTTTCCTTTTATGCAATTTAAAAACATATCGTTACTTAATTTTACTGTGTGGGCAGATTTGGACTAATGTGAATTACAGGAGACAAGTTTCTCAGCAATTCTGTTTCTCTATGATTGTTTCATTGCTCTAGACCAATTTTATGGGGGGAATTCACATAGGACTGACTGATGATGATGATGATGATGGTACCAGAGTCTGAAAGGAAGCTGTGATTTCAGAGACAGATTCCTTCAGGTGTCTTGGTCTCATCCCCAAAATAGCTTCAAAGCTGCTGGTACTTGATCTCCACTTCCCAAAATCTCTCTTGATGGTTCTGGAATCTCTCTGGATGGTTATCCAGGGTAACCTCCAAAGCCAGCTGGAGGTCTCCAGGAGAGAGGCCATGCTCAGAGGATTGAATCATTGGGGTGATGCAGGAACTGAAGAAGTCATTCAAGCCATGTATAGTTACCCATAACACTCAGAAGTTTCTTTCTAAGCACTCTTAATTCAACTTATTTAACTCATTTAAACAGCTATTGTAAAGCCTTTGTTCCTACTGACATTTTAGTTCTTACTAAAGAAACAGACATCATGTAATTACATCAGTGCTATTAATTATTATCACTTCTCCTGTGATTGCTGCCATTTTTGGGCAAGCTGTTTTAGCAACAGTGGCACATCAGAAGAGAAGACACTTTGAATGAAGAGTATAGCGCACATGTCAAATTCAGCTTTCAGGTGTTACTCTCTTTTTCTTATACTACCAAGCCAAAATGTTTCAATTTGTTTATGTATAAAATTATATTTACTATGCAAACCACTTAACCAATCAGCAAGGTAATAACTACTGTCAGATTACTTAATAATATTACTTTATTATTGTCTGCTTCTATTTCCAGCTCCTTTAGTTATCTTTCATGAGGTCGTGCATCTTCCACATCAGTTCCCCTGTATCTCCATTGTGGTGATCTTACTTGTAATCTTCCTTGCTTTCTCTGTCCCTCACTTTCCCCTCCCTTTCCTCTTTTCTTTGATTATTTTTCTGGGCACACTGTGCCAGCTGTGCACAACCATTCAATTTCTGAACTGTCTGTTCCATTTAAAAATACATAAATGGCAGCATATTCACTTTTGCCTTTTCTCAGCCTCATGTCAGTGAGATTTTCTTTTTGCTGCAATTACTCAGGAGTCTGAAATAAAGTTCTCAGCCTCACACCATTATAATCATTCCCTGCCTACACCAGTTGTTACTTTGATACAGTTCTGTGTGATTTAGGTTTTCCCCAGAAAGCATGAAGTCCTGATTTCTTCTTCCAGCTCATTTCAAGGTTCAGGGGAACTGCCTCACCCTTAGAGAACACAGGGATACTTTTAAACAGTATGAGGTACATTTTCAAAATGGTACTTATGAATTACACATCTCATTAGCAAATAAATGAGATTCATCAGCACAACTCACTTCCTCCTTGGAAATATTCCCCCATAACACCTATAATTTGCTGAAGTTAGAAGAGGGCAAATGATGATAGAGAGCATATGGATGTGCCTGGAAGTTTGAACCAGCTTTAATCCTTCCATAAATGCTCTGACTGCCCCATCACTGCTGCCATTGGACGTGGAGTTGGCATGGATTCCTCGTCTTAGAGCAGAAAGGCATTTTGGGGAAAAACGTAGATCTTCTGCCCTATAGACACCTGTACCTAAAGCAACACAAAAAAGTTTGTCCATTTTTTTTTGCACTGCCTGGCCCACAGCAGAAGATTAGAAAAAGTTTGGGGCTTGAAAGAGATAGGAAGCTTGCTACTGCATAAACTGAAAAACAAGAGTTCTGAGAAATTATTCCAGGAAAGAAATGTTCTTCAATATTAAAAAAGGCTCTCTGAATAGTGCTCCCCCACAAAGCTGTCTTCTGTGTTCCTGTTCCTGGGGTTCAAAGCTATCAGGGCCAAATCCTCCCATGCCCTGTATCAGGTACAGCTCTGTTGGCTTCTACAGTTCCTTCACATGCACCAGAATCCAGAGTGCAAGATTTGGTTTACTGCATTTGTGACTGGTTAAATGGTGTGAAATTTCCCTTTTCCACCTGAGCCCTGGCAGCGCGGACTCTCCCGACACAACCTGCTCGGTGCTCACACCGAGTGGGCTCAGCCCAGGGCATTTCAAATTCTGTTCCCACGTTCATTCTGGACCATGCTGCTCTCCTTTTGGCATAGCTGGGTGTCAATTCCCCAGTAACAGCTTGAACAGGTTCTTTGTCACTGCTGGGATNGGGCTCCCTGCCCAGGCCATGGCCCTGCCTGGGGCTCCCTGCCTGGGGCTCCCTGCCCGGGGCTCCCTGCCCAGGCCATGGCCCTGCCCGGCTCCAGCGGCTGCTGGGCCACAGAGCCAAACGCAGCTTTTCCAGGCCTGCGGGGCACTGGAATGCCTGTGAAGAGCAAAAAGCTCCTAAAGTTTGTCAGAGATCATATTTTTTGCCCTTACAAGTAGCTGATAGGAGGCAGGGAAGACTCACATTTATTTGTCCCGCATGTATATGAAGAAGCATTGGTTAAAGGCTGCTGGAAAATACTTTTTTTTTTTTAATTTAATTTCTTTTTCCACTTAGCTGCAGGTTTTTATACCCAGAATTGAAAACATTCAGCTCTTCACAAAATTACCTTTATTTAAAANGTCTCTTTTTTGCATGTCCCTTTTTGATACAAGTTGAAATAGTGTCACCTGCTGTCCACAGCCTCTCCTCAATTCAGAGGTAAGAGTTTGATTGATTTGGTAGTAACTGTGCACAGAAAGCAAGGAGATGAATTACCCTTGCAAAGACAACTCGAGCTGCCAGCTCCAAGCTGTAGAGGAGTCATCAGGGCAGCAGAGAGTAGTCTTCCAAATGCTTTAGTAAGGGGAGCAGGAGAAAAAGATCAGTAGCTGATTAATCATGTTGCTGGTGTTTTCAGGGACATAGGCTAATAGAAAACCAAATGTTAGGAAAATATGTTTCAAGGAAGGCCAACAAAAAAATGAGAGGAATGCACCCACTGACAACGTTGTGTAGAGATTGCGAAGGGTGTAGGAAGGAAAGAAAAGCAAATGAAAGGACAACTCATGAAGGAACAAATGAAAACCACACAAATAATATTTCTTAAAGGTCATCCAACAAAAGAAGAATAAAATGAACAAGAAAATGAAAAAATTAGTTTCCTGAAATTGTGTTTTCTTGTGAACAGCTATAGTAGGTGTTGGGAGTTACTTGTAAATGACAAAATAGCAGAGTTATCTGTGTCCTCTGATCATCACATGTAAATTGAATAAATACTGAAAATCTGCTCTGACAATGGACTTTGGACATAAGTTTCTATCTTTGACAGTGGAATTTCCTAAGCCCTTACTTGTCAGCTAACTTCTAGAGGCATTTCCTTCAAGCTGGTCTCCCCTGTTGCAGAAATATGAACTTTTGAAGGCAGCAAAATATCACCAAGCGCACACAGAAGTGACAGGCAGAGAGAGGGAAGAGACTTTTCCCCGCAGTGTACAGGAAAATTGCCCTACTGCCACTGTCCAGTACCCCTGTGCAATTGAGACCCTTCTGTGCCAGTGCAACAGCTGGAAAACACTTCTGCTGTCTCTGCCAGAGCAGTCCCAGCCACCTTGGAAAGATTTAATGAACTTCATGGTCTTAGTGAAGAACAGGAGGGATTTCTTTGTTGTCAGGATCATTTATTAATAATCATAGCTATTCCATTTTTAAAAACGTTCAATAATTCCTACAATACACCTTGTAAATTAACCTTAATAAATATGTGGTAGGAATCAGCTTACCCTAGTAATTGGTGTTTAATAGCATACAATAGCTGTAATTTACAAAGCTAACTTCTCAGCATAGTTTAACTCCTAATTAGCCCTCAGGAAGGACTAACCCTCCAGACGGTTCTTTGTTTTTACAAAGTGTGCTGTGAGAAAACACGCCTGACTTTGGTTTTGCAGATTTCCATCAGGGCAAGTTAGATGTATGAGAACAGCCAGCAAATGGCAAATAAAAGGGGATAAACATATTTTCACTTCAGTCTACTGCATTTATCATCTCCAAATTCACAAGTACAGCTTTGATTTTTTTTTTCCTTTTATGCAATTTAAAAACATATTGTTACTTAATTTTACTGTGTGGGCAGATTTGGACTAATGTGAATTACAGGAGACAAGTTTCTCAGCAATTCTGTTTCTCTATGATTGTTTCATTGCTCTAGACCAATTTTATGGGGGGAATTCACGTAGGACTGACTGATGATGATGATGATGATGGTACCAGAGTCTGAAAGGAAGCTGTGATTTCAGAGACAGATTCCTTCAGGTGTCTTGGTCTCATCCCCAAAATAGCTTCAAAGCTGCTGGTACTTGATCTCCACTTCCCAAAATCTCTCTTGATGGTTCTGGAATCTCTCTGGATGGTTATCCAGGGTAACCTCCAAAGCCAGCTGGAGGTCTCCAGGAGAGAGGCCATGCTCAGAGGATTGAATCATTGGGGTGATGCAGGAACTGAAGAAGTCATTCAAGCCATGTATAGTTACCCATAACACTCAGAAGTTTCTTTCTAAGCACTCTTAATTCAACTTATTTAACTCATTTAAACAGCTATTGTAAAGCCTTTGTTCCTACTGACATTTTAGTTCTTACTAAAGAAACAGACATCATGTAATTACATCAGTGCTATTAATTATTATCACTTCTCCTGTGATTGCTGCCATTTTTGGGCAAGCTGTTTTAGCAACAGTGGCACATCAGAAGAGAAGACACTTTGAATGAAGAGTATAGCGCACATGTCAAATTCAGCTTTCAGGTGTTACTCTCTTTTTCTTATACTACCAAGCCAAAATGTTTCAATTTGTTTATGTATAAAATTATATTTACTATGCAAACCACTTAACCAATCAGCAAGGTAATAACTACTGTCAGATTACTTAATAATATTACTTTATTATTGTCTGCTTCTATTTCCAGCTCCTTTAGTTATCTTTCATGAGGTCGTGCATCTTCCACATCAGTTCCCCTGTATCTCCATTGTGGTGATCTTACTTGTAATCTTCCTTGCTTTCTCTGTCCCTCACTTTCCCCTCCCTTTCCTCTTTTCTTTGATTATTTTTCTGGGCACACTGTGCCAGCTGTGCACAACCATTCAATTTCTGAACTGTCTGTTCCATTTAAAAATACATAAATGGCAGCATATTCACTTTTGCCTTTTCTCAGCCTCATGTCAGTGAGATTTTCTTTTTGCTGCAATTACTCAGGAGTCTGAAATAAAGTTCTCAGCCTCACACCATTATAATCATTCCCTGCCTACACCAGTTGTTACTTTGATACAGTTCTGTGTGATTTAGGTTTTCCCCAGAAAGCATGAAGTCCTGATTTCTTCTTCCAGCTCATTTCAAGGTTCAGGGGAACTGCCTCACCCTTAGAGAACACAGGGATACTTTTAAACAGTATGAGGTACATTTTCAAAATGGTACTTATGAATTACACATCTCATTAGCAAATAAATGAGATTCATCAGCACAACTCACTTCCTCCTTGGAAATATTCCCCCATAACACCTATAATTTGCTGAAGTTAGAAGAGGGCAAATGATGATAGAGAGCATATGGATGTGCCTGGAAGTTTGAACCAGCTTTAATCCTTCCATAAATGTTCTGACTGCCCCATCACTGCTGCCATTGGACGTGGAGTTGGCATGGATTCCTCGTCTTAGAGCAGAAAGGCATTTTGGGGAAAAACGTAGATCTTCTGCCCTATAGACACCTGTACCTAAAGCAACACAAAAAAGTTTGTCCATTTTTTTTTGCACTGCCTGGCCCACAGCAGAAGATTAGAAAAAGTTTGGGGCTTGAAAGAGATAGGAAGCTTGCTACTGCATAAACTGAAAAACAAGAGTTCTGAGAAATTATTCCAGGAAAGAAATGTTCTTCAATATTAAAAAAGGCTCTCTGAATAGTGCTCCCCCACAAAGCTGTCTTCTGTGTTCCTGTTCCTGGGGTTCAAAGCTATCAGGGCCAAATCCTCCCATGCCCTGTATCAGGTACAGCTCTGTTGGCTTCTACAGTTCCTTCACATGCACCAGAATCCAGAGTGCAAGATTTGGTTTACTGCATTTGTGACTGGTTAAATGGTGTGAAATTTCCCTTTTCCACCTGAGCCCTGGCAGCGCGGACTCTCCCGACACAACCTGCTCGGTGCTCACACCGAGTGGGCTCAGCCCAGGGCATTTCAAATTCTGTTCCCACGTTCATTCTGGACCATGCTGCTCTCCTTTTGGCATAGCTGGGTGTCAATTCCCCAGTAACAGCTTGAACAGGTTCTTTGTCACTGCTGGGATCTGTTGTATCACCCGAGAGGAGTTGCTTACGCACATTCCTGCCGAGTGTTAACTCCAGCACAGGAGTTTCTGAGCTGGTGGCGTCGTAAAGGAAAAAATAGCAACCAGGAGTCTTGATACTATGTACAGAAATATTGCAGAATGACGAAAAAGATGTGCTCAACAAGAGTTTTTCATTTTTCCTGGTAGGAGGAATGGGCATATGGGGGAGGTGTTCCATGACTTTTTCCACTGGGAAAAGCTCTTAGGCTCACATCATTATATACTTGTATATATCTCTTGGTCTTAGCCAAACTGAAAAGATATATTCTCTGGAATTCCATAGGTGTGTTCTAGCACAGTGTCCCTGCAGCTAAGATCAGTGGTTAGGAAACTTGGTATGGTCAATGTATGACCAACCTTTCCCCTCCCCATTAATATATGTTGTATAAAACCCACATTTCATCTAAAATTCAAATTTATTGATAATTATTATAATGATAGCAGAATAGAATCTCTGAGTAGTCCGTCTAAGAAGTTTCATGTGGAATACTAAATCCTTGTAACTGGAAAGATAAGAGAGTTCTGCATCTATGTGCAGCATCATGACCTGATAAAAAAATGTAGTTCTTGGTAAGACAGCCCTGTTTTCTACTGTTGCTTGTAGCTTTGGAATGCTGCTGCCCAAAAAGAATAACATTTTGTAAAAGGTGGTTAATATCTATAAATGTATATGTATATTAAATCCTTAATCTGTATTCTCTAGAAAAAGAGCTATTATTTCTGTATACCCTTTCCTCAGTGGTACCTCCAGCCCTTACATTCCTTTGATAGGAGTTGATAGGTACAGGTATGTGTGATGTAGCAAGCCAAGAAAAACATTCAAAACAGCATCTATAAAGGGACACAGTGAACTGAGGCTAACTTCACATCTGTGTATAAATTGACACACAGCAGAGGAGAATTACATGGGGCTTGGCATGTCTCTAAGTGAGTGGGACAGCTGTCTCAGAGGATAAATAAATACCAAACAATTGCATGTGAAAGACACAGTCCAAGAATACTGAAACTTGCCCTATAACTGCTCTTTTATATCAGTGCTTGACAATTTTTGGCCGCAGTAAATATTGAAATTTATGTGATATCCTTATTAGAGATTTCTTAGAATTTCTTAAAGTGAACACCTTCATAGAGACAGGCATCTACACTGTCTGGATATCTGTCTCTCTCCCTTGGCATAGCTCCCTCTCTTTTCCTTATCCTACTACCTGATTCATTATCTTTTAGGCACAGGATGGACTATGAGGGGGCAGAGAATTTATATAAGAGTCCTGCAAAGGAAAATACCTTTTCAGCTTCAGACTTTGTTCAGTTTTTTTCTAACAAAGTATTTAATAAGATTCAGCATTAGACAATATTCTACCTTTTCTTAAATAAAAAAACCCTCTTGGCTGTCAGAAAAGAGGAGAGTGAGAATTGCAGGTTATGTGTGTGCTAATTGACAGACTGCAGAGGGGCAGGATGATGGCAACATGCTTAAACCAAACCGGACTTTAAAAAAGTACAATTGTTTCATTCTTTTTGGAACAGGCAGTTGATAAACTTGCTAGGGTAATTTTTTTATTCTTTATTCTCCCATTGATTTTTCTTAAATTTGTTTTCTTTGTAATCTATTTATGTAATTTCCCTTTCCTATATGTCAAAAGGGAGGATCTGTGTGAGAAATACCTGGATTATGACAGTTCTCCTTTGTGTGACAGTCTCTGGGCATGTCCCTAAGGCAGGTCCACATGAGCTCTTTCAGAAAAGCTCTTTCCTTCTGAACCACATAACTGCTTTTGAAATGAAGCTTAATTGCTTAAGTCTGGCTGCTGTTTTATGTACTCAGATGGAAGGATGTGAAAACGCTGCTTAAAAGCAACAAGTGCCCCAATGACTGACCTTTGCTCCTGGTGAATCTTTTCTGTTCCTACCGGCACAGGAGAAAAGTGTGTTAGTTTTGCAAACTTCCAGCCATTACTGCTGATCTCTAGAGAGGGGTAAGGGAAGCTGTGAAGATGAAAACACAGGGGACACAAAGTGCTGCAGTCACCACTGGGCTGTGGCTCAGGTCCTCCCAGCAGGGAATGAGCCACTGGTGCCGTCCTCCCGCTCGGCAGCCGCTGCTGAACGCTGTGATCTCCTCCAGAAGTGCAGCCACTTCAGCTCTGCTCCAATTCCTGCTGATAAGTGGCACACTACACTCAGGTATCTGCTATTCTAAAAAAGCAAAGATGTTTTAATTTTTAAACCACTGCTAAATAATTCCTAAGTGCTTAAGAAGTACTTGACCAGACCAGGAAATGGTGAGCCATCCGCACCTATTCTGCAACTGACTAGAAATTACCATAGTGGTACAGGTTGAGAGGAAAGCCCTGCTGTTCTTACAAAGTCTGTTCTTGAGAACTGTATATTTTATATTGTGGAAGTGTATCTTAGTATCACAGCACCCACAGTTGGACACTGAGGATTAGTTCCCTGAGTTAGGAAAAGGGTTTTGTGGATTTTGCATTATTTTTAGAAGAATTACTTTGTGTCACAGGTAGGGAGAAATGTTATCAGTTTCCCTAAGCTGAATAAAAAAGGAACTAGGAACACCCAAAAAATGGTGTGCCAGTGGTCAGAGGCTGATTCACAGGTTTGATCAGGCAGTGGTTCTGTGGCAGGGGAATTTTTCTGCAGTGTTTGCACTCCTGAGCTCTCCTTCAACTCCAGCGTGGCTCTGTCACCTCTCCCTCCTTCCAGTGTCCTGGAATCCCTCAACCTCTGAGCTCCTGTGAGTAAAGATCCCACCCTGAACCACAGAGTAATGTTTTGTTAGCTAAGTAAATATTGACACTTGCAATTTCTAGCAGAACTTATTTTGTGAGTTATGTTCATGTTATCCTTTGGTATATAACTTAACTCTACAAATGCCCTCAAGTATCTGGACTTTTACAAAGAAACAATTATTAATGTAACAGCCTACAATTGGGTAGTTGTTTCTCAAATTATAAAGCAGTTTCCCTTCTTTACTGGACAACTGGATGGACAGGAGGAACAGTACTGTAAGAGCTAAAGCTTTTTTTTGCAGAATTTTTAGGCTTAAGTGCTTGCAGAGTTTTATGTTTATGTGCTTGAATTAATGGCTTCATGGTATTTTATGACTGCCTCTCTTTTTATCAGTTGAGTTAGGAAAACCACAAAGACATCACACATAGGACTTTACAAATGTCTCTTGTATATTGTCATTTTTGCCACATATGTGTAGATAGATGTAGTGGTTTTCCAGCTAAAAGAGCCAACACTCTTCTACACAGCCCAAGTGTGAAAAGTCTCTTTACCTTGTTAACCATATGCACTCCCTAAGGAGTGTTGTTGTTAACAAAGGAGACCTTTGGAATTGTGCTGATGTTAATGTATAGTACATGCTTCAGGTAAGACATTAATATTTTCTTTTTGATCTCATTTTTAAAGAAAAGTAAAGAACACCAAAGTGCTGCAACTTGTTAAAGATACCCCAACTTTTTAGTGTTTACAAAGTACCACAGCTGAAAAGCAAAGAAGCTTAGATATAATGCTTTTTCCA
The DNA here is from genome assembly GCA_013399835.1 of Leptocoma aspasia. Classification (NCBI taxonomy): domain Eukaryota; kingdom Metazoa; phylum Chordata; class Aves; order Passeriformes; family Nectariniidae; genus Leptocoma; species Leptocoma aspasia. The sequence goes on from VXAX01002744.1 coordinate 28,573, forward strand.
TTCTAAGTTCCTTATTAATAAAAAATCAAAACTGAATTTATAATTAAGGGAATACTATGACAGGTCTTAAGTGCTTTTAACAATATTTTTTTCTTTTTTGAAAGACAAAATTTATTTCAGTGAAGAATTGTATTTAATTCTCACAGTTCTAGAGTAGTTTTACTGGCTGCATAGGTCCAAAGACATGAAGCAGGCCAGAGTTCAAGGGCCTGATGCTGAAAGCAAATTTATAATCCTACAAATTCTTGTTGCTTAGGGTACTTCCCATGCATATCACTTTACCACAATAAGGGCTTCTTCTAGGAAATACTTATCAAACAGAGTAATTGCAGTGCTACTCCTTCCTGTGCTGCTCCAACCCAAGCAAGGCAAAGGAACAAACTCTCCTCAATATTACCAAGGAGCAGAAATTGCCTTCTTGGCCAGTCTGTTTTGTTCCATCCCAAAAGGGACATGCAAAGCAGAGCAGCTGGCCTGGTGTTCCACCCTAAAAGGACAAATGTCTATTAGGCATATCTAGGAGTTGGAATTAGGGAGGCAGAACACTCAGCTCTGCAAGGAAGGACAAACCAACTGCTTCAGTAAACCTGTATTTACTATAGTGAGAAATATTAATCAGAATTAAATAAATACACCAATAGCTACCATCCAATTAAAAATAACCCTCCCCTGTCACCAGTCTAGTGGATAATTATACAATTAGAAATGTTGGAAATATCATTACCAGAATTAAATTAGGGAAATTTCTCTTAATAGAATAAGAGTGTCCCTGGTGATGGAGGCTGGGGGTGTCTGGATGGGCAGGGAAATGCCCTGTCCGTGCCTCTGTGTCCCTCAGAACTTTGCTGGGAGAACCCCAAGGGCATTCCCAGGGTTACATTCCCAGACACTCTGCATGGCTTCACTCCAGGGCATAAATTGTATTTGCTAGCACGGATGTCTTGTGAGAAATAGTGCACTGGCAGTCTACAAATCTGAGTCAAGTATTCTCTATATTTAGTGGGATAAATATATCCCACTAAATATAGGGAGCAATAAAGTCAACTGGGAAATCTTAAGCTCTGCTGTGGAGAGCAGAGCCATTAAGAAGCAACAGAGTTGTGCATATAAAATGGCAATACACTCACCTATAGGACCTTCATCTCATTTGCTCAGATACCCAAATTTACAGTAGAGCCACAGTGCTTCTTCTCTTTGTTCATACAATCTTGTTATTGAAAAGGTTCCTTGACAAATCTATTGAGCAGATTTGTTAATCCATAGGATGCCGGAGCAGCTGGCCAGCGTCCCTGTGAGCATCTCCTGCTCATGTGCCTCCGTCACAGAAATGAGGCTGAGAAGGGCTCTGCTGAGCACTTGGGATGTTATTGATTTCCTTGATGACAGAGGCAATCAGGATGTTTGTGCAATGTGTGTCTTTGACAAATAAGGGCCACAGGGGTGTTGAAGCTGCAGCAGCAGAGAGAGTCCATCTGCTTTACAAATTTCATAACATTGATACAGAATGTGCACAAACTGCTCCCAAAACGCTGTTAGTTGCCAAGCACAGCTATCATAAGTGGTGGTAGAAAACTTATAATCAACATAAATTACCAAGGCCATATATTTGTTAGGCAACAGAAATAAATGGCACATCTTCTCAGATTTGTTTTTTATGCCCATTTGAGAAAGACATTTACCTACTGGGCTACAACCCTTTCAATCTGAAACTTCTTCACTGGAAGGACTGTATATTAATTTCCAGGGAGCTGTGGTTTTCTGGAAGATACATCAGGTAATCAATGTGCTCCCTGACAGAGGTCAGTGCATCTTAGCAAACAGAAATTTCAGCATGTGTAACAATTCTAGTAGTGGTCCTCAGTATCACTCAGAAAAGTTTGTTTAGCCTTCACAGAACTTAGGAAACAAAATGTTCCAGTTTCACAACATTTTCTGAGAAAGCAAGTTCTCTCCCATACCTGTTCTGAGCAAATAATGAACTGATCTTTTTTCAGTTTCTTAAGCATTCCTTCCTATAGCAGTATTTATATTTGGGTTCTCTACACTTGTTTATTCCCCCTGAGCTGTGTGTTAGGATTCACCATGCTGTCACAGCCAATGCACAAGGACTGTAATTACCTGTTTTCCCTGGTTCAATTTTCAAATACTTGCATTTTGGCATAGTTGGAAGTTCTCACCTATTCATCTTTTCACTTCTATTATAATTCATCTCAGTAGAAAGGAAAAAAAAACCCACAATGTAAAATTCTGTACTATTTAGTATGTTTTCTTGAAATTCTTATTGCCACCAAAGCCTATTTCAGATGCTCCCAGTCTTTGCAAGTCTCTTATTTGTCCTGCCATGGTGCAGCTTATCAGCCACTCTGTTGGACAGATGCAAATGTTTATGGGCCCACACAGTAAAATGGGTCATGACATTCTAGGTTTCTTTGGGTTTTTTTGGGTTTTGTTTTGCTTTGCTTTGTTTTTCAAAGAGTAATAGTAGAGAGAGGAGGAAGTGATGAGGGCAGGTCAGCTGTGCTTCTGAGGGCAAAATTATTTATGAAATTCCATTCTTATCAGTTATAACCCTCCTCTTGTGCTCCATAGTACAGACAATGCCATAAAGGCTGATATAGTGTTGTACAATAATGGCACAAAATCCTGTATATTGATGGTCCTGAGAGCTCCCAACCAAGCATTTTCCATTTGGTGCACATTTACACTCCAAAGATCCAGAGCTTAGGGGAGCATCATCTCTCTGTTAAGTTTCATATCTGTGCTAAGCAGATACCTTTTAGTGGCTGAAACTGAACCCCACTTTATCAGGGAAGAGCCACTGCAGTTGTACAGCCCAGGGGAGAATGAGACTGGGGATGACAGACTAACTTTGGGCCTGGTTTTGGCCTCAGGAGAGGTCCAGTCAGAAGGTATCCACAAGAACTGCACCTTCTAGCACTGCTTCCTGTCTTTCACTTCTGTTATTTTGTCATTTTCTTTCTCACTTTCCAGTATATGTAAATATTGTGTGCACCCAAGGGTGCTTTATGTACTGCATGCCATCACAAGTTCTCACACAAAATACCTGCAGGACTGAGTCTATCATGCTGTCATTGATTTATTCTGCTTTGTTGAGTCATTTCCCTTTTTAAAAATAGAATATTGCTTTAATTTTTTTTCTTTCACAGAGCTCTATCTAATGAGGTTATTTTTTGTGGTGAGAATCCTGCTATGATAAGGAAGACAGCACAAATCAGCCCAACCCCAGTGAGCTCTGTTTATCCTTGTGATTGTGAACTTCTGATTTTCTTCAGCTTCTCTACTTTGCAGTGCTCTCTCTAGCAATCCCATCAAGCTTTGATTTAACAGCCAATGATTTTTTATTTGTTTCCTGGAAGAGTTTTGGGAGCTCTGAGTGTGGGTTATTGAGGATACTGAACTTTATTGCTCAGAAAATACTGACACTGTCCTTTGATAACTTTCTCTTGTCTTCTGTCTAGTGAATCATATGACACAGGCACTCTTGGCAGACAAAATGCTGTCACAAGTGGACTTGCACTTAAATGCTGATAAAATGTCTGGGTGAGCGACTACATTGGGTTTTAAGATGTTACACTCAAAAAGGGGAGGTTCTAAAAGATTTCTAAACCCAGAGGGTCTCATCAATACCCCTATTGCATCCAGACTTCTAATGACAGTGCCAAATTTACTGCTGTGCATTTACTGTTTCATTCCTCAATCAGCAAGAATGGAGAATCTGTACCTCCCATTAGGCAGACAAATGAAACGGCTGCATGGAAGTGATATTTATATTTCCTTGTGTTTTGTGCATCTAGAGTGCATTGCATCAAAGTGAGTAAGGAGTGTGAGTAGAGTGGTGTTAGGGAGATAATGAAGACAGTCTTTAAGCTGGATGGTCACTAAATATGTTGGATTCATGACACCAACAAAAAGAAATGTCCCTATCTACCCTTATTGTTTTATCTTTCTCTTTAGATCAATAAACTCACTCTAGTTGCTTTACTCTGCTTTGGACTGTAGAATTGAATTATGTCCTGTGCTTGCCTCTGTCTCCCAATGCATAATGCAGAAGATTCTCTGAGTTCTTACAGGAAATTCAGCTTCATTTAATTCACAGGTGATTTGCATTGCCAGCACCCAGTCTCAGTGCCTTGCATCTCCATTCTTTTTATTCCTCTTTTTCAGAAGGCAGGGGGCTCATTTGCTACCTGAGTTTTGTGTAGTGACCTATATCTTCCCTTACACAGAGAAGAAGAGATTGAGGCTCTCTACTAGTCTTCATCCTGCTTTGATTTTTTACTTTCTCTTGATCCTTTTTCGGGCCCTGTAAGTTTTTTAGGGTAAAAATAGCAATAGCACACAGAGATACAGATCTGTTGTAAATGTCCATGTCTGTTCTGAATTGTTTACTGAATTATTAAAGTACTTCATAGTTGGTTGTATTTGGAAAGGTGATGCTACAACATCCAATATTTTTGCCTCAGCTTTTGTATCAAATGTACAGGATCCAACTTGCAGAATGAATCAGAAGTTGTTGGGGTTTTTTTATCCACTAGACTTCTACGAACTGTAAACAAGCTGGTTTTATCTGCCTCAATGGTTGCAATAGTTTGCTGTGGCAGACTGGAGTCCACGTCACTGTGACTTCTGCAGTGCTAACTCCTGCAGGCAGGTTTGGGGGCTCGTTGCACTCAAACAGGCATCTGAAGCCTACTTATTCTTAGAGGGAATTTAGTTTCATGTTCACTGACAATTGCATTGGGCTTCAGTGTAAGGTCCAATTTAAGTTGAAACGGCTTCACCCTCATCCCATGTCACAAACTGGAGAATGAGGGATACAAGGACAGCAAAAAAGGAGAGGTTTCCTTCTGTTTCCTCCATCTCTACAGGGAAAGGTGGGCAGTTCCCCAACTATTGTTTCACCTCCCATCAGGAAAAGCAACCAAAAGGATCAGCTCACCCAGCTCTAACCATGGACACCACCGTGCTGTTCCAGCACCGGGGCAGGCGCAGCCACAGCCAGGACCGTGCACAGCAGTGCAGGAGTTTTCCCCACAGCGAGAGCACAGCTGCACCGAGCCCTCCCTGGCGTTGTCGGGGTGGTTCCCTGCACGGGGGAGGCCCTTCCCCTCCCTGGCCTGCCCCAGCCTGTGCCCCAGAGCAGAGCCTGCCCTGAGCCCAGGCCCACCCCGGCTGGGGAGCCATGGCAGGGCTGTGCTGGCCCATGGGCTGTGCTGGCCCATGGCTGTGCTGGCCCATGGCTGTGCTGGCCCATGGCTGTGCTGGCCCATGGCTGTGCTGGCCCATGGCTGTGCTGGCCCATGGCTGTGCTGGCCCATGGCTGTGCTGGCCCATGGCTGTGCTGGCCCATGGCTGTGCTGGCCCATGGCTGTGCTGGCCCATGGCTGTGCTGGCCCATGGCTGTGCTGGCCCATGGCTGTGCTGGCCCATGGCTGTGCTGGCCCATGGCTGTGCTGGCCCATGGCTGTGCTGGCCCATGGCTGTGCTGGCCCATGGCTGTGCTGGCCCATGGCTGTGCTGGCCCATGGCTGTGCTGGCCCATGGCTGTGCTGGCCCATGGCTGTGCTGGCCCATGGCTGTGCTGGCCCATGGCTGTGCTGGCCCATGGCTGTGCTGGCCCATGGCTGTGCTGGCCCATGGCTGTGCTGGCCCATGGCTGTGCTGGCCCATGGCTGTGCTGGCCCATGGCTGTGCTGGCCCATGGCTGTGCTGGCCCATGGCTGTGCTGGCCCATGGCTGTGCTGGCCCATGGCTGTGCTGGCCCATGGCTGTGCTGGCCCATGGCTGTGCTGGCCCATGGCTGTGCTGGCCCATGGCTGTGCTGGCCCATGGCTGTGCTGGCCCATGGCTGTGCTGGCCCATGGCTGTGCTGGCCCATGGCTGTGCTGGCCCATGGCTGTGCTGGCCCATGGCTGTGCTGGCCCATGGCTGTGCTGGCCCATGGCTGTGCTGGCCCATGGCTGTGCTGGCCCATGGGCTGGTGTGGAGGTCTCCAGCCCCAGGTCCTGCTGCCAGCAGCACTGTCACCCCAGCCTGGGCAATCCCAGCGCTGCCTGGGCTGCTGCTGTGGGTGTCCTGCTGAGCAGGCGTGTTAGGTCCACATCTTCTGTCCTTGCCCTAAATCCTGTAAAGCCTGCCAGGACAGAAAACATCTCACATACTGATCTGGCAGTGTTTTGCACCCAGGGCTGCTTGTTTTACTGCGTGGTGGGACAATTTATCAACCTGTATCTTAGGTACCTTCTTCCCTGGAGACAGACATTTAAATTCAACTGCTTAGAACATTAACTCCTTTCACTAATACGAATGATCAAAATGTGTAACTGCTCGAGATATTTTATTTTGAGAAATGGCTAATGTGTGTGTAATGTCATTAATTACCTATGAGATTTCAGATGTGTGTTTAATGATCACAAAGAGGTTAGTTTACCTCAGTATAATTTAGATTCTGCACTTAAATACTGTGTTTCCACTCTTCCTTTAATTCTTTCAATACTGCACTAAGAATCCTATTTCCCACTTGCAGACAGTCAGTTTCTGACCCACAGAATAACATAAATGCTGATGACAAGATTAGCATCCTATGTGAAATGGAACTTCTGTGTAATTTGTTGGAATTTCTGTGGAATTTGTAGTTGAGAAAAAAATAATATTTTATTTCCTTTGGTTTTACTTAATGCTTATGAAGCATTTTCTTGGCTCACTCAATAGTGGCCTCAGGAAAACTGTCTATGTAGAAATTATATTAAAAATATCAAAGCTGCTAGTGCAATATAAAATATTTATTGGAAATGTTAAAATGTCCCAAATAAAAAATTTGGAGCACATGGGCTTGGTGTTCCTACACCTGTTTTGGCTTTATACTGGGAGAGTTTTATGTGCTTGACCAGAAAACAGTGGCATACATTTCTATTTATATTTTTCTGTCTCCATCTCCCTATTGTTCAAAGTAATATATTCCATACAAGATGAATTGAGCAACATACTTCTCAACTCTGCCATTTTTCTTCTCACGGTTAAAAAATAAGTATAGACTGGTATTCCACAAAAGTACACACTGAATCATTCTCATTAATTAAGAATTGCTTTTACATCCACTTCAAATTACTTTAATAATAGTCTTGAGATTATCTGTTTTGTTAAGCTGAAATATATGAGCAGCTGTGTTACTCCTACAGCTTTTGGCAAGTTGCATGAACGCAGCACCTATGTGCAGCATCAGGGTCCTGTGAGAGCAGACTCAATTGCTCTTCCATGCAGATCTTTCGCCTGCCTGGGCCTGACTGCACTATTAATATTCACATTAGTATTTGTTTTATTGTTCCACTGTTATACTGCAAGCAAATACTTTGTGCAGGTTGGTAAGACTAGCAGACCTGTGTCCTTTGGCGTTTCTGTCATTGAAGAGCCTGAAGTTGGTGCTATTAATCACCTGCTTAGTCAAACATGTGCCTAAACACCTTGCTAAATTGAAGCTGTGGCACAGAGACCACCATAAAATCCTCCTGGCTGCAGATAAGAGTCTGAATACCAGCACAGCCCACCTGACCTTTGGACAGTTTCTGTATTAGCAACAATGAGCTGCTGATAACTGAGATAGGATCTGAGTCACTGCAATACAGCACTTTTTCATACTGAGAGCCATGGTGACACCACTAACAACAGAAATGCTGCTTGGGTGGCTGCTTCCCTCCATGTCCACAAAGAAAATAACTTTTCTTAGGATTGTCAATATGCTGATGACAGTCACAGCACTACTCAGTTTGACAAAGCCTTTTGTGCTGATGCTACAGTGTTTTCAAGAGCTGGTAGGGGCCTGATGTCTTCTTAAGATAGTTTTCCACATGCATCCCACTTTGAGTTCTGATCCAGCTCCTGGCTCCCAGCCACTTCTCCTGTCTGATATTAATCTTGTCAGACACCAGCAGGTTAAGCTACTGCAGCAGATCTCACTTTACCACACCAGCCAGGCCTGAGCCAGTCCCAGAGGCTGCCAAGCCTGAGGTGACAGTACACAGATGATTGGGCTCACTGGGGAACGGACTTCCACATGCTGATTGTCTTTGAGGCCCACTTACAACCCTTTCATAAAGCTCCCTCTCTGTATCTGAAGTTTATATAATACTCCCAACATAATCACTGAAACGTGCTCAGTTTCTATGGTGACGGGCGCTGGTGGAGAACTCTGAGACAGATGAGTTGAAGAACAAAAAGGCACAGGAAACCAAGAGCCCCAAGTTCACTTTGCAGAGATGATTTGTCTATGTAATATTTAAATAATAGGATGAGAAACCTACAGGAAAAAGTAAAACAGGTGTAACTAACTGCAGAGCTCTTCTGGTACTAGCAAACTTAACCAATGTTCTTCCCGTGTTCTTTTATTTCTTGAATGTTAAAAATAGTTGCACAGGCTTAAGGACGCAACAGAAAAGTTGGCAGCAGAACTGGAATGGAACACTCACTGAAAAGTGGTCTGGGTTTGAGATCAGGATGGACAAGTGGTAGTGGGAATATCTGTGGGATCACTGGAAATACTGGGAAGATATAAAGGGGTCTGAGAGAAGTATGGGGTAACATTAAGCAAAATGACATAGCCATAAGGCAGGAGAGGTCAAGCACCCTTGTACCAGTCTATTTAACATTTAATCTTCTGCTTTTCTGTTACTCTTCTTTTGCCAGTATTTAACTGAATGAGTATCAAAGATACTCATTAAAAAAAAAAAAAAGGGCTGCTCAAGTAGCAGGGAAGTCCAAACCACTCTACACTTGCTATGGAAATGGAAGGGTTTTTAAGCAGGTAAAAAAAAATTTCTGTGCACATTTTCCATGCCTTTGCAGTTGGTGCCAGCAGTCAGTACAACTTGCCATGGTTTGAGCAAAGTTTCAAATATTTCTTTCACTTTCCTTGCCTGGAATCGCTTTGTGTTTCCTGTAGCACTGCTGCTGTGATAGTCACTGTACTGTTTGGGGGGCATTATGTGCTTGACCAACCTCCCACTATTCAGGTTCAACAAAATGCATTTCCTCAAGCTCCATACAGCAAGGTTCACAGCTCCTGTAACAAAGCAAGGGGAGGATGGGCTCGAGTTCATTGACCACAGCCCTGCGGCTTTACTTTCTGCAGCAGTCCCTGACAGAACTCTAGGAGGCAAATTGCAGCTTCACTGTGTCACTAAGCACAAGCAGTGTAGTAAACTGGTGGCTTAGCAAAATCCATTTCCCTGTCAAAGGTCAGCATAATCTGTTTAGAGAATAGCAGCCTAATCTGTCTGTTTGATGTTTATAACTCATTCACAGCTAAAAGTTGACTATGTCCATCTTATGTGGGGCAAAGAGAAGAAAAATGTTAGGATTTGGAATAAGACATGGGGCTAGGAAGAGAAAAGCTCATTCATTTTGCTTCTAGCTCTGTTGTGAGCTTTCACACAGTATTCATTTGAAAACGTAAGTCTGCATGTTTTCTGAGCCTCAGATATGGATTGGAAGAAAAAGCATTCTTGCCCAGTAGTTCGAGAAACAGCAGACAAAGCAAACAAAGATTTACTGGATTTATTGCTGGTGTTAGTTCCCCTGTGACAGACAGGAAGAGGGAGAATGGATTCTTTGCACTTTTTGTGTCCATGTGCTTCTCTATACACACCACTTAAATATGTTGGAGGCGCTTTGTTGACAAAGGGAACAAATGGTTCAGACATGAAGAAGGAAAGCCAGGAAAAATATCTCCTGGTTTTTTCACTGCTCTGGTAGCAGCTTGGTCCCAGATCCAAGTCTGAGGTCAAGAACTCATTTTTCTTTTTGCCTGGTGTTCGTGTGTCCTGGAAAGCAGCTCTACCAGTGCATCCCACTGAATTTCGTGAAGGATTGGAGTGGATGGGATGCTCATTAGGTCTTCTCTAACTGCTTTCTCATTATTGTCTTCCAGCATGTTACAAAATGTGCAGGACAAGATTTAGCAACTGTCCCTTGTTTCAGAGTTCCCTATTTTATTGGAGGCTGCCAGCCCCTAAACATCTCTGTAATATGGCAGACATGGGGCCAGGAGATTAATAAAGTTTTAAAATCCCTTCCTAAGCAGTTTGTAAACTCTAATATGATGTGACTCAGTAATTACTAGAAACCTCAGAGAGACAACTGTTCAGCTGGAAGAGATTTTAATAAACCTATTCGCTTTGTAAGTGAAGTGGAGTGAGCAAAACTCCCAGGAGTTTCATTGATCCTTGTCTTTTTTAAATGGTGTCATAGCCTTCATGTTTGGTTCATTTAATGTTTTGTTTTAAAAATATGCTGACTCTAAATATGATCCCGACAGGGAAACCAAAATATTTAAATATTCACCTAAACAGAGAGTTATACTTAGCAAGTGTTCCTAGCTAAGGGAAAAATCTCTCTTTCTAACTAATCCCTTCTGGAGAGAGGCATTGACTGGTGAAAGATTGTCACTGCAGGAATGCTAGAGTAAGAAATAAACATCAAGCCTACCAGACTTTCAATATTTGTAGAGAACCGTCTACAATTCAGTGCCTTTAGAATTCAACCAGTGTGTCCCTCCAGGAGGGACAGGGCACTGGAGTCATATAATGCCTATTATAGGCTGCATCGTTAATCCTGGAAAGTGCTTACAGTCACATTCCTGTCTCCTGCTCTGTGATACATCTTTCTGCTCATTTTTACTCTCCTGAAAACATATTCTGGAAGTGACTTAAGCTGATTAAAATTCTTTTTTTCAAAGGGACTAAAACCCTGAAATTAAAATGCTTACAAATCATTGTTTTTTTGTGAAATTGAAAAAAACCAAGATCAGTGTAGGTATTGTACACTTGTAAAATGAATTAAGACTTTAAAAATGCAAATGCTTTCCTTGAGATGCACTCATGAAAATGTTATTCATGTGGCTGTTGAATAAGTCTGTAATATACTTTTTGTTTTCTCATCTTTGTGACTTCTGTATTCCATTCCCCAGTTACAGAACAGTTTCTCAGGTATAGCTACCTGGTTGAAGGTGGAGGAAAGGAGCTGGGCTTTTATTTTTTGTCTCTGAGCTTATACTCATTGGTTACCTTTTCACTTGGTGAGGCTTTATTCAGGAATGCATAGACTGTGAGACATCATCCTGTCTGAACTACTTAGTATGAGTCACCATTTGTAAACTGTTTATTGAACTGAGCATAAACAATAAGTTACACAGAATAAATGTACAGAATAAATAACTATTTTTAGATTGCTGTAAGCCCTTCAAAAGTCTTCATTCCACTGAGGTAACATTCTCTTGTAAATGGATATATTCAGAGCACAGTTCTGATACTACTGTCATTTAAAGCAGCATAAAAAGCAGCAACTCAAACAGTCAGAGTACTCACATTGCTGTGAAAGACAAATGTCAAAGTCACTTATGAGCTGCTGTCGTCAGGATGTGATTCTGGAGCAGTGGTTGAACGTGCAGGACACACAGGTCTGGCTTGGTGTGTAAAGTCAGCTCAGATAAGTGAATTCCCAAGCTGAAAGCATCCCTGTATCACCAGCCCTTCCAAGGCAACAGGAAAGAAGCCAAACAGCTACATTCAGACTGAGCCATTTCCCTCCTTTTCCCCTCTTCTGTTGAGTAGCTGTGATATTTGCTGTGACCAGGGGATTGTGGGGTTGTGCATCTGATGTCGTTTATTCAGCTGTGGTGTTTCTCCCGTAGCAGTACCTGCAGTCCCTGCCTGCCACGTGCTGCCTGTGCTCCACACCAGCTCCAGGCACTGTGGCTGTGCCAAAGGCAGCCGTGCCTGGGAGCAGCTGTGCTGCTGCACGTGGTACAAGAGGGAGAGTCCTCACTGAGGGTTCTGTGTGGCCACCCTGCCTCCACAGCTGGCCACAGTAACACTGCTGGCACTGCAGGCACCATCCTTTATGTTAAGGGTTTCCTGCCTTGCCTGCAGCTGCCTCCCTAAAAACACTAAGGTCTTGTAAGCCTTTGTCTACCTGCCAGGCTTATGAAGGTGTGGCAGCCACTGTAAGGTATCTAAAATTAGAGATGCATGTGTTCAGGAAAATGAATTCCACTCACATGTCATAGCTGAGGAGTAGTTGTAGCTCTGACCTTCCAGTTTTCCTGTAAAGGAATCAGTTTCAGAAGTCACACCTTGAGCCTTTTTTCTCCTACTGTAGAGTCTCATCCTTCTGTTGCTCCCTGACAAAATGCAAAATCTGCTGCATCCACTCTCTTGTTCAGGAAACACCATAGGGCTGGCTTCAAAATCTGCAAACTCCTGCAAATCTATGACAGATGCAATAACTTAAATGGGTTTTAAAAGCAGTTGCTCCTCTGTTTCACACTTTGTAAAGTATAGCTGGACTACCATGTAGAGTTTGAGGCTCCACAGTACACAAAAGATGTTGCCAGTGAATGCAGTGTGGGCCACCAGAGTGACCAGAGCACATGGACTGTGAGGGGGCCATGCAGGGATGCAATGGGCTTGTTCAGATTGAGGAGTCTGAGAGGAGTTCATCAGCTCCCTGATAGTGGAGAGAAGGTAAAACCAGACTCTTCTGGGGAGAAAAAGAGCAAGAGGTAATGAGCACAAGTTGCAACATGAGATATTCTGGTTATGAAAAAAACTCACTGTGAAGGATGTAGTGTAGGAGGATTTCCAGAGAAATTGTGGAATCTCCGTCATTGGAGGTAGCTCAGAATTTGAATGGACAAGGTCTTGAGCAATGGGATTCAAGTTCACCCTGCTTTGAGCACAGGGTTAGAGCTCTCAGGGTCCTTCTAACCTGAATTACTCTGTAATTCTAATCACTGACCTGAATAAGAAGAGGCCTGTGAGCACACTTTTTTTTTTTTACCAAATGTGAGCCCCAAGCACAATGCAATATACCTTCAGGAGCTATCACAACTGGCTGCAGTACTGTTTTGACTATAAATTGCAATCATTCTTTAACTGAGTTTCCCAGGTAAATCACTGCAGAACTCAAGCTTTTAGAGCTCCAAGTTGTCAGTATTATTCAAATAAGAACCCTCTTCTCAAACTCACTTGGGAAATTAAGTAACTGTAACTGTGACGTGTATTGGTCCAGTAAATCTATTGTAATTCCTTCAGACTCTCAGAGGGGCATTATGTCATGTAGTCTCTTCATGTGATTTTTAGACTCAAAGTTTTGGGGTGAATCAGTAATACAAACCTCAGGACTTGCATTTAGTGGACTTCACAGTTTTAGTGCAGCTGCTATCTTTCCATGGGTGTTTGCTATGCTTTTTGCAATGTTTCCATGAAGTTTTAATGAATGATTGTGTTTCATGCAGTTTAGTCCTGTCTTGTTCATGATGCAGTTCAACAAAAACACTTCTGTTTCAGTTAAAATCCTAAAGAACTAAGAGCAAAAAAGTTTTGTGTAATTGTTGAACTGCAGCATTTGCCCATTACAGTGATCTTGTACTGTTCCTATTCCAAGTGTTATAAACCATAGTTTCAAATCATTTTATAAAGGTGAGATTTGTTGTTCATTTCCTCGGTGGATGTTGTCAAGGAACACTCCTACTTGTTTTCTTATACCATTGCTTTAAACCTATCTGGGCAAAATCTTAATTTTGCCCCATTGTTCATATTCAGAAATATTTTGGACAAGTACCTTTGATAATATTTAATTTTAAAGAAAACTTACACAACCACTTAAAAGCTCTAATCTTGAACTCACAATTCAGAGGGTAATTTTTCAAGTCACATAAATAGTATGAGGCCATAATTCCAGTGTATGGGATGAGTTGGCCACATTATTTATACGAAGTAATGTCCAATCAGTGGTTTTCTCCATGGTACCCAATTTGACATAAACCCAGAAAAATTGATCATTTTTCTATAACATTAGGGTTAAAAATAAAACACAGCTTGAGAAATGCAAAAGGAAATCTATACAAATACCACTATTATTCAAGTATATGAGTCCTGACAACACCTCTCTTTTTTTTCTTCGAAAGAAACAGCAGTAAGTAACTGAGATCTGTCAAATGCTTTTGCATGGTTCATTAGCTATATTGCCTCCACATTTTTACATTTTTTAAACATTTTAAGTGCAGTCAGTCAGACTTTGAAAAACAGAGCTTTGCTTCTCATTTTAAAATGTGCCATTCACAAAGGAAAAATTGAATCCTGAGATTTCTGATCAGGTTTAGTTTTTCACAGAGATTTTGGAAATAATTTATTTGTCCTTTGCTTGGACAAATCCATGAATAATCACACTCTCTGGGAAAAATGCCATCATTTCAACCGTTCATCATTTCATGGCAACATTTTGATCTGGTCCCAGAAAAAGCTTCTTTTTTTTGAGTAGAAGACATTCAAGACAGCAATACCAGCTAGTCTTCAAAGGACATAAATATCCATGTCCTGTGATGTCCATCTTAATTTCAAAGTTCCCCAGGACCAGCTCAGACAGTTCTGGTTTAACTTCAGCTGTCATCACACCACATACAACAAACTCTGCTGATACTTTTCCATTATGAGTTTCAGTGGCATGGACAACTCAGCTCATGTTGCAGAAGTTATTAAGGCTCCCTAAGTGATACAAGAGTATTTTAAAATAAATCTTTTGTCACCCCTTGCTGTAGCTGAACAAGCAATAATATAAAATCCTGTAGAAGTCCTATAGGATAAATATAGTAAATGATGAAAATAAAATCTTGATAAAAGAAATCAATCACATCACTAACTCTACAGAACATGTTATGCCCACATTGGTATTTCAAGCAATTTCCTTTTAAAATTAACTGGTCAAGTCACCCTTTATGTACCTTATTTCCTGCCCTGTTTGAGCAGGAAGTGGGACCAGACCTACTGTGGTCCCTTCCAACCTGACCCATTCTGTGATTCTGGGAATTTGGGGTCTGGTTTTCAAGTTTTGGCTGAACCAGTCTTGGAGTTATGTGTAGCTCATCAGCTCAGGGGCAGCTTCTGTCCAAGCTTGATGGTGGGGAGGAGGTTGTTTATTTGAATGGCAGACAGAGGACAAAGAAGGAGTTTTGATCACATGTTGATAAGCTCAAAAAGGTGATGTGGTCATTGTACTGAAAGACACTAAACTTACCCAAAGTATTTTTCTCCTATGCCAATTTCTAAAATAAATCCACTCCTCTTTCCCACCCTCTGAATCTCAAATATGATGCTCCAGTGTAGAATATGGAAGTAATGCACTTGCTCTTTCTTGGATCTCTTCCAGCTCTTAAGGAAAGAAAAGGAGCTGATCAGCTCCTCTGGCTTGGGAAATGCTGGCTTCAATATTTTATTTGTTGCGCAGGAACCACTGTGCTACAGTTATTGTAATATTTTGATCTGTTGTTTCTAAACTCCTTCAGTACATTAGCATCTTCTCAAAGCTCTGCTCTATCATGGAAAGTCTCTGACACAAAGCAGAGTTCTGAGAAATCTTCTGGAAAACAAAGCTGAAATCTTGATGAATTCTAAATTTGCAGGAACTGACAATTCCCAACTGCTTTCCTGTTATTACCAATGCACTCCTACTGAACAGCAGAATATATCATTAATGGTAAAGGCTTCATCTGTTTATTTTATGTGATACTTTGATAGGTGATGCAGAGATGTCCTGTAGAAGTATGGAAAAGATGGAGAGAAATGTCTTGCAGTGTGTAGTCATGGGTCATGGTTATTTTCTGTAGCTGTGAGTTTGGGAATGGGATTACACCTACTGTGTGCACCTGAGCTAAACCCCCTCATGCTCAGTGTAATGTTCAGTTACAAAATAAATGGGCATGATTGGAATATTACCCTACTTTTCCCAAACATGGGTGGGCTTGCTGTTCTTGGTAGAACTGCTGCCTCTTTTAACTCTTGCCTCTCCTTTCATCTCTCATGCTGTTCCATAATCAGGGCTCACAAAATTGAGAAATTATGGAAAAATCTCATTCATGACACGTGATAAGTTTTTGCTGACCTTTACTGCTTTCTTTTTTTTTTTTTNTTTTTTTTTTTTTTTTTTTTTTTTTTTTTTCCTTTGGCTGTTGGGAAAAAATGAATCAGGGTCTAGTCTTCATGCCAGAGTCTTTAGCATCTGTACAGTGCAGCTCATCTGCAGTACCAAAATGTGCTTTTGAATCCAACCTGAACCCAAGAAACAATTTGAGTTGAAGAAAATCAATAGTAGGAAAGTTTTCAATGTCATTATAAACATTTCTTTCACAAAGGTCCAATCTTCTTTACTTCTGTTCTTGGTTCCTGAGTTGTCCTAATGCAGACTAAAGGGTCTTTTGAGGGGAGGCACCTTGTCTTGTTTTGTTACCTGCCTACATTTTCCTCAATGAGTCCTGGTATCTGGTTAGTTTATTTGAAAGTCTAGATAAAAGCTGGGCTGTTTGGAAAGCCTGAATCCTAGTGTGAAGAAAAGCATCTCAAGAGATTTTGGTTTTCTCAGCCAGAGGAAGTTAAAGTCAAGCCTTAGCCAGATAAACAATCTCCCAATATTAATGTTTCCCTGACTGGGACATCTTTGGACAGCTGTAATATTTGTAGCAGTTCTTTTAAATCATCACTTCTGTCAATTTGAAGATGCCATGGTATAAAGTTTACAAGCTTTTTTTTTTCCACAGTGCCACCCATTGTAAATGCTGCTGCACTAAGTCAGTTAATATGGCATTATATTATATGGTGTTTCTTGTGACAGTGGAAGTAGAATAATATCATAGCTGGAATATGTCATGATGGCTTGAAATTTCTGTGCAGATTGTCATTGCAATGCAATTTGCATTCAACTTTTAACAAAGATGTAAAAGCAGTCATTTTTTGATGTACTGCTTGATTTCAACACAGAATTCTCAGGAATGCAGGGCTTTGTGCCTTCTAGATAAGCTAAAATCAAAGCAATAAAAATCATATTGTGTGAGATGGTTACCAGGGGAGGCAAGTTTTGCTTTCCTGGGTTTTGGAACATGTTCCAATAACAAAGAATTTTGCAAAATTAGCTATGATACTTCAGGGGAGCATGGTGCTTTCACAATTGTTGTTTCAGTCTATCTCACAGACTATCTGTGCCTCTTTCTGTCACCTGAAAGAATCCATGTATTTGATGAAATGGGTTTCATGTGTAACATTATATAATTGCCAGCCTCTGTGACTGTACAAGACACCTTGGCACAGTGGCTTTCAAAATGATTGGTAGTAAATGGAAAGCTGTAATTTAAATTAATGCAAAGTTTGCTGCTTTTCAGTAGGATTTTGTGTAATAGTAATAAACACTATACAGCATATTGTTTGCATTTTAAACTTGCTGCCTACAAGAGTTCTCATTATGGGTTATACAGGTCCTGAAAACAATCAAAATGCTTTTAAACTGCATGGAAACAGAAGATATGAAGTGCTTGTTCCATTTTCTCTCTTCCTCTCAACTCACTTAAATGCACAAGCCCTGTTCCACAGACCCTTGTCATTCATGTGAAACTAAAAAGCTCTGTCAACATGGAAATTCTCCAGACTGTCAATTCCCTTAACTAATCCAATTTCTACAGACAAAGCATCTGCTGTGCTTTTAGAAAGTGCTGTATTTGCTGATAGGAAGGGAGAAAGATACTGGTGGGGGATCAGGTCTGGGATCTTCTGTAGGAATCAGAACTCCACTTGCAAATAACTAGTGAAAGTAAATATCAAATAACAGCTGGTTATGTTAAAGAAAAGCCTTTGGAGATACTCAAGGAGAACCTGTGTTACAGTTACAGGGAATGGATATATCAGTATATATCAAGGAAACTGTATAATGAGAACTTGGCCTGGAAACCTAATGGTGGGACTAATGGATGTCATAGGATGATCTTCCTTCAGTGGAAAGATCCTTCAACCCTTCCATGAGCAGCTGTCACTCTATACTGCTTTCAATCTTTTACTCATTCCCATTGAATTGAATAGAGCTTCTGCACCATTGATTTCAAAACCATTTATGTAGCAGGAAGAATATATAATAATAGTAAAAAGACACTGTAGTAAGGAAAATAGGTTGTTTGTGTGTCACACATGACTCAGCAGAGCCCATATTTTGTAACTGTTCAAAGCTGCTTGGCAATTAATCCTTCTCCCAGTAAAGTCTTGGCCTCAGGCACCCTGCCATATGTTTGAGGTGGGAATGGTGCAATGGGAAACCTACAGCTTTCTACAAGGCTGAAATAAAGCAGGAGTTGCAGTGCTATGATACAGATTAAAATCATAATTAACTTTATTGTCATTTAAAATTAATTTTGTGTTATGTAGCCTAATCCCAGGAACCTAACTTTGCTGCATTAATGTCAAGAAAGAATAAGTGATTCACTCAGGGATAAAGTGTATGTACTAAAATGTTTTCAGTTGTCTATTGTGTGGAGCAGAGAGAGGCAGCAAGCTGAGAAGGAGGGGTACCTTCCCATCTGTCTTGTCTTCAAATAAAATATCCAAATTTCTTCTTTCCATTTGAGTGATGTCCCTTCCAGCCTCTCCTGATCCTGCATGGTGAGTTGGTCCTTCCCCACATGGTGCCAGAGGTGCTGTCCTGCCCCTGCTGCCCTTCAGCACCAGTTCCCAACCCTGGCAGTGGCAGCAGAGCCTCACAGCAGGCTCCAACATGGATTGCTTCCAACACAGGCTGACTGGAATCCAGAAGACAGATGACTGTCCTAGTATTTCAGCCTTCTGCTGAATGCAGATACCACCTGCTGCTGCTCACACTTTTGTATCAGGAATTATTTGTTTGGTCTGACGTGCCCTTGTCTTTTCACTGTAGCTGTAGCATCCCTGACAGGAGCAAACAGGCAGCAGGGACAGGTTTCTAAAAGTATCAAAGTGCCCAGAGAAGCAAAAAATCACACTACATGTTGGGCTTTGTATTGAGGTGCCAAATATCCATTAAAAACTCAACTCCAAAGCTTCCGTTTCTGAAATTGCACTTATATTAAAATTCCAGCTCTTGTCCAGAAGAAACTCATCTAAAGAGGAGTGAGGAAGAGGAGGGATCAGTTGCACAGATGTTTGGGTCTTACTTACACAAAGAGATTGCAAGTGTTACAGAAAGTATATCCTAAAGATTAAAAATATAAATACGAAAAACCCTCCAAAATGTATGCTTTAAAAAAATTCTTATTTTAAATTGATCTTTGGATTTTTTTTTAGGTCTAGGATTTTTTTTAGGTCTAACTAATTTTTGAAACCTTGGCTTTGTTCTTAAATAAATACCAGGGCTGAATCATTACCCTCCTGCTGAGGTATATACAGACAGGGGAAGATTTTAGCACAAAGTAGCAGCTCCATGTCTGACTATCTCCATTTTTGGCAGCTTGCATCTCATTCTATTATTCAAGCATGGGGGCAGGATTTGAATGTAGAATGTTGGGGGTTTATTTTAGTTTGTTTAATTATTAGCTTAGAACCAAAAATAGTACAAGTCCTGATTTACTTTAACACTAAGGGTCCTATTCATAGAATCCAAGCCACTACCATGAGAGAATTGCATAACTTAGGAACATAATAACTGTAATTACTGGAACAGCAAAGGTCACTGGGTCCATCACCATTATTTCTTAATTTCCCTTTTACTTTTATCCATTTGTGCATATAGTCCTACTTTATCCATTCCTTCTCTGAACATCTTCTCTTGTTACAAGCATGACTGGATTTGCTGTCCCTGAACTAAGCAGGACACCAACTTTTCCTGAATGTCTTTTTTTTTTTTTTTCCCCTAAATGTTGTAACTTTTCAGCCCTTCCTTCTTCTGCTTCAAATTTTTGTTTGAATTTTTAATCAGTAGGGATCCACTGAGAGTGGTGGTGTTCCTGTCACCAGCTGTCCTCAAGTAAAATGTCCATGGAATCCTTCCACTGTAGAAAAGCATTTTCTCACCTTGCTCTTCAGAACATTAATCTAGCTAATAAAAAATTGCTGTATTTGCACTCAACCCTTACTTGGTCATGACTATGTAGCTGTACCCCTCTACCTTAAATCTGGTTTATTTTGGGGTTGTGGATCTTTCACCACCACCTGGAGGCTGATGGCTGCTTCCACTTAAGGAAAAGCCTCATCTCTAATACAAGGTCCTGCTCTGACACAGAGCACTGCCTGCAATGATTCCAGTGCACTAAGGCAGGTTATCCATGGCACAGGTTCCATTTGCTCCCACAAAAGACCATTACCAAGACAGTTCAGAATTATCTCCTGTACAACATTAGATTTTGAAATATTTGTCTATTTAGGTCAAAAGCAGTGCTACCAGATCAGGGCAAAACTGCATAAGAGGCTGTTTGGTTTGCATCCTCATTTATCTGAGTGCTGCACTCTGCTCAGTGCAGTTTCTAAGTGAGGGTTCCCTTCCATCAGATGAGGCACTGAGGCTGAGGGCATTAAAAAACTTCTACTGAACCATAGCAGACACCTGCATCTGCCACAAATCAAACATAAATCTTCTAAATCCCATATCAGCAAAGCCAGTGTAAGTCATTCCTCTCAGAAAAGTCAAGTTTCTTGGTATTCAGGATTCTTCAGAATTTGAAGGGGACTAGTTTTGGGAGATGTCTGCGTCTATTTTAAAAATTCATGTCTTCCCAACACATTTTATCACAGCATGTCATAGAAACAATATGACTGACTGGCAAAGTGACATTAATTTAGGATGAAGTGTCAAAACAGGGCTTTGTCTCAAACCAGGAACCTCTTAGTGTAAGCAAATTTACAAGAACAAGGCTAAGAGAAAAGCAGGTCAGATTAGTTTCATTTATGCTCCAACTTGGATTAGAACTTTGGTAATAATGCCATGTCATCTTTCTCAACAGTTTGGTTTATCTGGTAAACCTCCCACACAAATGCCTTTTCTTTTAGCTGTATTTTGAATGTAATTTTTTCATTTGACCTGAAGGGGGTTTTGGAATGTTTTCATACTTGTCTTTCCAAAGAGCTTTGTGGCTGGTGCAAGTGTTCATTCCTCCTGTGGGATTTTGGAGGCAGGAGTCACATATTTTCAACTCTGCCTGGTACATTATTTTATCAGGAGCCCACATGAAGTGGAATAGCCTGGGCATGGTCATGATGGACCTGCCTTACACCTGAGTTTTGCTCCCAGCTGGAAAAGGGCTGGGAAGCTGTGCCATGAAGATTTAGCTTCAGTTGCTGCAGCACTGGTGAGAGAGCTCAGCAGCTCAGACACCTCAGTAAATATTGGGGTGAGCTCCCCAATGTCCTGCTCAGCAAAGATCAGGGGACCCAGAGTGAGTTTAAAGAAGCAGCTACACAGAAATGGTTGGAAGTAAAGTCAGTCTTTTCCTGAATTTATAGCTTAGCAGCAGTCAGGGATCCTAAAACCTCTGTCTCTAATTGAGTTTAAAAGTGCTTGCTTTGACCTATACACCCCCTCAGGCTCAGTAAATTAGAACTAACATTTTTTTCCTACTGTCATGCCTTACCTGAGAAGAGATGCTCTGAGTACAACCACTTTGTGAATAAAAGTCCATTAATGTTTTATATCTAAATGAATAATAAAAATAAGAATAATATTTGAGGACATGAGAGATAAGTAAAAAGTAATTTAAAATACATATGTGCATTTTAATGTAAATTAGTAGGAGCTATTATGACTAGTCTGGATAGACTATTATGTCACTGTCTAGATAAACTGCTTTCCAGTCTCCACAGTGAAATCAGAAGTGTGGAATGGATTAGAACGTACATGGAAGGCAAAGCCCCTTCACGCTGGTCAGTGAATCTCTGGGGGCAGCTGAGGGAGGACGGAATGCAGTGGGACATTGACTTAGGGCTCTGCTCTCACTGGAAGCCAAACTTGCTGTTTTGAGGGAAAGGAGAAAGGTTTTTGAATCATGCAAGTTACAGATCAAGCCTGTTAATAATTAAATTCTCAGCAGTTGGTGCCTGCACATTCTGTGACTCCCTTTACCTGAAATACTTCACTTTCCAAGTGATAATATACTGAGAATTGAAGACTTATAAAATAATTGAGTTTTTAATTGAACCCGTTAATCTTTATTGCAAATTACAGAAATAAGAGGGTTTTCAAAGTGCATTAAGCTACAATGTTTTCTTCAAAATACAGTCTAAAATCTGTATAGATATATAGACATATTTTCAAAACTGTGGGATTCTTATATGGAGATGTGTAACACCTCTGCAGACAGGAGCTTGGCTTGATGCAGTGTAATAAATTATCAAGTCTCTCTGCAAAGGACTTTCTTGCCCCACTGGGGTGTGCTGACAAGGGAAAGTCATAGCTGAGTACTTGCAAGAGCCAAAAAGAAAAAAATGATATGAAGAAGTAAAAAAAAAAAGAACACAACCCTGTTCTAAATTAGCTTGATTTCTGTCGAAAGGAATTAATTCCCTTTGAAAGGTACTCCCTTCATTGCTAATTAATTCACATGCACCTAATGTGTGATTTCAATTTAAAGAGCTAATCCCCTTGTGTGAGTTCAAAGAGGGTTTTTAAAAAATGGAACATTTCAAATGCCTATGAAAATACAAAGGAAATTGAAAGGGGTTAAAACTTACAGAAATCTGTTATTTCCCCAGAAGTACTTCTAGAAAGGATTTGTATGAATGGGTGTGTATACATGTTTATGTAATACATATTATACATATATATATATGACAAGAACTGAATGAGCTGATCTATAATAATCAGGATGTTAATGACAATTGCTTAATATTTAACCTTACAAAGGCTTTGAATAGATCTTTTAAAAAAGACCTTAAATTGGAAAAGAGAACCATACCAAAATGTGAACTTTAAAACCTTTATACATCGAATTCCTGTGGTGCTCCAATGTGGTCAGGGAATTTCCTGTAGAGGGATTTGAATGGACCTTCTGCAGAACTCTGCCACTGAGAAATGAAGTTCAGGAGCCACAGACAGGCCTGTACTTAGCTGGGAGAATGAAATGCAGCAAAAGAATTTTATTTGTAAATAAAGCACTTTCGTTCCAAATGTTGATCTTTGGAAAATAAATATCTTTTTTTCACTTTTTTTTTTAATTTTGAAAACTTCAAAGAACAGAATGAGCTAGAAAAGTCAATTTCAATAAACAAACATTTTAAAATGGAAATTTTAATTTTTTTGTATCAAGTGACACAAAACTTGTATTTCTTAATTTGGGAATGTTTAGAACAATCAGATGACAGTCGCCACCCAGCTATTTTCAGAAAGCTGCATAACTTTTAAGAAAATGCTATAAATCCTCTCCAACCTATTGCATACTGCAGTGCTTAAATATATTTATTTTCTGCTCTATTATTTATTACTTTTGTCCTCCCTTACACTCTCATGCCAGCTTCATTTATCTTTATTCATGATAACTGGAGATGGTGGCAAGGAGTATTTGTTTGAGGACAAACACTTTTAGAAAATAACAAAACTAACTCCTGACCTTCAGCTGGGAAGAGGCACTGTGGGAATAATCCTGTGAGGAAAAAACCCCAAAGAATTAACAAGAAGATTCCCCGACAAGAGCCTAGAGCAAGCCTTGGGATGAGAATACAAGTAATGGGTTTATTTGCCAACTTTCAGTTTAAGAAGTTGAGAATTTCTGGCTGCCTCTGTTCTGTCCCCCAATCAGATAAGATCTTGCTCTATAGATCTTGAAGTCTTGATGTTTGTTAAACAATTTTTGTCCTTGTATGAATACTTCTTATGTAACTTAAAAAAAAAAAAGAAACAAAAAACCCTGAGAACCAAAAAACCCTTCATCCGTCGCTGTAAGCAACAACCTGATTTTTGTTGGTTAGCAGCTGCATCTGAGCTCCATGTATGCAGGGAGCCTCCAAATATCCACTTATTACATTGCTGTCTTCACAAAGTGTTGAAAGAGGATACAATAATAGGTCAGGACAGAGAGAATATCAGAAAATCCCAAATAGATTTTTCATGTAGTTTATTGGAATCAAATATATCCTGGGGCAGTGAGAAGGAAAGGAGTTTTCAGTCCAAAATAGAACTTTTAAGATTTTTTCATCCTTTTTATAAAGCATCTGAAAGTCTGAAGAAAAGTAGGGGAAAGGAGGATGAAGTAGGGAAATACCTTGAGGGATTAATGTTTGTGTCTCAAATAACACTTTCATATTTTGCAGCTTTCAAGCTTTCTGGTTTGTTTTCTTTTTTTCTTTTTTTTTTGTTCTGGGAATAGCAGATGTTTTTGCCATGGTGCAGAGTGTTTGGTACCTTGGGTGGGTGCTGCTCTGGCTGGGGACTGCCAAGTGCTGAGCCAAGGACAAAGTGACTGCTCTGGAGCCAGCTGTGACACCCTGCCCTGGGGCTGGGGCCTGTCTGCTGCTCCCACTGTGCCTCCTGTCCCCAGCAGCCCCAGCCCCTCCCAGCAGAGCTCTCCAGGAGCCTGGGCTGCACTGGGGCCTCCACCTGTGTCCCTGCTGTGGGTCCCTGCTCCAGCCCAAGCCTGTGCCCCGCCCTGGGCAGCCTCACTGCACATCATTGCTCTGCAAGGGTTTTCCTGACCTGCACAGAACAAATGGCTGCTGGGGCCTTGTTAATGTTATTTGGGTTTCTGTGCAGCAGCAGAGGTACAGCTGCCATTTTAAACAGGCTTTGTTTCACTTGATGAGGTGATGTTTTCTTTGTGATCACGTAGTGAGATGTGACATGGATTGTGTCCTTATCCTCTCTCTTTTCCAATACAGATGAATATTTTTTCATGGATATTTTGGTGTTTATTTTTGGGCTCTTTATCACATCTTATGTTCAACTTCAGTAATTTATAATTGTAATGGTAGCTAAAAAATCACAGTCTGTACCCCAAGTGTTCACATGGCATTTTCTATTTTCTACATACAAACCTTAACTAACACGTGCAAATCAAGACTCTAGACACAAGTGCCTATTATCACAAAGAAAATTGATGCATGTTTCATTCCACGAGTGACTAAATACAGGACAAAGATTGAAGATACATAATTTTGGACAATTAAGTTCAAAAAATATCACGTGTTTTATTTTTAACCGCTTCTGATTATTTTTTTTAACTAATTGCTCCTGCTCTGATTCATATCCCTGCAGAGCTGTGTGTGTTTGTAGCTCAGCTCTGGCTTCACAAAGTGAGCAGTCAGCACTCAGCAATTAGCCAAAGTCTGAGGAGCTTGCTCAGGATTTCTGCTACAACCATCACTCAGGGCTGCACACAAGGCTGTGACTAAATGTCTTTCTTGGAAATACTTCTTAGAAGCATGGCACTTAAAACATTCTCCTGGTTCATAATAATTGGTTGTCTATTGGTGGAAAGGCAGGAACAATTTAGGAATAGCATAAATATCAAGCTAGTTTAGGCATAATAGGGATGCACTGACTGTGACCAGCAAGTATAGGACACAGTATCATAAGCTTACATTATAAATGTTTATAATACCATCCTCACTTTGAAAATTATCACCCAATAGGACATTTTTTGCTTCAGAAAAGGCTACAGGCGAAGATGTTAAAAGGTGATTAAGGCTGAAAAACCAAGCATGCAGAAATGAAGTACCCTTTATCTAGTTAGCTCATTGAATGCATTGTAAGATAATATTTAATCACACAAACACGTTGTGTTTTCTGTGTTTTCCTAGTGCCAACAATTCATTCAGCTTTTCAGGTGAGGGTGTGTAAATACATCTGCTAATTCAATAGCAGAGACTCTGGGGGTGCAACAAGGAAACTTTTAACTCATTCAGTGCTGTGTTATCCCCATAAGCCTGAGTTTAACCCATCTGACTGCTGGGAGGAAAGCACATTCTTTTTTTCTCTTGTTCCTGAGAAATCTCATTACACAGGTTCTTTTCACCCCTCTTGTGTCATACCTAATGCTTGAGAACTGCAGCAGGCTGCTGGAGGCTGGGAGGGAAATGGGGTGGGAGAAGTCTGAGGGTGCCTGTCAGGAGGGTGAGGTCTGGGCAGTGACCCCTGCTAGGCTGGCACTGCAGGGCTGTGCCACAGGCTTTGGCACATCTGTACACATCAACAGTGCTGATGGCTGGGGAAATATGGCTGAGTAATACCAGTGGGGCTGGGACATTTGACATAAGCCAGGGCTCCTCCTAGAACATTGTAATATCTCTCTCCCATACTGGACTTCCCTTAGGATGCAAGCAGTTTTTCCTGTGTCTCTTTCTTAGAAATGGATTAATATGTTTCTTCAGTGGAAATTTTAAATTCTACAAGAGTTGTTATTACTGTAATGTGAATTAGAGAATTGGCTTGATTTATACCAGACTTGTGTATCAGTCTGAATAGGCAAAATTCAAAAAAGTAATAAGGGATTGAAACCAAAACAGGAAGGAATTAAATACATGGGAACCATCCAGTGCATAGTAAGTTTTTTTTATGTTTCCCTTTCCTCTCCAAAGGACTGTTTTTTCTGTCTTGTCAAAAGGAAATGCCAGATTTCAGGTATGACAATTGTGTAAAATTATGTCATTAATTTTTTGGGTTTGTAGAGAAGTCACACTCCCTTCCCTCACTACATTCAGCAGTCACCTGTAGGATAAAAGGTGACCCTTAACAAACATATGTCTGTAAGAGCTGGAAAAGGTGTGCCCCAGGATACCGAGCCACACTCACTTCCTCATAAAGCATATGGGGACTCAAATGCTCCTTTCTAAGATATGGAGAGATAAATGGGGGATTAGTGCCTACAAATGTATCAATTATTTGGTTTGAGTTTACACTCTTTTATACTAATCAGGAAATCTATTTGTGGCTGTTTCTTGTCTAAAGCAGTATTACTGAGAACACATATTCATTGCTTGTATATGACAGATTTAAAAATCTATGTTTATGATAAATGTTTATGATAAATGGTATTATTTTTCTTTTCTCACATCTGACAATGTAATACAGTAATGCCAAGCATGACTCAGGCATTGCAATGATTCAGCAAGCTTAGAAAGTCAAAAAGTAGACATAGCTGACTTGAAAATTGGAGACACTGAGCAGAGATAATAATTTGATTGCATAAAATGTAAAGCAATTTCAGTGAAACTGTTATGCATCGTGTACATTTACAAAAATGTGCATACAGGCTGACCAAAAATAATATTGCAGGGTCTGATACTGCAGTTATTAAAATCAGTGACATATCTGCTATAACTTAAATACAAGTAGGACTTGACTCTAACTTCTTATAATATTCTGAATGTTGAATACTAGGAACAACTACAACTGATATATCTCAAGAACTGAGACATCTACAAGCAAAAGCGTATAAAAATCCACAGGATGAAAATGGAGATTTTTTCACAGAAAATCCTTTCTGGTTGCCACTGAGTGACATCAGGAGTGGCTGCTTTTCACACAGTCAGCTGATGGTCAGTCCAACTGTGCCTCTTAACCTCCTTCAGAATAAATCCTGCCCAAAGACTTTAATATTTCAGCTTTGGAAGATGCAGGCGGATTTGCAGAGCAAATGCTCCCAAACACAGGGGACCACTTAGGGAGTAATAAAATAACAAGGCATGGCCTTATTAAAGGGGGCCAGCCAAGGAGAGAAATATAAAGGTCCCTGAGGCTGAGGGTGGGATTGACGGGAGGAAGAGGAAGCAATAAAAAAGAACTAAATGGAGAGAGACAGATTGAATTTAGATGGCAATTACTGAAAACATATCATCCATATCCTTCAAATGATGTTCTCTGTGATCCAAGTGCCTGGAAAGATCTAAATACCCATTTGTCGCCATTGGGCAAATTTAAATGCTGAGCATTTACACTTCTGACTCCTCCAAATAGTTTGGAACAGTGCAGGTGAGATCTTCAGCAAGTGTAACTCATTTTTGCTCCAGTGGCAAAGGAGCATAGGATGTATGAAGTCATCAAAGCTGAAACTGTTTACATTAACTGAAATTCTGGCCCTCTAAGTCAAAATTAACAAAAGTCATAGCCAAATCCCTTTTCCATCTGGCAGGCTAGCTTCCCATTTTCTACAAAATCACCCATGCAACTACACTATCCAAAGTTACATGTGTATTCCTTCTAGATGTAAAAGTGTTGAAAGATTAAAAAATTGATACCTTTTTTTTTTACTGTCCAATATCTTCTTTATCTGATCTTTATTTAGCTTTATAAGACAGTGTTTAATTGTGGGTGGTGTTAAGGCTTATCTGGTAGGCAATGGCCTAAAACCCTCTCCTGGCTGTTGCACAACCTCGTAGCTTGATGCTTTCACCAGTTTTGGGTTTCATCTCTAACCAGCAGGGACAAAGATGTGCCTGTGATGAGAGGACCCTCTGCCATCTCAGTTTCCAGCTTCAGATTTTTAGACCTCTGTATCTGACCTTTCCAAGTTCTGGTTCTGTCATGGACTCAAATCTGCAGGGACTAATCTGAGCTATCAGTTTGAAACTGTTGGCATCATTTTTTATTGTGTGAGCATTTAGTGCCTTTTGCTCTTGTCTGGACTAAAATACCATTAAAATACACCATTTGTTTTATTGTTTCCTTTCAGGCTGCCAATTCTATTCTTAGCTGTAGCCTAAAGAATTATGACAGACAAAACAAGTGTTCCATAGATGTTGGCTACCCTCTAAAAGATATTCTTATCTGGGCAAGAAATTATTTTGAAGCATCTGTATTCATTTTATCAGGGGCATTTTCCCTGTTTCAGTGCTAGAAAAATTCCTGTCTATGTTGGTTTTTTCCCCCTTTTAGAACTGATGTTTCACACTTTTTTCTTTATTTATCAAGGGATCCCACCTGGGAAAACCTTAAAATGTTCCAATATGTATCACATAATTTTTAACCTGTATCCTTGTCTCACCTGTCAGCACTGATGTTCTTAATACATCAGTTCCCAACCTCTCCTGTTCCAGTGACATCAGCCTGATAACTCATCTGTTATGTTTTCAAACACAGATCTTCATGCTTAACATGAGCTTCCTCTCAGCATTCAGAGCTAATTGTTGCCTGCCTCCATATCCCTTCCTAAAGCTATTTTCCCATATGATGACAGAAAATTTTGAGTGATTATGCAGCTGGTGTCTTTGACCTCTCCTTTTTTTTTCACCAAATATTGTCTCTCTGTGGTATTTGACTTCCCATTTATTTCCTGAATCCATCTGTTGCCTCTTTCTTATGCCTGGGTGATATTCCCTGTGACAGCTCCCGACCATGATTACGTAGGTGCTACAGGAATACAATGTAGACATCAACAACAGCAACATTCTTATCTCTCTGTTTTGATAGAAGCAGTTTCACCAAAATCGTGCCTTGTTTAGTTACTCTGTTTTAAGAGAGGAGGGATTAAAAGCTGTAAAACCAGCAGACCAAAGCAGCCCAAACACCAAACTTCAGGCAGACAGAAACACCAGGGTGGGAAAGTTTCCCAGTTCAACATAACATATTCACCAGCTACTTGTGTATTCATAGCTACCAATGAGGTATAGACAGAGACTGTTGATGTAAATTGGGTTCTGTTTTAAAGGTTTCCTGAAGGAGGGTTGTTCTGCCTCTTCCCCCAAAGTTGTTATGACTGAAGGAAAGGAAAGAGAAGAGCAAGAGCTGTCAGGGATGCAAAGCTCACTGCAAGAGGCTTTACTGGGCCTTGGGCTTTTACCAAGCCCCTGTCAGGCAGGGTGATATCCCTCATGTCCTGGGAGCTGAAAGTGACTTTGCTGCCCAGGATGAGCAGATGGAACACGTTTGTGCACAGACTTATCCCGGTAGCTTTCCTATGATTGCTCCTTGAGACATCCATTCCTGCTGTCTCTGTATCTGCACATGGCAGGGGGCAGTTTCCATCTCAGATGGGACCAGCACTCCTTCACCAATCCATGTGTTGGAACCTAAAGGATAAGGGGCCTTTTCAGCCTACTGGTGTTTATTTACAAAATTGTTTAATGAAAAGCGAAACAAAATGCACCTCCAAGTACATCTCCTGCCTAAAGAGGGAGTTAGCAAAAGTGAAATCAGCGCAGGCTTCCAGATTTATCAGAGCATGACCACAGATACAGTTCATGGCTCAAAGTGTTTGTGTCAGATGATGCAGATGCTGCCCTGATCTAAGCAAATGCAGAAAAGGGAACCACACAGGGCTCTGTGAAGCTGCAGCTCTGTCCCTTGGGCAGGAGCACATCCCACACTGGCTCCTAAGAACAAAAATTATTACCCTTATCTGAGAGCTACGGTCCCCTCCAAAGGGAGGATGTGTGTCCAGCCTGTGTATCCCCCATGGGGCTACCTGGTAGCTTGTAGCCATTGGGTAACTTCAGAGCCTCTGTCACGACATAGCCAAAGCCTTTGTTAACAGGATGCCCTAATTTTCTTCTTTTGCTGTGCAGAATCTGCTGTATTTTCTAATTGACAAAAGCACTTAATGAAGTTCAGTACTTTGTGCTATACACTAATTTCTTTTTTGCATATGCAGCCACTTCAAAGGTCTTTTCTGAACTTCAAAGACTACCTTTTGAAGTCTCTTAAATTGTGAGCTGGCTAAAAGGATTTGTATCCTCCATTCAAGGAGTGTTTAAGTAAATTCCACTGGAATACATTTTTTGTATTTCACCAGTGCCCCTCCACCAAGAATGAAAAATACCTCACAGCAGGGCACTTGCAACTTGGAGGGTCCCAGCCCAAACCATTCCATGATTCTGTGATATTTGCTGTACAAAAGATTCCTGTACTCCTCTTTAACAGAGAGGTATGTTTTAGTAAGGTAGCTATGAACATATGAATAGTAAATATTTACAAAAATACTCTATAAAACAAGGATCCAAGAGAAAGAGGGACTCAGCTCCCTTCTGATATTGAGAATATTATTTTCTTAATTCCACTGAAATTTAGGATCATGCAAACAGATGTTTGCTACTGCCAGTGAAGCCTTCAGTGTCTTGGCAACCCGACAGTAATTATAACTTGAAGTTTCTGTCAGCATCCTTTGAGAGGCAGTCTGTAATCCATAGGCCACAGGGACAGTGTGGATATGCCTTTTCTCCTTCCACTATATTCCTCCACAGCCACAGGAAGAAAGAAGCAATAATTTCTCAGCAGAAACAATCTTTTTGCTTTTGGTTACATGGATTTTCCTGGACAGGCAGAATAGGACAAAAGATCAATAAGACAATAAGGACTCCTATATCTGGGACTCTAGTTCAAGTTAATCAATCTCAAAGCAATAATTATAGCTCAGGAAGAGTCCCAGGGCAGGTGTTCTCAAGCATTTCCAACTAGTTTGTTTTCAGTAGTTTATTTCTGGTTTTTGCCACTGTGTAAACCATGAAAGGTAGTCTGGGCATATAATAGTTTGCATTTTCTAAAACTGTACATCTCTCTATATCTCAGAATTTGCTGAATTTTGTCTGTCTTGCTGGAATCCTGGTTATGAACCTGGTGGGAATTTTTTTTCTTTAAGAGAGTTTTGCATCAAAATTCAAAGATCTCCAAAACTGAGTTAGCTTTGACAAGAAAACAAAATGGGAAAGGGAAGAAGTCCAGCAAATTATAAAGAATATACTTTGAAAAGGGAGAGTTCATTATTTAATTTCATAATTTTAGGTTTTATATGAATTTTTCAATGCTCCATCTTCTCTATTTAAAGACATGTCAGTAGCAGTGGTGTGGGGTATTCATGTGTCCAGCTATGTGCAGTCATATGATAGTTATATGACAGTTAAATATCAAGTTATGTTTTTTAAACCGACACCTCAGTAGATACTTAGTACTAACTGATAAAATATCTCAGGCTTTCTTCCTAACTTGTCTTCAGCGCTGTTTCTGCTCCATCTAAAGTTGTAAGAGGCAGAGCCCCACTCTCTCTGTCTCATTGAGAATCCCTGGGTTCTGCCTTGCAGTTCTGTCTTGCCATTTCCTTGTGCTTTGGCTAAACTCTGCCAGAGCGTGTTTACCCCTTCTGATTATCACTCAGCTTTACAAATACCTGAGGCTCCCTCTCTCTAAGCTTTACTTTTCTGCTGGGTCTATATTTAGCAATAAAAGTAGAAGATATCTTTGATTTCCAAATCACACCTTTGCAGTCACAAGAGGACAGAAATAGTGTCTTTCTCAAGTCCTGTCCCAGCTCTGTTGCTATTGGTTGGCCTGGCCCCACTCCCCCCAGATGCCAATCCTGAAGCTCTCTTCGTGGTGTAGAAATATCAGCTTAGGCACCCTAAATAAAAATGATACAAATTTCAAAGAGGCTGAGTGCAGCTCCCATTTGATTCCCTGGGATTCATAAAATGCAATTAGGCCACTCACACAGAAGGATCCTTGGATGTGAACACATTGTATTTATCTGGGTTAGACTATTTTGGCCTATTGTTTATTTCATAACCAAGGCTGATCTACTTTTTACATGCACTAAAGGAAGGTTTCTTTCAGTCCCCTTTAAACTTGTTGTTTCAGAAATATTACCAGTGCTCAATCTCAGCTGTAAATAATGACTCTTATCTTTAGGTAGACCATAGCTTAATTGGTAAAATTGCTTAATTGTCTTACTTACACACTGTGTTCTCTGCCGAGTTATTTAGAGCTCTTTCTATACAAAACACATTATTCAAAACACAATCTGTGCTCTTGAATTGCAAACTTCACATACATTACAGAGGCTCATCTGGATTTTTTTTCTTTCTATGTTCCAGCACCTACATCTCTTAATACTTATATGTCTTTTAAAAAAATGTTCAGTTAAGAATTTCTTCACCCTTACAAGCAGCTAACCTAAAACACATTATCAGCAGAAGGAGAGATAGCACAAGTACACTTTAAGATGACAAAACTCCCTCTGCTGTCCTTTCCAAGTCATTGAACAATAAAGGCAACAACAGCTTTGCCCACCTCTCTGCCTTGCTGCTGGTCTTCAGCACCTGAAAACAACCTCTCCAAGTAAAAGAGCAGAAGCAAAGGCTCATATGCAATGTGGAGCCTTGCTTTACCTGGCACATGGCTAGGAAACACTGTGTTGCAATAAGTTCCCGTTTCCCATGAAGGGAAGGAAAAGGCAGGCGGGAACATTCCTTCCAAGAGTGATAATGGATGGCACCAGGCTGCTCTCCACAGCCGTGATTGCTGTGTGCTCATCAGGAGGATGAGCACTGCTGTTTTCAGCTGAAAATGGCAAGAATGAAGATTCCTGGACTTTCTGCCATACCTGTTCTCACTCAAAAGCATAGATGAAATGCTATAATAAGGTAATAATAATTACATGGAAAGTTAATTAATAATTTAAGACCTTAATTAATCAGGAAGCAACATGATGTCCTATCAGCAAATGCCAGGAAACAAGCAAAGTCTCTGGGAGTGTAAATTCCCAGATTAATGCCTTGCTCAGCAGTGTCTGCATTGCACCACTCTTCTCTTCTCCTGTTGCATAACAGCCCACAGCTGTCCCACTGTGATCTGCTCTGGCTCTTGGAGATTCCTCTTTGTCACCTCACCCCACTGGCAACCCTAGTGCTCACTTCCCAGAGGTACAGGCTGCCAGGCTTGGGAACTGCTGGTGCTTGGGGTGTTCTTAGATACCTGCTACCTTTGACATCCTGCTCTGTTTGTGTGCATTCCAATTTTATGGGTTTCTCCTGTTTCAGTATTCAATTACAAGAAATGGTAACAGAATTGTCTTTACTCCTTGAGGTGTATGGCAGCTAGCCCCAGAAATAATCTCCTCAGGTCTGAATTTCAGCACTCCCCAAGTGCTGGCTTGCTCCAGAGACCGTGGATCTAGAATTCTTTTGAAATATTTCATCTAAATATATCTGTCCTAAAGTCCTGGTTAGAAACTTAGAAGTTTTCCATGTTGTAACAGATGGAGAATAGGAAGAACAGTCATTGAATTAATGCTAAAGAAAAGTTTGCTTTAGTGTGAGCTTCAGGAGAGAATGTTCTCACTGGTTTGACAGCCTCAACTATGTTTCCTTCCACCAGAACATTAAAGCTGATATTTATATTTTAACATGTGCTTAGGATGTTATGTGGTTAAACCGTGAACAATAACTCACCTTCAGCTGCAGTCAGTTTCTCTCCCATAACAAGACTTTCATAAATCATTTCTAACAAAGTAAATAAATCTCTCAGTTCCCACTATGCACCATTATTAAATTTCAATTCTTCCTTAAAAATAAAGATCAAGGCATTTAGTAACTGCAGCTAGGACTGCCATCCCTTAAAATGTTATCTCCTGCTATAGAATTTGAAGCAGAGAAATGCATTTACTTTTAGGAATTTGAACATTAATCATGTGGCAGAAGTGGCATACTATATACATGGAAGCTGGCAGTGGAGTGGAGCTCTGTTTGACACCTCTAGGGACCATCTATAATAGCCTACAAAAAAGTGGAGGAGAGAAATATGATGCAACTTCATACTGAAATATGGAAGTGTTCGTGCTACACAACCCAGTGCTGACAGCCCTTCTTTGCCCTTGGGAATATTTTGCATTAGTTTGTCAGTTAATTTCTGTACAGTAAACAGTTGCACAAGTTCACTTTCATGTGCTTAGTGCCCACAGAGTCCTCAAGCCCCCTCAGTTAACTTTGCATGGAATCAGCTTCTTTTGGTGTCTTCTTTGTATGACAGATGAGACTTCTTCATTTTTGTTTATGTGGAATGAAACAGTCATCCTAAGATGATGATGTTGAATTTATTTTTTGTAAATGTTTATAATACTACAGCTGTGAGTTTTTCTGGGAGTATAAGGTTTAGGATTTTTAGTTTTTTCTTCTTTGTCTGTGTCTTACAAGTAGCTACCACAACACCCACTAGAACCTGCATTCAGTACCCTTTCACCAGCAGCACCTGAAATACCACAACAATTTCACTGTGCAGGGCTGTGTGATGGGCAGTGAAAGCCTTGCCTTCATCCACATCCAGGCACATTCATATCTGAATTACAACTGCAAGAGAAAATTCTTCTTCATCATTTGATTTACACTTCTTCAAGGAGTAATACAGCCAAGCTAAACTCAAGAACCTGTGCACTGACTGGCAAACATATTTATTTTTCTGTTACCGAAAGAAATAATTTGGGCATTCCATTTCAATTTGTTTAATGTTTACAATGTAACAAATAGAGCTAAATAGGGTCTTGCTGCAACAAGAATCAATGATGCCTAAGAGGTATGTTACAGGTAATGATCCACACTATAAATTTAGTTCAGACCTCTACAGATATTACAGTTATACCTCTATGGAGCTGAAAATGCAAACAGCTTCTTTGTCACAGCCTGAATAAAAAGAGCTTTCCACCGAAAATTTTCAGCATACAATTCCTATTGTATGTACTTTTGTTTGTATGATGCAGCTGTATGTGGCACATGCTGTTATCATCTACTATACAGATAACACTATGGAAAGACCTGGAAATGTGACAAGAAAAGCTTCTCTTGTAGTCAGTTAAGCTTGCCAAAAATCGCCACGTTGTGGGTTTGCTTTTTTTTTCTGATGAAAAATAAATTTATGTCACTGCAGTTGTGGTAACTGACAGAAATAGCCTAAGGTAAATAAATACACAGAGCAGTTTTACTCAAAAACTTCCACAAAATAGTAATAGCATGGCTCCCTTGCAGTTAACACAAAACCTCTCTGACAACTTCACTGCTCAATAATTTAACACCCTCTGTGGAGGGTGATGTATTCTTGTGCCATTTCTTGATCTCAGATTTTATAGGTTTAATCATTTCCACTCAGTAACCAAAAGAAACCATAAGTGAAATTACTGTCTACCACTTCCTAGTGACATTAGTGAAGGATTTTTTGCCTGTTTACCATGTCAAATGCTTGAGAACAGTGTGCACACTCCTTACATCCACTTAAGCACTTAACAGAGTGTTCAGGTATTGATTTTCAACTGTCTTTTAAACCACTCAGATGAATTCATACGAGCACTGGGGCCTCTGTGAGTTATCCAAATGGACATTGATCACACATAATGACCTTGCTTCCACAAGGATCATTCTCTATTCCTTTCCTTCCATTTTTCTCTTTGGTTGTCTAGCCAACATACAGTAAATTACCTTAAGATTCAGTCCCCTAGCACCACATGTCTTAAACATTTTTGTCTTAATAAAAGAAAAGAAATTATATTCCACACACTTGTTTAGAGTTCTGCATTAACTTAATGATACATTTATTTCTCATTCAAATTAATGTAAATGAGAACACAAGAGTTTTTCTTTTTAAAGGATCATTCATTATGAATATATAAACTGCCCGGTGAACCTCCCTAAGCATGGGATCAGACTGCTGGCAAGTGAAAAGCTTTCATACTCAGCCCATACTAAAACACTTAAGAATGCTTCATCTTGTAAGGCTAACATCATTGCTTCTTAAAGTATCCTGCACCTGCTCTGCATTGTGAAACAGTTTCTTCAGAACTCGGGAATGGCTCTAAAACGTTTCTCTGTATTGTGTCAGCTTCCAAAAGGTGTTTCTGGCTGAGATTGGTCTTCAATGTGTGGCATCATCAGTCTGGCAGCAGCCTTTGCCTCCAGGGGGGTTCCTGGGTGTGCTGGGGACTCTGCCCCCTGCAAGTCCTGCTCCTCCACCCTTCTCACCTTTCACTAAGTGCTCCTGCCTTATTTTATACCACCTCAAATAAATACTTATTGGCGAGAAAGCAGATTTGCCTTACGAAAAGGGTCCCAAAGCCATTAAGTGGCCAAGCCCACACAATTTAAGCAGCAGCCCAGCTGAAACCTTTAACACAACCTTAGCTCGTGATGTGCAGTCGTGTTGGCAGCTGGAGAGTTCTGTCCATTCTCACAAAAGAGCACCTTGTTTAGCAGAAGTGCTGCAGCTATTCTGATATACAGAGGAGACTCACAAGCTGCCTTTTTCCGTGACTCAGGTTTCATTGTCTGGGCAGCTGTGGTTTTTTCTCATTAGTTAAATCCACACTTAGTTGAAGAGTCAAAATGTTGATTTACTTTAATACAATTGGCAACAGAGAATTTCCCTTACAAAATTACAATCTTCTCTTAAAAATCTGGCCTCCCCAATGGTCATTGAACATGACTATATTTCTATCTTTTCCTGCTGTTATTCAAAGGTAAAGCAATACACAGAAAGATTTAAAAAGATGTTTTGTTCTACAAGTTTACTACAGGGGTGTAAGTTAAAACCGTGTCTAGACAGGGACACATAAGCAAAATTAAGCCAAATTAATTTACTGCAATATTCATACATTTATTTTAAGTATCCCCTTCTATGATATTCTCAACAGAAACAAATTAAGTAAATTTCATTTCACTTTACTTAAACTAAAGCTTTGTTTCTGAATTAAAGTACCCACGTGAACTCCAGGCTACATTGAAAATACTTTAAAATTACACTCTTTAATTAATTCTGGTTTGCTTTCCTGCTTATCTTTCCCCATGTAGACATGGCATCAGCACTGCCAGAACAGCACCCGGCGGGGCTGACCTTGGCAGTGTGATGTAAAACCTCTCTGCACAGTCTCTTGCCTGGTACTCCCTGTTCCCTTCACCTCTGCTGAATCACAGTGATGTACTTTGTAACAGGAGCTGATAGGGATCATTTATAACTGGGACTGGTTTTATACACATAAGATAGGTACACTATAACACTATAAGATCGGTACATTTATTAAAATGCAAAAAAAAAAAAGGGGGGGATTTTTTTGTTGGTTTTGTGGTTTTTGTTTGTTTTGTTTTGGGTTGGTTTTTTTAATTTACTATTCAGTCTTCTGTATGTTACATGATGGTGTAGGGGACAGAAAGAAGCGACATATTGACTCATATTGACATATTCAGAAGGCATAAAAAGCATTTATTAATAAAACCCACACTTCTTATAGAGAGCATCGTGGACCTAAGTCCTGATTGGTCTTTAGGAAACTCCTCTCACAGCGTTGGTCAAGAAGGGGACAACTCCTTCTTGTAAACATCTTTCACAAACACCAGGTGCAGGGGATAAGATAATAATTGTTTTAATTCTTCCTCTAACTTTCCCAGGCCAAGCCTGGAGAAGCTGTTTCCCTCTGTTACCAGAGACTGAGAATATCCACATCTATGGACTGTATTTTTTTGATGTGTGGATTTCTAGATAGATAGCCATCCTGGCCTGAGTGATCCAGAATTGTCTGTCTTACTGTGTATGTCTTACTGTGATATAGTTTGTTTCTTAAAATCAAATCATCTTTTAATTTTAAGAATGTTTGGAAAATATCTTAAGGTTGCTACATGTATGAGAAAAGAGGTCATAAAAATAGTAACTAATTCAAATTGTGAAAACAGCAGCAAAGACACTGAGGGATGGGGAAGCGAACCAAACTTGGATATGAAAGGGAAACTTTCTGCCCTAGCTAGAGATTAGGGAAGGCACTTCCCCTCCAACAGATTCCAGTGGAGGGAGGGAACACATCTCTCCTCCTGTGAGTGCAGCAGGAATGCCAAGGCAGGGGTCAGCCCAGGGCTCTTTGTCTTGCAGAGTGTGCAGGAGTCTGGGAGAACACACAGAGCTACAGCACCAAAGCGTCGTGCAGTGCTCAGGGAGAACTTCCCAGGCAGTGCTTGCAGGCTTGGCCACACCTCTTCTGCTCTGTCCTCTGAGGTGACAATGTCCAGCTGTGCTAGACATGGCTGTTCAGCCATGTAAGTCTGAGTTAACAGGGGAACACAGAAGGCAACAGGATATGAAAACTGGCAAGGAAGTCATGGCTGGTTTGGTATCCTTGGCTTTATTTTGGTTTCTAAAACGTTATGTTTCACACAACATATTTTGTACTTTGCTCTTCTGTGCTATCTTTCATCTAAGGGATCTCAGAGCACTTTACTCACATTATTAATTAGGCCCCAAAACAACCCTGGAGGTAATTAAGTATTTATTATGGTACAGATGCATGAGCTGAAATAGTGTCTGAGATACAGGGCCTTGTTTACATTAAAGGCCCCTTGGACTGCTCTGTTAACAGAAAATGGCTTTAAAATAGTTGTAAATTGGATTATTAGGAATGTTAATGCTTCCTCATCATTCTTATTCTTGATGCTGGCTTGTTCAGTGAATGCTCTCAGCCTTACACTGTGAACAGGCAGTGCAGAACCTGTTGTGGTTTAACTTCATACATGGACATCTGCACTGAGCCTTTTGGATAGGAAATCCAGCATTGCTCCCAACACCATTTACATCAACAGCTCCAGACTGCAAAGTGTGGAACTTACACATTTAATCACTGTCATGACTTCCCTCTGAATCTGCATTTCCTATTGCCCAGTTCCAAGAGGAGGGAGAACAAGTGTCCCTCTCCTGATCTGTGTACTCTGAATTGCTGAAGGTGACTTAGGCACAGTTGATTAACTCAGCATTGCACTGAAGTAGAAACTAAGTGTCTGTTAATTTGTATCAGAATATGGATGATAAAAAAGTATTTCCATTTGAAAAATGCTAATTTCTCCTGTTTTTATTTTCTGCTCTTTCCTTTAGCTTTAATTGCTGAAAATATGCTTAAGTTCCTCTCTAGGTACCTCTGTTCTTCATTAAGTTTGTCCCTAAATTTACCTGTCAAGGATGTCTTTCCCTTGTTAAAACTTTGGGGGGTTAGTGGTTTTTTTTTTCATTCTCGCCCTTTTTCTTACTGTTTCCTCAGCAAGAGAGGAAATAATATTGTTGTTTTAAACACACCATAAAAAGTAATATGCTAGAAATTTTATTTGCAGTCTGACTCTGCCCTGAGCTAGGACTCCTTGCTGTAGGGACAGCAGGAATTTGTTCCTGCTTCTCACTAACAGCTTAACTGAATCCATACCTTCCCAAAGCTCCCAAAGCAGGTACAGAAAACTGCTTTTTCAGCATAAAGAAGGTAAAATGGAGGTCTGATGGTAACAACTTTCTTAAGAAACGTTTGCAGTAGAAAAAGGGACTGGTTTGCCTGGTGAGTCACCAATGATATTTCTACTTCCTTTATTGTGGACAATGATTGAAGCAGTATTTCAAAAAATATTTTTTCCTAATCAGACAAATAGATCTGTGGATGGTAACTTGGACTACACATTTCAAATGAAGAATGGAAGGTGAATCCAGGTGCAGAACTTCCTTTTCTTGAACATAGTAGGCACATTTCCCTGACCAACTGAGGCTCAGGTTCAAAATGCCCACATCTTCAGAAGTACCTCTGAGTATCAGCTCACCCTAACCCAGCCCTGACTCTGTATTAGTGTGGCACTGTGTAAAGGTGTATAATTCTGTCTGGTTTTGTGCAGAATTGGATCACAGTGTCAGTGGAGCACAGCTCCTTCTAGTGCCAGGGCTTGTGTCATCAGTCCTGATTCAAGATCTTTGTGCCACAGACATCCCTTGGGGTTTCTTCCCATACAGAGAACCTGTGGTGTCAGATGCTGTTTAGAAATGCATGTAATTCCTCTTTGCTTTCCTGTTTACACCAATGATGTCAGGGTTGGTTTTTATAGTTAATCCAGGTACCTTCTGCAGCTATTGCAGTAGTAGAATAAAAAATACAATCAGTGTTTATTGCCAATTGGTGTTCTCCCTCAACAAGCAGGCTATGAACTTAAAATACATAGAGCTTTAATTTGGAGGACATTCTGTACAAAATTCAAGGTTGATTTGAATTTTGGGCATAAACCACCTGACACCTTCTGTTTCACATTGGCCTGTTTTAGCTTTTAGTAAGTATAGAGTCAGTAAGAAACATGTATACAGCTGATGCACAAACTAGATCTTTGTCACTGTTTAATTTGTCCTGACAACAAGTTACTGCTGTTCAGTTCAGTTTAGGGTAAAATATCCTTGTATCAATCCAAGTGTATCTATAAGAGAGCTCCAGCTTTTAACTAGAGGTGTTTTCACATTTTCTTTGCTGTGACCAAATCCTCAGACATTAACTTAGACATTTATATATCACAAATACTCTACGGCATTGAAATTAAACCATTTTTCTCATCACTGCACTACCATGGCAGGAAAATGAAAATAAGATTGGAAGGGCTTTCTGGATTATCAAATCCTTTTGTTTATTTTCTAGGGCAACTATGGGATAAATGGCTCACATTTGCTTTGAGGCCAATTGCTTTCTTTACTCTGATAGATAAATTGTTTTGGCAACTCACTCCTTTAATGATTACAAATCTATTATTTGCAACCTCTGTATATGCTAAGCTAGCCTGTACCACTTGTACTTGCACCAGCTTTGTTCATTAGCCCAAACAGCACTTCTGCTTGAGGTTTCCTTCCAATACACCTATGCCAAAAGCAGCTTTGTCTCTTGTTCAGCTCTCCTCTTGCTTGGGCTGTCACACCAGCTCCTCCTAAATCTTATTCTGTAAAGGAGATTTTTATTTTCCTTGACCTCTCTCATAGTCCTCCTCCTCACTGCTGCGCTTTATATTGGTGTATCTTGCTTGCTCAGGACCAGATGACCAGAGCTGCATCAGAAGGAACCAAGAGGCCTTTTTGTGCCTTGGGCCAAAGTATGAATACATCATATGTCATTAATAGCCCCTAGATTTCAGCAGAACTTTATGTAAGTCCCCAGGTACTGGCATTCTGTTTAATACTGGCAAAATCTGTCTGATTTTTATAATTTCAATGCTGAAGATCACGCTTCTTGCATGATACTTCTCTCTCCCATATGGCATCTATTTGTCACCTTTTGTCATCTGCAGATTCAATTAGCACCCCTAGACTTTTTGTATTTTTGTAATGAGAAGATCAAATAAAATCAGCCTTCACACAGGTTTGTGAGGAATTGTCCATGTAAACTCCCTGCAGCCCAATAGCTGCTTTCAGGATTACCTGCAGTTCTCATCCACTCTACATTTCTAACGAGTCCTGAGTTGCCCATCTTAAACAGTAATTGCAAATACAGAAACTTTGGTTTGCCCTGCTGAAGTCCAGTTTCTTTTTTCTAAAACATGAATTATCCTTTCTTAGAAATGTTAGTTGAATTTAGCAGGCAAATTTGAAATCATTTTTTAGAGTTTTATTTTTTGCCTTACCAAACTGAAAAAGAGACAAATCATGTTTATAACTTGCAAAAGAAACAGCTGTCCTGTGCTCCTCCATAACATCAATGACGACTTTGGTTTAAAATGCGTCATGCCACTAATTAGTTTTTAGTGCACACCACTCTTGGAAGAGTGAGTAACTGCTTTCATGGGCACAGTAGAAGCTCATGGCTTATGTGCCCTAAATTAGTGTAAGTCATGGTTCTAGGAGATGTATCACATCTCTGATCCTTTACAAGCTGTTCCTGGATTGTCCTTTGGGATCAATGCTGCTGAATTACATCCCCATGCTCAGCACCAGTAAGCATTGGGTTAAACTAACACTATCTACCCTGGATAGCACTTGAAAACAGTCAGGGCATTAGTCCATGATTGCTCCATTTCCTAGCAATCATGTTACTCCCTGGTTCAGAGACCGTTCCAGCCCAGACTGTTCCTCTGACTCCTCTGCTCTCACAGCGTGGCCGGGAGCTGCTGGGTGCCGCCGGCACCGGCTCCAGGATCAGCCCTCAGACCTCATTTGCTCAGCAGAAACAGATCAAGTCTTGCTCTGCAAGTTCCCTTAAGACCTGGGGACATAATTACTGTTTAATATGTCTTTTGCATTCAAAGTGCCTAAAAAGCTCTTAAGATTGTGCTCTTATTGTATGATGCCAGGTGTGTATTACGTGTCCACTCTGCAGTGAGGGCACACGAGGGCCAAGGGCTATTCCTGAGAATTTGTCTGTGGAGAACTGAAGAGAACAGGGCAGGATCAGTATCCACAGTGCCTGTTTGGTGGAGGATGGAGAAAAATACTGTAGCAGCTGTGCTGGGGTGTCGTCCCAGAGAAAACCAGTCGGTGGCTTCAGAAAGGAAGCTGGGAGTGAATTACCATGAGGGGGTGTGGGTGCTCAGGGACCTGGTCCCAGCTCAGGGAGGGTGCAAGGCATCCTGGCAGTGCAGAGGGGATGGTGCCTGCACCATTTCCCACACACATGTCCCACACAGATG
This sequence comes from Leptocoma aspasia, assembly GCA_013399835.1. Taxonomy (NCBI): domain Eukaryota; kingdom Metazoa; phylum Chordata; class Aves; order Passeriformes; family Nectariniidae; genus Leptocoma; species Leptocoma aspasia. Next base: position 71,478 of record VXAX01002744.1, read on the forward strand.
CTGTCTGGAACACTTGAACACTCTGTAATCTCTAATTTGATGAAACCAAACCAGCTTGTTTTGGAAACTGATCTGATTCCATTACAGCCTTTAGATCTTGAAAAATCTAAAATATAATCCTACTTAGGAGCTACTTAGTCTTTTGTCCTCTGCCAGCTACCTGCGTTTTCTCCATTGGGTATTTCCTCTAAGAAATACAAGGAGACATTTATTTCTGAAAAGCAAACAGGACCATAATAATTTATTTTTAATTTCAGATGAAAGGATTTGTGTCTTTGTAAACAGGTATTTTAAATCTATGCACACCAAAACTGTTACTGTTGCTTTTAATTAGAAATAAGGTTAAAGAAGCAGCCTCAATGAAACTATACAGGTAAGAAAAGAAATTATTTTCAACTAAGTGAGAATGAATAGTCTAAATGTGGCATTAAATGCTTAAAGTATACAGTGAGAATCCCCAACACACATTTTAATTTTCATTTGATATCTGAGTTCCTCTGAGTGAAATCCGAGTTGCTTCTGAAAAGCTGGGGTTTAAAAACTGTCTGGTGGCTGTAGCTTTAAGGTAGAGGGTCAAAGTCTGTTACTGAGAGAATAATTAAGGCTCTGGTTCTCAGCTTGGCCAATTTGATGCAATTTCTCTGAGTTTAATGAAGCTTGACTGATTTACATGAGCTGATAAATTGCCTTCAGCTCCATGTTTTTAGTGAGAAAAATAATTTCCTTGCCCTTTAAAAGTATAAGTGCAGTTATTTGCTAAGGACTATCTCACAGCCATTTAAGAAATATTCCACAATAGGGGGAAAATGCACAAATAAACTTACTGATATATACAACCAGGACACCAAGCAAGAGGGAATAAGAACAGAGATAAAGATGAAGGTCTGCTCAATTTTTAGGGAATCTGTAGGATGCACTTTCTGTGCACTTGCTTATGATGAGTTGAGTAACAGCGTGCAAAATGTACAGGACTCCTGCTAATTCTATATGTGTTCCTTACGTGAGTGGATTGAGTGTCACTGTGCTATTGAAATATACAGTGTTCATATTAACTAACTGCAGATAATGTCTGTGTCCCACTTCTCCAATATCAATGGAATCAACAATGTCACATGGAAAGACCAACAGCTCCTAAGACATGGCTGTTCCAACACACCACTGCGTTATTCCAAATACCACAGTACTTGCTATCTCATTTGCTGAAAAACTCTGGACTTGTTAAAAATGTATGGGATTATCATAAATCCACCAACAGGTAGTATCTGTGAGAGCTGCTGAATGAAATTAAAAGTAGGATAATTCAGATATAAGCATGTATCAGGAAAGGATTTAAAGGAACAAACTGTCTCAGTGTTTTCACTGCTCTTTAATGGGGGGTTAGGTTCGAGTTCAGCAAGAAGCATTCAAAGATCAGGAGTTACTCTTTCTTAACAATGATAGCCCAATTTAGATGAGTAAGTGATGGTATTCTATGAGAACAGATGGATGGTTTTGTGATCAAAACATCAGACCTCTTTCTTTGTTGTCTTTGCTGTACACTTAATGGGAACAGACTATTCACTTAACATTCCTATATCCAGATTTCCCAGCACTAATTTGCAAATAACATTTGCTTGAAAGCACTTGTTTCTTTAGAAAGTGTAAATGATTACAAGCTTGTTTAATATATTAAATATATATATATTGATATATTCAGCATGCTCAAATGTAACCCAAATATGTGCTGTAAATGGGCATGACAGACAAACTGGCTGTGGGGGGCTGAGTTGGTGCCCAAGCTGGCATCCAGGCTGGAGAGCACCTGAGCTATTTACAGTGCAGCACAAAGCAGCCAGAACTGCTGCTTCAGTTCAGACAAGGGAATATTAATCCTTAGCAGGAGCATTTATCCACCACAGAGGTCCTTTTCCTCTCCAGCAAACTGCAAACATGTCACTCAGAGGAAAGCTTTGTCATGGTGGTTGTTTCCCTGGTGGTTCTGACCAGACCTGGGCTGAGACCATTCCAGTGTACTCTGGAGAAAGCAGGAACCCTGATGTCTCAGCTTACACAATTTCACCTGAATCCACATTTCCTGCACATCAGTTTGTATATAAAATAAAACTCCAGGAATTTAAAGCAGACAGAGATAGCTGAATTACCAAGCAAAGCCTTGAACCTTTTAAACAGATTTGTTTCCACATGTTATTTGTTTCAGTCCTAGCAGAATAACATGTCTCTGTAAGAAAGAACTGAGTGCTATTTTGGCTAATGCATTTTCAGTAGAAACATTATGTTATGCTTAAAGCAACTTTTTTCTTTTAAAGTCTGAATCAAGTTAAAAAACCTAGCAGACATATCATAGTCTGAATTTAAAGCACAGAAAGATAGAAAACCAGCTTGTAACTGAAATTAGGAGACCATAGAAACAATTCACACAGAGCTCCCCAATACTGTTTTTCAGGAAACACTGATAATTGAGATTTACTTGGATGGAGTAATTCTTTGGCTTAAACATGGGGTGCAAATAATGCTGTTCTCAAACTGCAAACATGTAATTTATAACACTGCAATATTTTCATGCGGAGTCTCAAAGTGAAAAAAAGCTCAAATGTGCTATTGTTTTGGGAAATTACAGACTGGGAATAGGATAATCTGATCCAGCTGAAATACAGGAGTGTTCCTATAAACGTTATTCCAAGTGAGATTGCTGGAAGGCCGAGAACTTCTGAGGTTGTCAAAGAATGTGTTTAATCATTTCCTTCATACATTTCTCTTGAAAGTAGTATTTTTTATTTATTAGGTAGAGCAAGATAAAGGCAGGACTGGGGTCTGTGGGCTTCGGTCAGCGGGGTCAGACTTGCCCTCAAGCAGATGACAGAGCATCGCTGTGCAAACCATGATGATCAATATCCCTGCGCTTCCAAACGTCTTGGAAAATGCTCCAACTTTTTGTTAGGCTTCACAAAACCTAATGGGAACTGGGCTCTATCCCGTGGGCTTCCAACTAACAATATATCAAATTCATGCTGGTCTAGAGGATTTTATTTGGGGGATAAAATACCAAATTCTCATCCACCATACAAAGACAAAATAAGCTCAGAGACCCAATGCACAAACTGAGCAATCACTAAGACATTCAACCAATATTATGTGTATTGCAGATTCTGAAATTAGAGATAATGGCTCTTAATATCTAACGCATTTCAGCTCTGTCTCCATGAGAAGGTCAAACAAGCCAACATAATCCATAAATAGAAGGAAAATATTATTGCAAAAGTCTTGTAGCCCATCATCAAAATTAATCAGGACATTTTAGTTACTCAGGTCCACTCTACAGGAAATCACTGATTAAATGTGAGGATCCTGTGTTTCTGGTGATGGCAAGGAGAAGGAAAATACCTGAGTAATGGTTGAAAAAATGCTCTTTAAAAGATAATGCTCCAATTTGCTATCATGACAGTTTAATAGCCTCTGGCTGATGCAAAAAAAATAATTCTCACAGATTTAGACCACAACCTCACATGTAAACAGACACCCCACTGCCTATTGCAGAAAGCGGCATCTTCCTAGGAAAGAAAAGGACTAAAAAGTTATAAAATAGCAACACTTAAATACCAACACTCTTGTCACTCTTTCAAATTCTTCTTAATTCCTTGAATGTGAGTCTTAGCTTGGCACAATGTTCTTCACAGCACCAGGTAATATGTTGATATATGGCTGATTGCAGACCAGTAGCAACTCTTCCTCCTCCCGGACACAAAGCAGACTTACAGCTTCTCAGGACAAATTTCAGTTTTAAAATAATGGTCTCCTCTCCTCAGCTTGTGTGACTGGCAGGAATTCTTCTGGAACAAACTGTTTGTTCCCATAAATTTTGGGGGTTTTATATAATATATCCAAGAAATACAGTTTTGTGGACAATTTTGATCACTCAGGCTTGTGATAGTGAGTCCTCCTGCTTTAGAGTCCTCATGGAGTTTTTTTCTCAGACTTAATATTTTTTTAAAAGAACGACCTTTTATATCAAGTTTCAGAACTTTATTTCCTTTATTTCCCAAAGCTCCAACTTCCCTTCCTCTATACAGATACCCATCATTGCCAGATGTTTTAAATATTGCTTAATTTGCAGAGGCAAATTTTTCACCAGCACCAGGGGCAGCTCTCACTGAGGCTGCTGTCAGGTCAGTGCAGATACTTTTTGTACCATGTTAACAGAATCCAGCTCTCATCCTCATCTACACCACGTGAGTCAGCCTGGTTAGGCCTGCTGGCTCCAGCTGGGTCACTTAAAATGCTTCACTGTCAAATGCTTCACTGGAAAGCCTCTGGTGTGCTTGAACCCTATCTTTGGCTATGTATTCCTTTAAAATATCATCAGCTTTTAGAGTTTTTGTCAACAAAGCTCTGTATGCACTGTCTTAATTACAGATCTCTCCTCTTCCTTTTTTTGGTTCATTTGAATGCAAATCCTATTCCTGCTGCTGAACAATGGAAATGTCCACAGCCCTCACTTCCTCACATCAGGGTTCAGATTTCAGGAATCAAAAGAAAAGAGCTGTGCCAAGCCTGAAGAAATGATACTGCTTAAAATGCTTTGGAATTGTAATACTGTGCATGCAATATGGTGATAATAGTACTGTGCAGCAATTAGGAAACCTATTGTGTATGTATGTTGTGCCCTACTACATAAAAAATGTGTCAGCTATTAACTGAATACTGTTGTCATTTATAGAAACAATCTTCTGGGTGCTGAAATAATCTCCAAATACATTGAAAGAAAACAACTGTATTCATAACTATTCTTATTAAGCTCTCCAAAGGAGCACTTCTGATAAAGACAGTGCTGGCAACAGATCTGCTTCAGGTGGAACTAGGTCAGTAAGAAATTATGTCGATAGTTGAAATAATTGAATAGTTCAAATCAGAAGACAATAATTGAGAGGTTCAGCCTTCTGAATCTCTGCACTCTAAGAGCGTCTAACGTGACTATGAAATGACAAAGGCTATTACAGTGGAGATCCTCCTTTCCGAAGGATATGACAACAGAAATTATACCCTTCGAAAGAGAAAGAGGTTTGGAAGGTATTTTCTGGATGGGTGTCAGTATAAACAGCTGACTAAGCTGCCTGTCCTTAGGCACACCTCACACCCCATGAGATTTATACCAGTATTTATACCAGTATTTACTGGAGAGGTAGTGAATGCTGGTTTTGATTAAGCCTGTTTTCTACCCATTTGAGAGGGGCTTGCTATCCTTTGGGTTCCTGGGCAAGTTGTTACTTCATGTATCAGGAAGGAAATTGAAAAGAATGGTAATGGAGTTTAGTTTTTCTTGGTTTGAGCCTCGTGTTTTGTGGATGTGCATATGGTCCAATTCTCTTTTTATTGCCTCTGTGCTATGCCATGTGCAGCTTGTTTCAGCTTAACTGGGCTCCAGAAGGAAAATCACTAATGAGCCAAAGTGGAAAATAGTCCTTGTGCTTCATAACCAACATTTAACCTGGTGCTGTGTTCCTCTAAGGATTACATGGTTGCATTTGTTTCAGCAATGTCAATGAGAATCCTTATACAGAGTGAGGTGAGCTCTACATGAGACCCTAAAAGGGAAGAAAACCTCACCCAAAGGCTGAGTCACACCCCCATGAAGAAGCAGCTTCCTATCCTACATGTTTGTTTACTTAAAGTATAGAAAATTGATGATTTTCTCAGGAGCCTGTTGACAATTAAGACTATGGACAAGACAGAAATGGTGAAGTAGGGAACTTCCTGATTTCTGTCATTAACAACTCACAATTATGGACTACATTTCCTCCACACTTCAGTGCCATCCTTGCCTTTGTGCTAGATTGGTTCTGGAGAGCCAGGATCAAAAGGTTTAACTGGTTTGTATGGCCCAGGGGGCTGCCAGGCCTTTGTAAACACACCAGGCCAAATCCTTCTGTATTTTGATCAGTAACCATCAACAAATGACTACAGCAGATGAACTCATGCAGTAAATGTCTTGGACTTGAATACTGTTAAGACAGATGAGAGTGTTTAAAACTCAAATCTTTCACACGAAAATAAAATATGGTACCAGGTTTACATTCAACGTTTGTTTCCCATAATAAATGAGACTAAGTCCTTTCCCAAAAAAAGCATTACTTCCTCAAACTTAAAAATATCAAGTTATAATAGTGGGAAAATAACATGTGCTGCTAGCATATTGTGATTATATTCAATTAAAGCTTTTTTCTCCACTTTCCAGACCATAGTAAAAAGAAAAATTGTTCTATTTTTGTCAGCACTGCACACAGAACAGTCAAAGTGAATTAGTTTTCACTGATTTTCATAGTAATCTGTAAACAAGATTTATTAAAGTAATTAAATGAGGATTTCATAATTTGTAAAGCATTTAACTCAGAATTTGGAATTGTTAAAAGCACTAATATACTTAGAATTGATTCATCTTTAGACTATGTAAGACTTGCAGATACTGCTGTTTCCTAATGGAATTGTAATCTATTATGAATTATGGGATTCGTGCTCATTTTTCTAGAGTGTACATTTGAGGGAAGACCTGTGACATTTCCACTGGGAGAAAAGGAATTGTATCAGGTCAGCCTGTGTGGGAATGCCACACACAGAGCTCGCTGGAGGCCTGACCACCACCTACCACAGGCAAACCATCCAGTGCTGTTCCACCAGGACTCAGTCTGAGGAATCAGACCATTGACACTTTTTACTTTACACTTCTTGTCCTTCCCTTCCACCACACAAATTTTCCCCTCACAATAACTTGTCTGTAGTATGCTAATTGTCCCAAAGATTCAGCTCCCAGCCTTCCCAGCTTCCCATTCCCTCTTGGTTTTCTTGGTGCTCCCATGGGTCTCAGTGCAGAGCAGTGACCCAAAAGCTGGAGGTCACTGCTGTCCAGGCTCCACCAAGCCCTGCCAGCTGCTGCCCTCTCCAACCTCCCAAGGGCTGGACAGGCTCTCTCAGCTGCTGTGGCTGCTGTTCAGGTTCAGCCACTGCTGCTGTGGGTGCACCTCAAGAGATGCAGCTCAGGAAGTCACCTTCTGTCTTTTTGTCAGCCCTTTGTCTGGTTATTGTTCATTGGAACTCCAGCCAGCTCCTTTTAGCAGTCTCTTCTAACCTGATGTGTCAGCACCAGATGTGTGGCTAATTCTAAGATTTTTGATGCTTCCATGGGAAAAAAGAGTGTTTCTCTAATAAAAACATGTATTTTTTTTTACTTTTCCATGCCTAAGTGGGTTTTTTGTTTGTAAAATAAAATAAGATTCTTTACAAGGGAGGTATTGTACTCATGGTATTGGGAACTTCTGGGAACTGCTCAGTTAGATGTTGCTCTATGTTACTTAATCCAGCACTTCTGTGAGTTTCTTGCTATTGTTTCAAAACCTTCTGCATTAACTGGAAAACAGATCATTATTTCACCAGAAGAAGAGTGTTCACTTCAAGCCTTCTCATTTGAACTCTGAAAAATTTCCATTCTATCTATTGCTCAGCTGCTGTGGCAGAGTTCCCTGCAGGAATTACATCCCAAGAGGAGTCATTCCTCACCAAAATGAGAGACCCCAGCACTCACCCCCTCTTTCAGCCCAGGAAGCTGCCGAGTGCCATGGCAGAACAGCCTGTTCCACTGCAGCCAGGCTGTGCCTGCAGGATGTCCCTGGGCTCACAAAGCAGTGCTCACGTGGTGCCAGCCCAGGGCAGCCCTGTGTCCGTGCTCCAGGTGCCAGCCTGGGGCACTGTGAGCCCACACCTGTGCTGTGCTCAGGCGGGACTTGGCTGCATCCCTTCCTGACAGCCTGGTGCAAGACACCTTCCATTGCCAGAACTGTTCTTTGATCAGTGGGAGGTTGAGGTAGTCTGGTTTTCTTGGGGGTTGGGTTTTTATCCTTTCCTTTGATCTACCATGTCATTCACTGTTAAGTAGATCAGTCGAATATCAGCTGGAATAAATATTGACTGGAGCATGTGAGTCCTCTGAAAAAAACCCTATTGCTTAGAGAATGATGTAATGGGCATAAAAATTAAGGGGATTGTTGCTAATTCTTCTCTGTACATCATTCAACTATGAAAGCACCTTGCTTAGTAATTTTGTGTGATCTACTTTTTTCCTTTGAGCAATATTTGCATAAAATTACCTTTCTACCTTTCTCCAACTATCTCACCCTTCTATATCCTTCTTCAACTCATTTCCTGCTGTTTCAATTTCCAGATTGTCAGTAATTAAAATATCTGCCACATTTATACAGAATTTAGGCAAATTGAAAATAAATTTTTAGAAGGAGAAAGTCAGAAGTCCTTCTTCACATTTATGTAATGCAAGTAGAAAATAATATCAGCAAATTTCAACTAATTAAATAATACCTGAGACTGTTCTATCAGCAATGATTTTTTTCAGCAATTATTTTATTCATCATTCAATCTCCATTGGCAAAGAACAGGGGAAGCTGCAGAGTTTTTTTAAAAAGACATTTTAAATATATGGATCAGAAGTGCTGAAACGAACTGGGAGCCACATGGAACAGTTGCTTCCAGCAGAAAAAGATACTGGCTACTTTGTTACTCATTATTTCACAGATTGCCTTTTAACTGCAGTTGAGAGAATGGGACCTGTGAATAATATATATACTATAATGTCATTGTTTCTAGTTGATTTTCATGTTACTATCTATGCAGCCTCTTTGGAAACGCAACATTTGCATGAGCTACTGCCTCTGATCTTTGCCTGGAGACCTGGGTGGGATGGACCTGACTCACATAGTAACATAGCTTAGCTGCTCTTCCTGTGGCACCCAGACTTCCAAGCCATGCATAATATGGTGTATACACGTATCAGAATTGCTAAATATATTTTATTTCTATATGTTTTCCATTACTGTTCACAGAAACATAAAATGTAGCACAGTGTTTTCCACTACTGTATCAACACAAGGGATTTTAATTCCATTCCTGTGACTATGTCTTAGTTTATATAATGGTGAAATTGAGTTTATTTCCACAAAAAGAAGATATTAAGCAGTCAAGCCTTTGTACAAACAAGTGGTTTTGATGTATTTGAATGCCAGTATGACTGACATGTAAATTTAGTGTCATGAATATGTTCTGTTATCCCTTTCAGTTTCCTCTAATCTGCTAGCTGGTAACATTCCCCCTAGGGTGGGTCCTGATGGGAACCTGGCCCACAGGGCTTCAGAGTGCTGCCCAAAGTCTTACCTCATTCATTGTTGACTGGTAATGTTTATTTATTTTGCTTATTTTTACTTTTTTTTTCTCAAGAGAATTGGAAAATATTTTGCGAATTTCTAGGAGGTTTATAGTACATAACTGAAAGAAAACTAGGTAACTTATGATGGTAAGGCAATTAGAAAGGTGAAAAAAGGAGGTGAATTCTGTCTATTGTAATTCTCTTTCTCCTCCTAAGACCCACAGCAAAACCCACTGGTACCAACACAAGTAACCCCAGCTGCTTCCCTGGGCTCTGGTCTTGTGCCAAGTCTAGAAAAGAGCAATCTGGGAAGGGATGAACTGAGGCTATGGATGGATACAGCTTTCCTGGAGCTGTGTAAAGAAGGCAGGACCTGTTTCAGCCTCTCTGTACTGGAAGTAGCACGTGGGCACTTTATCAGTGCTGTACAATAGAATATTGTGTGGGTTTCATGCAACGATTGCATTCTCGATTACCCAGGAAGCCAATTTCTCCCAAAATTCAGACTATTATCAGGCAATACATTGTGGTGTATATAGAAAAGCTTTTTCTCCTCTAATATTCACATTTGCATGCTTATTAACCCTGACCTCAAAATCTGAATTTTCTTTCTATAGACTATACCTGTATGCATTATTAACTCCTGCTCACTCTCACAAATTCTATCAGCAAATAGTAGCTGGGGTTTCTTAAGTGGTTTTGTTGCTGCCATTGTAACATACTGGCAGGAATTAATGCAAAGGGTTACAAAATACCAACACATGCATCACAGGTTAAAATTTGGGTTGGTTTCAAAGCAATCACTTTAGACATCCAGCATGTATGTTCCACAAAGGCTCCAGTTCCCAATCAGAGTTTTAAGGATCCTATCCCTCTCTGCTGTCTAGGGAAAGAGCCCACACCTTCAGCCAAACTGGGGATTGGAATCTGTGCAGTGGTTTTAAATTTTAAACCACAACGATTAGCTTTCCTTCAAGTGACTTAGAATGTCTGCTTCTCTAGAAACGTTATAACGCATAAAATTCTTAATTTGTTAGCCCTGCAATGAAAAAAATCATTTTTTGATTGAAGACAAGGTCTGTGAAGCCAAGTCATTCTTCCCTCTAATGACACTCACATAACTGTTTTTAGAGCACACTAAAATTGTAAGAGCACAAGCCTCTGCCCATTTTCCATTCATGATTCCATTATCATCAAAATATGAACATATCTGAACTTAGGGGACTATGGTATATAAAGTGCCAATTATTTTTATTGCCATGCTTTATTTTCCTGTAGTTGCTATTCTCAGATAGGCTTTTGAGCATATATTGCTGAAAAATACAAATGTGAAGATCTAAAAAATGCCCAGAGACATACCCAGTTTTGTGCAGTGTTATGCAAAATTTAGAGGATCTGGGTTGCAGCCCACTAGTCCTGAGAAATGTGTATTTGGTGGTATTTTAGGTCCCTTCCCTGATCCTAAAGTAGAAAAATGAGTTGTGGGGGTGGGAGGAAAAATAAAAAATTTGGATCAACTACCAGAATTTGAAGACTGGAACAGAGTTTTGGCTTAAGCCCAGTTCAAGTGTGGGGCTACCATGCTGGTCAATTATTTATCTAGCAGGATTCATTCTTCCAGAATTAGAAGTCACATTCTGGTACCAGGAATTACACTGCTCCTTCAGAATCGGAGCATGTGTGGGTTCAACTCCTGTCAAGGACAATTTTTAGCATTCCCATAGCGCAGTGCCCTAGAAATACCTCTGAGAGACAGACAGACAGAGTGAGTGAGGTCAGCACGAGGCACTGGTACAATACTGAGTCACATGAGAGTATTTATTTCCCTGTTACCTGCTAAAGGCAGTGCAAGGCTTTGAGGCTGGTGGTGTTGCACAAACGACACCTGCAATATTGCTCTGAGGACTGTGCTGGATGTCAAACCAAAATATAAGGTATAAAAAGAACAAGGCTCCAACTTTAGAACACAGATACAATCAATGGTAGTGCTGGACTTTCTACTGACAAGGAATTAATTTGACTCTTATTTCACACTGGATTACATTAAACTCAAACTGTGCATAAACTGTCCAGTGTTGATTCCTCTAAAATTGATTAATGATCTGTCTTGCAAGTTCCACAAATAGGGACAGTCTTTTTGTGTGTTTTGGAAACAACCTAGGGAGCAGTTTGAATTCAAAGTGGAAATGATAAGATTATTGAGAAGATTCCAGAAATTCCACTAGGGAGGTGCTTGCAAGAATTAAGAAATAGGTAAGTATTATAATGCTTCTCCAACAGCATGCAGCTGTGCCAGGACTCAGGGTGGGCTCAGTAGAGGTGGCTGGAGAAGTCCTGATTGATAATGACTTGCAATGATTTCATGGAATTTTTTTATAAGTCTTAGTGAGAGTTAAATTATCCAATTTACTCTGGGAGACCTGTAAAAGACACTGGAAATGCAAGTATTTACTGTTGTTCTATCTGTTTGGGTAAGAAGGAAAAATTGTATAATTTTTTTTCACAAGAAGTGGCAGCTCAGATACCCTCTCTAAGTGCAGCCCTCATTATCCATTTCCTTTGCGGAAATTATCTTACCTAGCTCTGCTCAAAAGCATTTCCAATCTGTTGTTATTACTTATCCTGATACCAGAAGAAGTATTATCAGAGCAATTAGGAGTCCTAAGCCATTTTGAAGGCTCACTACATTTGATTTTGTAATATCTTCCCCAAGAGTTTGCCATCCAGCTACACTTTGCTATCCACTAAAACTTAGTGGAAGGGATGGAACTGCTCACAGAGAAACCCCAGGGCAAAGAAAGGATCATGTGAGCCTCTATGCAGCCATTTGGTAAGATGATATTTCTTGAAGATACCCAATATTTAGTGCATTGTACAAAAATGTACAAAAGCACAGCTAACCTGCCTGGTGTACTTCTGGAGGTGATCTCAGGGGGAGCATTGCTGCCTTACAGATTAATCCCGATGAGTTCTGCAGAAGTGGCAGAGCATGAGCCACAGCCTTTTTGTTTCCCAGGGCTGCTGCAGTGCAACCTACGCTCGAGTATTGCTTTTTGATATGCTTTTCAACATGCTTCTGCTCACTTGCCCAATTCTGGAAGCAGCATCCCATTGTAATCCTTTCAAGCACTACTACAGAAACGGGCAAGGCTTTCAACACAGAAACCTGCACCGAGTCTGAATCATCACAACACTTCTGTGCAATTCATCTCCCCGCACCTCATGCTCCCTGCGGTCGGGACTCTTCTGCTCCTGCAAAATAAATCCACTAGCACGTAATCACTTCAAAAGAAGCACCCACTTAATTTTCAATTAAACTTCTCACCCATTCCAAGTGCCAGACCCCCCCCGCTCCGCCTCCCGAGCGGGATCAAACCCCCCCAGCGCCGCGTCCCCACGGCAACCGCACAGAGCGCATCCATGGAAACGAGGGGGCTGGGGAAACAGTGCCGCTCTTCCACTTGTGAAAATACTTTAAAATTGCTAAAACACGGGGAGGGGGGAAGCAAAAAAGGCAATATTGAAAGCCAGTGCCATTTGTGCCAACCAGCCCTCGAGACGGATGGCGCAGAGATAATGGTCCTGTCTCCGCTGTTTGGTTTGTCAGGGAAACGGTTCCGTGTTTATCTTTTCCTTTGCTTGTACAACAAGATAAAAATAGGACACATATCTAATGTATATGTGTCGAAATTATGAGTACAAAACTGTGCATGTACGTCACAGCAAGAGTAGATAGTGCACCCATAAATACTGGTGTATAGCGTGCCTGGTCTCATGCTTTCAGTTTAGCCTGAGCAATTGAAAGAAGTGAATGCATAAGATAGTGGTTTCTTTCTTTATATATATTGTGTTTCTCATTTCTGTCTGTTTCTGCATCTCCTTGAATGCATGTCTGTATGTGCTTATTTCACTGGTCTGCCAGTAACCAGTGCCAATAACCTCTGAAAGAGGTTATTGATTTAAAACAACAGTATAGTAACCTTAAAATACGATTTGCATTTTGCAATGGGGCACATATTTATATTCCATTTTGCTGTTATTATTATAATGTCCATAAGGCTATTCCTTGTCTTCATGTCCTTGTATAGGAGCTGTTCTTCCACAACAGACAAAAAAGGGAAATTAAAAAGTCTATGGCCTGGGGCAGAAGGGAAGGCTTCATAGCCAGGGGATTAGTAAGGATCTGGTAAGGAAGAACTTCCTCCCACTGAGGGTGGCAGAGATGCCCAGGGAGCTTGTGGAGTGTCCCTCTCTGGAGATGTTCCAAACCCACCTGGACAGGTTCCTGTGTCACCTGCTCCAGGTAACCCTGCCTTGGCAGAGGGTTGGACTGGTTGATCTCCAGAGGACCCTTCCAACCCTAACAATTCTATGATTCTGTGATTATAGGACCTTGAATGAACTAAGGAGTATCACATTCATGTCTCCTCCAGAAGGACTGAGGGCATGGATGAAAAACAGGGTCTGTTGAGCAAAACAGAGGGACGTGTCCTTTCATCTGCTGTGAGTTGTGCCAAGATTTCTCTTCCCAAGGAGCTGGACACATGGCCAGTTTGACAAAGATACATTGCCAAGTGCGTGTTGGAGGGCTATGTAGGAAGTTGGAAATGGAAGACTAAAGACAGATTATTTAAATCCTAACCTAATTTAATTCCACCATACCTCTGAACACAAAGGCAAAATTTGCAGGTGGTTTGTAAAGGAGTCAGTTTTACACTCCTGCTGCAGACAGATCTGCAGCTGACTGAGCTGCAGGAGCAGCCATGGGACCAACCCTCCTTCAGCCTGCTGGGACTGCTGCACTCTGCTGCTGGATGGAAGGGTCCCTTCCAAAAGTGACTTTTTTTAAAAGTCTGGGGAAATAAAAAATCAATGCAGCCATTTCTAAGAATCATGGCCATAAATAAAATACATCAACTCACACTTTTGAAGATCTGTTCAGTTTCTATTCTCCTGTAGAGAATAGAAATTTCTGTATGTGCTTATTTCACTGTAGAGAATAGAAGTGTCCTTGGTTTAATACTTCAAATACAGCTGCATGTAGCTGGGAAGGGGCTGTTACAGCTTATGCATATTTCATAAACAAATACAAAGTTCTGAACTTTTGTAAACTTCCTACCCTCCTAAGCATAGTTTTCTTCCACACAACCATTGTTTTCTCTATCTTTCCTCCTTTTAAAAAATTTATTCATCTGTGTTTTTTTTCTTCTTGTTAGCTGGCATTTATGTGTTCAAATAGAATTTTAAAATTATTTTCCCGCTTCTATCAAAACACATGATCCAAGTTTCTGTTGTTTTTACTATAACATTGTAGAAATTGACTTATTCAGACCAAACACAGATTGTACATAATCAGAAAGAGTTGCAGACAATCACGTAACAGGATGTTTGGATCTGAAAATATTACTCAACAATGCACAGCTATAAGCCAGATTTCCTTAACTTTTTTAATCAGAATTGGAGTAGATTTGGGTGAAGCAGGACAATTGAGGGAAGCTATTGATATTCTTCCTATTGTGGTCTCTCTGCATGTTATCAGATACTATTCTCGACTTTGGTTTGACAGAAAAATCCTTTATTCTTCAAAATATTTATACTCCATTTTTTTACTAAAGGTTCAGAAGAGTTTATTTGGATATGTCCAAGCCTTTTAACAAATAATTGCTACATACATCTGCTATAGGTAACGTCTTTCACTCACTATGCAGAAATTGCCACTCCATTATCATCAGTAAAAAGGCAAATGATAAAAGTTTGTCTCAAATTGGGCATGTCCTGGCAATATTTTGAAACACATTTGGTGTGTAAATGTATGTTAATGGTATATGCATATATTCTGAAAGTTAAAAGGATTTGTAATTCTCATTTTTCTAGGCACGTTTGGCACTCTCATTTTTGTCAGAAGAAGTCTGTTATTAAATGCAATGTTTCATATTTGTCTGGTAGTAGAATCGGAACTGATCTCTTACAACCTCATCCTATGTCCTCATCTCTTAGGACTGTTCCACACAAGTCTCCCTGATTCCAGCAGAAGGAAGGTCAAAGGCCAGGGTGTGTGACTATAGAAATATTTTGTAATTACCCAGATTCCAAATGCTAAATAGCAAGTTGAATCCAAAGTTCTACCCAAGCAAGGAAGCTCTCCTCTTGTGGGGGAGTGCCAGTGAACTGGAGTGGCAGCAGAGCCACATTCCCTGTGGCTGGAGCTGTAGCAGTGGCTGTCTTTGGATGGATGGTTGCACTCATGTGTGATGACTTCATTGTATCTGCACAGAGTCAGCACTGCAAGTAAAACAATCCCTACCTCTAAAATGATAGTTCTGTTCTTTTCAGCTATTAACTTTTGGGCACATTTTTGTCTCGTATCACTGGACTGCAGTAACAGTACAATCCCTGTCACTCTCAGACTGAAGCCAGATCTGAGCATGGGCACCCAGGAGTGTTTACACCTGCTTGTAAGCCTCTGGTGGGTATTTAACCTCACTGTGCAACACCTCCTATTAACAATAATTGGTGTTTAGGTTTTATCTTCACAGGAGGTATATCACATACAGTCATTAAATGAGTACCTGCTTTTGAACGAAATTATTCATAAGTATTGAAAGTGAATGTAACCAGTGATTTGATTTATTTTTTCTCAAATTTAACTATTATAGACCAGGGAACCTTAGAAATGTTATCAGCAAAGTGTTACAGTTTTAGGTTGGTACTCTAAAGTCTGTTTAGCACCTTTCTCCCTTTTCCAAGCAGTGTTTACATTTGAAATGCTGGTTTCAAAAATCAATGAAACTTTTTGAAAACTGAGTAAATTCCAGAAATATATATGTAATCTGATAGATAATAAAGTAGATAACAATGTATTACAGGTATATATGATTTTAGTTTTAGGTATATATATGATTTTAGTTTGATACAGGAGGCCACCATGCATCATCCACAAATGCTGTACAAATGTCCAGAAATCTGCTTTTGAAGCTTTTGAAGTCCCTGATTCTGACAGTGAATGGCTGTGGGTTCTGCAGGGTTTTTCCTTCAGTACTTGGATATTTTGAGCTGGCTGACTCTTGGTGACAATGTGGAGCCAAGGGTTAGTGCTGGTGAAAGGAAGGGACTCAATGTGACTCATTTTGCTCTGGCCTGTGCAAAATCCCAGGTGAAGATCCCTGTGCTTTCTGCTGCTGCTCCACTCACATGGATGCACAACTGAGTCCATAACCTTAGAAGAGGCACTTCTTTGGAAATTCAGGGAATTAATTCTTTCCAATAGCACTGCTTGGCACACATTAGCATGGACATAACAAGCAAGCAATTACACGGCCTTCTTCAGACTATAAGCTCTGAAATGACTGTTTTGAGCTTTGTTTCCCCTTCCCCAACTGGACTCAGACTGGAATGACATTGCATTTTAGCTAGTGGTATGCTCAGGATGGGTTACATTTCTTTCTGGGGCTAGTGAGAAAGCATTCCCGTGTCTGCTTAAAATGCCAGTTCAAAAGAGATGTTAATTAAAGTTTATCTTCTCTGGTGGGAGGCGTTCAGCTCTATCCCAGACAAAGCAGCAGTATGGACATGCTGCAGGTATGCCAGAGGTTTAAGTGCTCTAAAGTTCTTGGAGAAATTCCAGAGCACAGGCCCATGTTATCTGTTTAAGATGAGTCCCAGAATTTTCTCAGACTTAAAACCTAAGCAGACAGTGAACCTTCAAGTTCAGACTCAAGGGAAATGCTTGAGCACGCCAAGAGAACAAGGAAGCCACCAGCAGTGCCTGGGCACAGTGCCCACAGGTTTGCTTCCAGATGTCAGTAAGAAAGTCAAATGGGCAGGAGGCAGAGCCTGGTGCACTGTGTCTGCTCCAGAGCCTGCTATTTTCAGAGCAGCACAGACCTAGCTGAAGTGCAGCCCAGGCCCCCAGGCTCCTGCTGTCCTGGGAGAAGGATCTATGATGCTATACCTCAGTAATTCATCAGAGCTCTGCCTTTTGCAGCAGCAATACAGTGCTCAAAGCATCTCACATGGCTCCGTGCAAACATTCCTCCAGCACGTGGTTTGGGAATGGGCAACTTAGATTGCAAAAACTCTGTGTCAATTTTAATTTGTAATTTCTCATTCAGCTTACTACGAAGCTGGACTACAGATAGTGATGACAATTTAAGTGTAAGCTGTATTCATTTGGTTCAACCATTTTCCCCATTTCTCACTGTAAAGGAATAGGTTTCCAAATAATATAGTGGCTGCTAAAACGTTTGTGACAGCTGTGCTTTAAGTAAGTATTGCAAACATCTGAAACAGTAGACTCTACTTTGGGGTGGTTTTTCATGTGTCTGTACAATTCACACATAAGTGAAGGTGGCTCTGTGATACATAACTCTAACAAGTGCTTTTAAGTACGTTATAAAATCTCACCATGGCAACATCTTTCTGCTCATCGTATTTATAGTGAGAAAAAGAAAACAAGCAAAAATAATATTAACCCTGAAACCTTTCTGAAATTTAGAGGCTGAAAGAGTAACCTAAGTTGGGGGGAAGGGTTTGTAGCTTTCTGTAAAAATCCTTGAACATGTTACCGGGGAAATAGTAATTGAAGGTAGGTTTTTAACCTCAGCTTTATATGAAATTATCAAATACCTAGTTTTTGTTTGGGTCAGTGTGACCAAATATAACTTGATTTAGTAAAAGAAAACTAGAAAAAAGATGGCATATTTGCTTACCTCTAAAACCTAACCACAGTGGGTGTGATGCAGAAACCCAGGCAGAGTCATAGAAGGAGATTGGAAATTACTCCTCAAACACCTTCCTGTCACCCCGTGCTCTGGCATTATGTAAACCTGGCTCAGCAGGGATTGACACTCTTCTTGCAGGGGCTTTACATGCCTCTAAGAAGTGGCAATGTGTTCTCCGTTCCCTTGCTGCCTCATTTCTGGAGTTGTTCTGAAGGCTTGGAATTGTGTGAGTAAATTGGGAGGAATAATTGTAGGAGTGTGTCAGGGTGCCTGCACTAGAGGATGGCACTTTAAGTGCTCCTCTTGGTATCATCTAGTGGGCTACAGTTGAAGAGATCTTCCAGATAACATGATTCAGAATAACATCAATTATCTCTGTAGCTGAATTTCTCCATCCCTTTCCCTATAGTCTCCACAGCCCTGTGTTGTAGAACACTTTATCTGAGCAGTGGGAAAGAGAAGGCATGTGGGCTTGGTAAAGGCTCACATAAAGCTAAATGCAACTGCACTGTCTCAGGCCATCATTCCTCAGGTGAAAAGTGAAAATAGACAGATTGTCAGGGAATTTGTCACCTACAAATTCCTTGTAACTGGATAAATCTGTGGATGGTCTGAACATCTGAACAAACCATACCACTTCAACACTTGGGTACAGATATAGGGTCTAGAGTTTAACCACCTACTTCAGGAATTATTGGATTTACATCTTATCTCGCTCTAGTTCATTCCCATTCATCTAACTTTTTTAGAACAAGTTCTTTGTTTATATTCAATAAAAATAGGGAAGGAAACTAAGGGAAATATAAAGAGATTCTGAATTAAACCCAAAAAAATCCAACTATTTTTAATCCTTCATGAATTTTTCATTACTACTTCCCACAAAACACCTCCTGCCTTCTCCAAATGTTCTAAAAAGTGCTGCCATTCTTGGTAGATAAAAGCAGTATAAAATTATTAAGCAAAATTCCTTCTTTATTTCTTTTTCAAATAACTGCTATGTAGTGACTTTCCATCCAGTGTCTTCTGCAGTGGGAATGGGTTCTTTAACCATGAGGTGAGTAAAAGCAGTCAGTGCTGCTTGCAAACCTGTACAGCAACTTGAGCACAGACAAACTATTAGGAGCCCTTTGCTCGTTGCCCTGAGAATTACAGTATTGAAAGTTCACTCTCAATCACTCTTTTCTGTTATTGTTTATAGAGGAAAAGTGGCCCTAGTACCAAGGCCAGCAGGAGATACTACTCATTCTTTACATTCTTTCTAGCTGTGGCACCATGAGTACATTGGAGCAGGGAAGAGCGTGGAGAAGAGGCTGCAGTGGTACCATACTTCATGTCTCAGGCTGAGAGAAAAAGCCAGACTAAAATCTAGCAGAGATTGAATTTATTAAATTCATGTTGTTTATAAATGGTTGAAGAACTTGTCAAAGTTTGGCTTCTTTTCTTCCAAAGATGTTTTCCCATGTAAAATCACATGCTGTCATAGACCTTATCTTGTTTTGGTTTTACAGAAGTAAAATTTCACCAGTTCCCTAAAAGACTTTTCAGAATAGAGCAAACAGTAAACTTTTGAGACCATCATTTAATTCTGTATTGTTAGTATTGTTATGTTGAACCTAGAACAACTGTGGACTATTTCAATCTAGTAAGTTTGGCTAATATACACCTTGGAGCAAATTTTTTTTCTGCTTGTACAGACACCCAATTCTTACTCTCTAAGGCTGCCTTAGGCAGGAAGGGGATGGCACAGGCATGTGCTTGTAGGTTGAGTCCTGTGCTGGAGGTGCCCAGTGTGAGAGCTGACATGGCATGCAGGTCTCCCTCCACACAGGGCACCTGGATTGCACTGACCCCTTTATCATATATTCTCTGGCTGCTGTGCTGCATCTAAACCTTTCTCCTGCTTCAGGTTCAAAGGCACAAGATGCAGCCAGTCATTTGTGCCCATCATATAGGCCCTGGCAAAAGAAAGAGGCAGCCTTCATTGACTGCGAGCATGAGGCAGGGATCTCAGAGTTTATTTTGGAAATAATGAGTAATGCTGATCAACTCAGTTGCTGTGGGGGTGTAACAACCTTGATCAGAGATCAAAACAGACAGTATTAGGCATTGAGCAGACATGGCCTTCCTCAAGGAACACCAAGTGTAAAATTACACCCATCTTTTAATACTTGCTATAATTGCTTTGCTCTTAGTTCAGGGCCCTGCTACACCTGAAATTAAGTCCTTGCTAAGTACAGGTTGCCCTTGACTGCTAAACCCAGGAACCTCAAGCTGCCTAATGCCATGGCTTGGAAAACAGTGACTATAAAAAATGTTTTTGTTGTGGGTATCTTCTAGGCTATAGAAAAAGTGCAAATTTTGCTACTGGGGTGCTCAGAGTGCTCAACAAAGCTTAATTGTTTGCTTAAGCAGCCTTCAGAGCCATGCAAGCTGACAGAGCTATAAACTGGCAGGGCTGGCCAATGCAGTTGAACAGCAAAAAGACTTTCAAAGAGACAGTTTTGCTCCCAAGTGCTTATTGTCAGCTCTTTGAGTTAAACAGATTTTAACAACCCAAACAAAAACTTCACAGGGGAGCTTTTTACAAACAGAAAACAAAGGATCCCTGCTCCAGCTACATCAAAGCTGCCTGGCCGCTCTAACCTCTGGTGGCAGATTGTTTCATCCACGGCCCCTAACTCAATGCTAATGTCAGTTTTCCCTCCCACCAATGAACCACTTTTTGGAGTTTCCTGATCTAGCTTTCAGCTGACTTCACACGAGAAACAGAATTGCTGCAGGCAAAGCTACAACCATCCCCATTACCATGCCGTGGTTACCCCATGAAAGGTGTCTCAGAACATTGTGTTGTCATGAAGTTTGAAAGCCTTATGTGCCTCTGGATTTGTTCACATTGAAGCCCTCCTGTTCAGGAGATTTCCCTTCCTCTACCAGCCATGGTTTCTTGTGCAGGCTGAGAACTGAGAGGCAGATTTGGGCTGGTGAATCTAAAGATAAGATGATAAAAAATTATTTTATTCTTCTTTTTAAATTCCATTTTTATCTCCCAGCCCAGTGTAAATAAAGGATAGTAATAAGAGATCCTAACTGATACAAAGTTCATGGTAGTGAAAGTCCAAGCACATTTAAGAGAGAGCATCATTACTTTGCATTTTGAGTGGGGGTTTAAACGTGGTTTTGTTCAGAATATAACAAAACGTAACACTGCAGTTAAAAAGGGGATGTTCACGTAGCTCTGGATAATTAATGACAGAGTAGGATGCAGCCTCCTCTGAATAAGAGGCAGAACCAGCCCATGGCTACTCCACTTTGACATGACATAAGTATGTGCTGCAGTGGTAAATCCACACCTAATGGAAAAGAAATTCTCTGGTTGCTAAAAACCAAGAAAATCATATTTATGCAGGGTGGAGGAATGAAATATGTGGTTGTACATGAAATGGTGAGATTTAAGTTGTATGGAACCAACTCAAAGTTATGAATCATCAAAACCCACAACATTACAGACCATCCAAAAGTTACAATTTTTTTCTTTCAAGCTGTGCACTTTTAGCCAAAGAAATCAATGAAATCTGAATAATTAATTTCTCAAATCTTTGTTACACTGTATAAATTGGAGAGGCAGCACTGAAAAGGAGAAAATTGCAAGATGGATCCCAACACAATATAACAATCTCAGATTCACTGGAGTCATCCTGATGCCTATATTATCACTTCAGCTTCCCTGCTCACTTTAATTACCCAAGCAGTCCCATCAGGATGACATCTACTTCCAAGCACATTGTGTTGCCTCCTCCTACTCTGCAGATCCTCTCCTTGCTGCTGGAGTGCTGTGTTCAGCTCAGCACTGCACAGGCTTGCAGCTCTGGCTGGATCCAGCTTTGACAGTAAATACAAAGCAACAAAAAGCTGGACTGTGGAGTGCTGTGGTGTCCCAGTCCTGCACTGTGCTGGGAGTACATGAGAATAGTCTGTAATACTTCACTGTTATTAACAAAATATTTTTATTTTGGATATGTCCATTTTTGGATTCCTAACTCAAAATCCTCTGAAGAGACATGAATTTTAGAAATTTATGGGGAAAAAAAGGGGGGTTCAAAGTGCTTTCAGGTGATGGACACCTGAATTTTGATCTTAAATCAGTATTATCTCTTTCCCTGCCTCAGACTCTGCACTTTTGTCCCCAAGAACAGACAGCAGGGGCACGAGGAAGAGCTTGGGCTACATCACTGTTCTCAAGATCAGCACTTGCATTTGCTTCCCCCAACCATGGGACTTCTCTCTTTGCTGGAGTCTTTGTAGTTAACTCCACTTCCTTCAGGCCAGCAAGTTTAGATTATAACAGACTGACAGGAGGTGGTAAAGAGAAAGAAATATTCATCCTGTAACATCCCTAACAAGGGAACAAGCTGAGCAGGAGGAAAGATAAGTAAGGAAAAAGCTTGTAGGCAAATAATGCAATGGGATTTGAAAACGAAGATGATCAATCTGGATTGAGTGAAGGATTGGAAAAAGGAATATGGAAAATCTATTTTGGGGTGTCAACATTAGATCAAACAATTGGGTCACTGACTAAGCCCTGGCCTGAGGTTAGGTGAGGGAACAAGATGTGGAAAATTACCGGACATTACATGTAGAGAAAGTGCTGAACATGATTGATAAGAAAGTGAGAAAATGACTAAAGTTACAGATAGCACCATGCAGGAGGGCTGGGTTTCACAGGTGGTGAAGGGGGAGTTTTGTGAGAAATGGAACAGAAGGCCCAGCTTCACAGATAATCGGGGAGATGTTCTGCAGACCTCTGGGGGAGTAAATCTTGCAAGGCACCAAGGTAACTGCATCACTAAGACCACAAAAGACACAGGTAATGGTATCAGAACTGACAAATTTGGGATGGATGTAGCAAAACTGGGAGCAATGGGGAAAGAAGTGATGAGGTGAGTGTTGTGGAGGAGACCAGGGCAGAGGAAGTGGGTGGTAAAAAGCCTGGGAACTGAGAAAGGGATATTAAGGTACAAACCGCAGGATCAGCACCATCTGGGATAGCCCTGCACTTTGACACTGCATCAAGAGAACAAACCAAACCTTCCCTCTGAGCATCTCACACAACCAAATCCTGCTCCTGCACCCCTGGGAGCGAGGCAAGCCCTGTGTCCTCCTGGGCTGCCATGGGGCCACCCCCACAGCACGTGGCAGTGCCCAGTCCATGTTCTCCAGCATCCACAGCTGCCCATCACTCCCTGACAGATGGCACTGACCAAACTAGAAAGTACTTCTGCAAAATCATCACCGACTTCAACAAAATTCACTAGAACCTGCTGACAGCAACAAAATGTTTTTGCAGAGGGTTGAGTTTTTCCCATGAAAGAAGTGCGTGAACATTTAGAATTCTTTCCCGAAGACAGGACTGTGCCCTTGCTGCCCACAAGATATGTAGTTTTTGTCATGAATAAAATGGTAACCATTCATTAAAAATTCTTAAAAGCCCCCACAATGGAAAATTGTTTCACACAGCTTTAACTGTTTCCCCAGTTAAAAGGGACCTATGGGGCTTGTAAAAAACAATCAATTTTTTCATGAAATTCACTGTTCCCTGGTTCTCTTACTTGTATGGCCTTCTCAGACAATATTTTGGTACTTTCAATAAACCAGACAGCAGTGAAGACTTCGTCCCTTTCTTTGGTCTTCTCATCTCTGCACCTCTCAGTAATTCGTAAGTCAAATGAATGATTGTGTAATCCTGAATAGTGGTACAGACTTGAAAATGTCATCTAGGATCATCCTGCTTTTCATTGTGTCTGTGTAGGCTGCAGAATTCTGCCTTTGACATTGTATGTAAAAGATTTATTTCTGTCATCAACTGAAGCACACCATATATACAGATTCCTCTTGAAACCTCCTGTGGTTGGTAAGATTTTTAACAATATTTCAGACTATGAAGTGCCCAACACATCAACCAGATACTTATTGTCTTTAATGAAAAATTATTTTTCATACTGTCATGCTAAACTTGAAGGTTCAGAATCCAGCTGCCTCTGAGTACCACTTTTTCTCTCATAAAGAATCTGGTGAAATTAAATATTCACTTCTCAGGAGGGGGCAGAGACGAGCGAACACAAGTACAAACATTCATTTTTTCTGCTACATCGAGCCCTCTTTAATTATGTGGAAATTGACAGTTGTCATAATTCCGAATAATAGATTTCAGTGTGTAAATGACAGAAAAGTGTAAACCTCCCATGGTGGTGATTGCTGGGTCGCAGGGAAAGGTTGCAGTCAGTCCTGCAGTCTCCTCAGGCACCAGCAATTCACAGAGCCCCACCCAGGGCTGCTGCCAGCAGGGCAGGGGCAGTGCTGGTGGGAGCTGGACCATGGCCAGGCTGCCTGGGAGCTGTGCTGCGTGTGTTTCTGATGTCCCAGAATTTAACAGTAGCAATGGAACGTAAACCCTGCTCCCATCCCCAGCATTCCCCTCCCCTCCAATGCATTTGGCACCAATAGCCTGGCTTTCTGTAGGCTCATTTCTCAAATTTTGCCCTTACCATTACTAAGCACTAAGTATAAATTTTCAGAGGGATTTTAAATATTACAGAATATTCCTGTTGGTTATCTGATTATGTCTTCCTTCTTGCTCTTTTTGCAGTAAAGAATGAGTTGCTTTGACTTTGGTGAGAAGGATTTAGGTCTGGTTGAGAGTTTCACTGCATAGAGTTTGTGTTCCTGAAAGCTTTGCTTTAAGGTGATGTCCCAGTGTCCTCTTCTCTGCTGGAGTAGCAGATGAGCAAAAAAGGTGTGTCAAATTTAGGATACCTGTAAACCTTCACATGCCACTGTGGTTGAAAACATACCTTTTACTAGGTAGTAGAGTGTTTCCAAGTACAGATGAAGTGCTTTGCAGCTGGAAAAGGGGAAATATCAGGGTTGCTATGAGAAGTATTTGAAAGACTTTCACCACACTATTGTTGTGGAAATCCATATCAAAATCTTGAATTCAAAACAGGGGACATGCAGAGAGAGCATTCCCAAAAGAACAGGCACTCAGTCTAGACTCTGAGAGTTTAACAGTTTAAGCTCCACAAAAGAAAGCTGAGAGCTGGTACAATTCCTCTTGGAAAATATACCACAAAGTAAATAGCACAGAGGAAGAAGGGACAGCACTAAACCAGTTGTGGCAACAGATGGATTAGAGGCAGTTTTCTAGTTAGCAGAGCAGGTTGGCTGTGGAACAAGCTCACAGTAGAGTCAGACACGTTTTGATGGACATGAGCAGTGCCAAAGGTCCAGCAGCATGTGGGCACTGTCTCATCCCATTTGTTTCAGCCTCAGCTTTCTGTAAAAACATGCTGACTCCATGGTTTCAGCTGGGTTTTAACCACAGCAAAATTTCAAATATCTTGTATTCTCAGTTATGAAGTTCATTAATTTTAAATCTCTTTGAAGTGAATAGAAGCAGAAATCCTTTGCTGTCTGAATGGCAAGTACTGGATCAGAAGGGCATGTTCCATCTTTTAGAAAGAAGATAACTTTTGTGGTTGGAACTTCAAAAGTTGGCACTAGAAAATCTGATTTTTGGAAAGATAACAGGAGAGAGTGTTCACATTTTCATTTTCTAGTTTAGGCTTATAGCCAAGCTCTAAACTTGTGAAAATAAAGGAACATAACAGAATATGTGACAAAACTGCAGTGGTTTCACAACCATAATTTTACAGAAAGCCTGTTTGATTTATTAATGAAAATAGGAATTTTTCCTTGCAATATAGATGTTTTCCATCATGTTTTTTGTCCATAATCAAGATATGCACTGAGTGAAATGTGTGATTACAGACCATTTAAGATATATATTTCACTTCAGAGAAAAACAGAGATAATTAACTATATCGTGAGTTCAGTATTGTGTCTAAGAAACTTGTTACTCCTAATGAGACCATTGCTTATTCTAGCAGAGACACTCTTGTAGTTTCATTAGTGAAAAACCTTCTGAGTGTTAATTACGAGAGCATACTAATGAAAATATGAGCCACAAATTAAAGAAAAACTGAAGGGCTGTGACATACAGCAAACCCTTCTGATGACACCACCTGTTCTGATGAGGTATTGAATACACTGCCATAACTATGTGTAGGAATGCTTCAAAGTTTGCAAAATCATAATTTTAAAATTGGGAAATGCCAGAATTTAAGATTATCTGCATAGCTGTATTTGTATTCCTTATGCATACACTTTTCATAATCTCTCAGCATTTCTTCCATAGGACCCTGGCCTTTTTAAGTGCCAGAGGTGAACAATTCTCATAGAGAGCTCCTCAGCACCTCCTGACACACTTTCCATGCTGTGTGTGGCACCAGTCTTGTTTGTTTCTCACTGTTCAAACCATCTCAGAAGAGCAATAGCTCCTGCATGGACTTTTCTGTCTCATTTATCACTGCTGTCTCTGAGGGCTTCACAATGACTAATTAATTTAACTTCACAAAGTCTTGTGAGATAAGGGATGGCATTTAATTGAGGCACACAGAGATGAAGGTCAAAACTATCCTTTAACGTGGAGGTGCTGCTGAGATACTCTGAATATGGTGCTTGAAACCAAATATCTTTCAATGTTCAAATTACAAATTACTCATCTCAGTTGCAATAAATAGTGCTCAGCATTTCTGTCAATCTGAACTTCAGGTCAGGACAGATACCTAGAAAATAAATGAATGGCAATGAAAAATTTGGTTAAAGTGCCTCACTTAATGAGAGAAGGACCAGAAACCTTTGACAGATGCAGAGCTATAAAATGTGATTTTTCTGTGGCAGGATTTAACATTTAGGATCTGTTTTCTTTTCCACCAACTCCTCTGGCTCATTTTCAAAGATCACCACCTCCAAATTCAAGAACAGTCCACTTCTGTGAGCAGAAAATCAAGCAAAGGCAGCAGGAGGCCGACATCGATGGTCAAGGAGCTCCTGATAACCTTAAAGGAGAGGCATGCAAGAAATTGAACCAGAGACAGCTGACCCAAAGAGATTCTGTCCAAGCTGGCAGGGCTGGGCTTAGGGAAGCCAAAGCTCACCTAGAGCTCAATCTGATGAGCTACATGAAGTGTAACCAGAAAGGCTTCTACAAGTACATCAGCATGGAACAGGAAAAAAACATAATACAAGCACTGAGTGGGGCTGGGGCCCTGGTGACAAAGGACATGGAAAAGCCTGTTGTCTTCAGTAACCTTCTTTGCTTCTTACCTTTACTGCTGAGACCTTCCCTCAGGAATCCAATTCTGAGACCACTGGGAAGGTCTGGAGCAAGACTCACCCTTGGTGGAGGAAGGCCAGGTTAGGGAGCAGTGAAAAAAAGAGGACAAGCCCAGGGGACAGGACAGGCTGAGGCCACGAGTGCCAAGGGAGCAGGGAGTCACTGCAAGGCACTGCTGCCAGCCTGGAAACACTCTCTGTAGTTTCCTCCTGTAGTTTCCTCTCCTGGGCAGGAGAGGTTCCCAGCCACTGGGACTTTTCCCTCTTCAAGAAGGACAATCCAGGGCATTACAGGCAAGTAAGGCTCACTGCAATCCATGGAAAGGTATTGCAGCAAGTCCTCCTAGAAACCACTTCCAATGCTTGCCCTATCCCTCCAAAAACTTGCTTCCATGGTTCTGCTTCCTTATCCAGTTCTGTTCTATTTCTGTCAGCTCATTTTGCAGGATTCCAGTTTAAACACTTTCACTTCAACAGAGACTTCACTGGTCAGTATATAATTTTTCTTCCATATTCCTCTGGGCTGCCTTTCTCCTTCCCAGTAATGTCTCCCAAATTAGTTTCCTTCCCTCAAGTTACCACTTTTCCCATCCCCACTGGCACTTCCTGTGCCTTTTCCCCACCTTTTTGCTGAGCTAGACTCTGTCTAAAGCCCTCTCTAGCTAAAAATAAGTCTCCTGAAGTAGAGTAGGGAAAACATAACTCACGTGGTTGAAGTTTTGCAGTGTTGGCAGTTGAGAACACACACACAAGGCAGAATTAAACAATCCTAACAAGAGACAAACCCACTAACACACCAATAGCATCTCTTCAAAAATGCCCAGGAGTCCTAAATGTTGTCCCAAGCAGCTGATGGCCACCATAGCACAAGACAGCACATGCTGACCATCCATGAAAGCATCTGATTTAAAAAGTAGGAATTGTTCCAGACAATACATGAAAATAGTTAAAGAATATTTTAAGTATTCAAAGGCTCTAATTATAATAAGCATCATTAAGCTTCTCTAATTCGAATGTCCAAGATATTGACAACCAAAATGCACAAACAAATATTGCTCAAAAATTAACAATGTGATTGTGCCTGCAGAAACACACAAATCCCACTGATGTCAGTGCATTGTTCCTAGAGTCCATTATCTGGGGCTCGTGTCTGCAACCATAAAGTTGCATTAGCATATTTATGGGAAGAAAATTAACTCCCAACCTAAAGAGTATAAATTGCTCTACTAAAATTTTTATAAAGTGTTTGTGAGAGCAATAAATGAGTTCAAGAATAGTCAGAAAGACACAACAATTTTTTTAAAGAAGAGAGTAAATTTATAGTAGAAATTATTTACATGGTACTGCTTACACATATACACATATATTATGTAAATAATAAATGTTGTGTTAGGGGCAAAAGAA
Organism: Leptocoma aspasia; assembly: GCA_013399835.1. Lineage (NCBI taxonomy): Eukaryota > Metazoa > Chordata > Aves > Passeriformes > Nectariniidae > Leptocoma > Leptocoma aspasia. Next base: position 100,032 of record VXAX01002744.1, read on the forward strand.
GATTTTTAGGATGTTGTTCAATGGCTGACAAGGATGAAGTCAATGGAAATGTATGTTGGACCAGAGGATAAATCTTGTTTGAAAGCTTTCTAAAGCAACCTTATAAATTTAGACCAAAAGCCTGGATTTATTTTATGTACCCTAGACCTCACTTTGGCTTCTGATCACAAGGAAACTGGTGTAAATCCGTAATATCTCCTTTGAAACTATTTAAGGTTTTCAGAATCCATGCTCCTAAATCCCAGAGAAGAATTTAACCCAAGGGCTCAAAGCCAGCTTTATTGAGCAGAGACATTTGGTCTGGCTGCAGGGGGGAGAGGCTGTGGCAGCTGGCCAGTTTTTCTCCCCAAGAAGTGATGTCAGACTAGTCAGTGGATCCCTTTGGGCATCAGACATCATGGGAAATAGCCAGGCTCTCTACTGAATGGGAGCTGCTAGAGCAAGCCAGCTGGCATCTCCTCCAGAAGGCTCAGGGGACATGGCCACCACCTAAAAGTGCCTTCCTGGTTACTGGCCTCGCTCTCAATCCTCATTCTTTTTGCAACATAATGTAATTTAATTTATGACCACAAAAAATGAAACAAGAAAGGGAAAGGATGAAAAATATTATGCTAAATACAAGCAGTCGTATACTTGAAAATGTAAACATCAAACAATTCCCTGGATATGTAATTACAGGCAGCTTCAAAGACGGAAAGGCACATTTTTTGCAAATACATCATATTTTGTATATGCTGCTTTTGCCTGAAGGATAGTCTGGTTTTCTAGGGGAGCACAGCAAACTGCTTTTAAAGGGATCATCAACCAGAGTTTGTGGCTAATCACTCGGTGATCCCACGAGACATACAGAGGCATAACATGGAAAAGAAAATTAAAATACAAAAGCCAGTGTTGCACATCTCCAGCATGCTCCTCTTTCCTTCCCAGGAAACTGAAGGATGACGTACCAGCCCACACATTGGGGTGGGAGGTAGCAGGAGGAGCCTTCCTCTGATACATCTCCCTTCGCAGCTCTATGAAATTAGAATTGGAAATGACATCAGGAGGAAATACGTCTGCTCCTACTCTGTGGCGTCTGGTACCAGAGAGGGAGCCAGAAAGGCTGTGCTGGGAGGGTGAGTTAATGGCACCAGCTGGGAGCAAATGTCCACAACAGGTTCCCACCCCGCTTGCTGCTGCAATCCCCTCTCCTGGGAGCTGCACTGGGCTGCTGTAAACGTCTCCTTCTTGGCTGCTGCTCTCAATCAGCTCCCGAAGTCCTGCCTCTGGAGAGAGATGCACATGGCTTCCATGAAGCCACATGTCTCCCTCCACACACTTGGAATCCACTGCCAGAAGGGGCCCATGTGGTCTTGCACGCCAGGGTGAGTTTTCCAGGGTGTCCCCTGCTCCCAACAAGCCCGGGAGCGCTGCGGAGTGGCCTGACTCCAGGGGAGCTCCAGGCTGCCCAGCAGGAAATTCTCTCTCAAACCCCCGCTCATTGCCTCCTTCTAGTGGTCTTAGTCCTCTCCCCTGAGAAGGCAGAGGCTTGCTGTGGGGTACCTGCTGGGCCTACACATCAGTTTGTCAAATCTCTACCACACAGAGCCTGCCTGGCTGTCAGAGCTCTGGGGTAGGAAAGTGAACAGGAGGGACACAACTCTTCTCATGTCCCAGGCTGCTGCCCTGGGCACCTGCCAGCTTTGGCTGTTCCATGGAAGAAACACCTCAAAGCAAACTCTGATGAAAAGCTTCCTGAATAGATATCCAGGCAACTTCTTAATCGTTTTCTAAAACATTTTTCACCTCAAATAAAACAGCACAAAAAATTCAATACTGACTAAAATCTGGAATGTTTGAGTTGTGTGCGCTTTCGACCAGCTTTCAGTTTGCGAAACGTCAGCCCGCTTGTGAGGAAGAGCAGATCCTACCTCTGTTGGCATTCTTTGTACCAGCTAAAAGGATACCTTGGCCAAAATATGCCGAGGTCAGGTTCTAGAGGATTCTTTGAAGAGGAAAGAATATTTTTATCATTTCAATTTAGAAATTAAAATATTTCTAATGTAATTTTTCTACATATTTTTCTCGGATAACGGAGGAAAAAACATCAGTAAGGATACAAAAAAAAAAAAAAATCTGGCAGTACAAGGTTGAGCTGAGAACAACTCTCATTTGAGTTCCAGTGTTCATGTGTTTGGACAACACAAGGAGAGTTAGAAACAAGAGTCCAAGGCTTTCTGTGTGAGTAATTTAAACTGATGTTTAAATCTCCCTTGTCTGTGGCATTTACCTCTGGGAAGTAGTTTCTGGTATCCTAATTCCTAAACAGGCATTTGTTATCTCCAGGCCTCTATAACAATGTTTGTTTCAGTGTGGGGGGTTCTATGTGCCTGCATTTGATTTGTCTGATACTTGAAAGCAAAGGGACTAACTTAAAACCAACAAAACTATTTTCTTAGAATTGGGAAGAAAAACAGTAAAACTTCACTGCTTATATATTAGGAATACTTCCTCAGTAATTTTTACTTTTAAAAGTTAGCAACTGGAGTTTGTCTGTGATTAAATCCTTGGCATAACATAGCACTTATCTCATTTGAATATTTGTTTCCATTAGACTGACCTTCATTTTTCTTTCCATTTTTTGTGGGCAACAGTAGACCAGCATCAATATTTTACATTTTAGATAAGGGAATCAGGTTAGTTTTTATTATTACCCCAAGACATTTGTTGTGCAGAGGACCTAAGGGTAAGTTTTATAGCAGATAAAATTAGTAACTACAAATAAACCGCAGGCTTGAAAGGCAGAAAACTCTAGAGGTAATGAATGAAAAAAAATTATGTTATATGAGAGAATCTACTGCTAGCCATATCAAAAATTCATCCTGTTGAAATACAGATTTTAAAAAAAAATTAGCATGAATTAATGGGAATCTCTATGCAGCAGTTGGATAAAATCCATGTTGTGGTTTATAAGTGCATTGCCATATAAACAGAAAAACATATGCTAAAGAAATATAACAACACAGGTAAACAAAATACTTACAGTAGCACATACACACAGATTTCTTCATTCAACATGCCTAAATTTGATGTGATTTTTAAATAATATTTGCTATTTATCTACCTTTTTTGTTGATTGGGGGATTGGTTATTTCCCAGTAGTTAAATGCCAACACTCATTAGATGATTCATGAGTTGGAAAACAGTGTCTTCTCTCCTTATACCACACAGTGTTTGGCTGACAGAGTCCCTTCTATGAAAATTTAATGGATAAATACTTCAAAGCAATGGTGCTGCTCCCCAGGTTTTCCAGCCTTCCTTTAGGGTGATGAGTGAAGCCAGAACTTCGCTTGGCTGGACCCAAACCCCCCGTGGTCACTGCGGGGGCTCCCGGAGCCACAGCCCCGCCGAGGGGACACAGGGCTGAGCCGGGGGGGCAGGAACGCCGTGGCTCAGCTGTGGCTCAGGGGACACAACTGCCACAGGGACACTGAGGAAGGGCACAGCACATCCTCCCTTGGTGCCAGACACCTCTCTTGTCTGCCTCATCCACCAGGGTGGAGGAGGAAGAAGAATCCTGAGCATGAGAAGAATCCTGGCAGAGCTGTGCCAGGGCTGTAAGAGCTCCTCAAAGACACAAGCTAGGCAGGAAAGGGTTACTTGACCCATCCCTTCTGTCCTGCAGCTAAAACAAGTCTGTTTCTTTACCAATGCAGATTAACACCGAACAATTCTGTAATACAATTCTGATTAACAATTCCTACCAAGAAAACAGTGATTCATTCATGTGACTAAAACATGAGTTGATCTTGTCCACATTCTCTGCACTCCTGCTTTGTTGCATTTACTGAATAGCACTCCCTGGTACTTACAAAATCTACAAGAGGTGAGATATATACACCCATTATTATGCTAAAGATGCAAAGCAGCAGAGTAGGGAAAAGTGTAAGGGATCCTGTTACTTGTCTTTTTGCAAACAAATCCAGTGTCATGCAGCCCAGGAGATGCCTTTCAGAACAGCTGCAGGCTCCTGCTCTACTAATTCTCCTTCCAGAGGGACTGGATTTAAGAAGAGTTTTTCAGCAAGAGCTGAAAAGGAAGGAGTTGTTCTTCATTTAGATTAAACATGGAAACCTGCTCAGTTATTCTTACCATAAACCAGCCTTAACTGGCCTGTACATCATTTGAATCAGTTAAACTTTAATCCCAACAACACAGGAACTAAAATTAAAAACATTTTTCCCCTTTTTGTTTTTGTTCTTAAAGGGAAAATAACAGAAAATATTTAAAAAACAATATATGCCTGCAGATATCAATCTAGAGATTCTTTAAAATTTTGAGAAATTATAAAAGAATTGCACCTTTATAGGCTCTATTTTTTTTAAATATATACATTTTAAGCATAAATTCTCAGTTTCCAAATATGCCCATTACTCAGAACATGGGTATGGAGCCTTTGGTGAATGAAAAATGTTCTTTGAATAAAAACTCTAAAGATCAGATAAAAGAGTCCAAACACCTTGGATATTACCTTATTTCAACACTGCAGGTTTGTTTTCATATAGCTTTTATACTGCTTTTTATGCTGTTGTATCTCAGTTTTGTGACTCTACTCACTTCCAGTATCTCTCAAATCTCAATAAAATGAGAGGAAGCCCAATTCAATTTTGGTTTAATTACTGCCTACAGACTTCATAGTCCTCCCATTCAAGAGGTTTTGGCTGAGTCTAGTTCAAAGCCATGGCCCCAGGTGGATCATGAGGGGAGGGTGAGGGGGACACTTTTTGCAGGGTGCAGGGCTCCCTCAGTCTGTAGCAGTTTAGGGAAGCTCAAAGTCAGAGAAGCAGCTCTCATCAAAATTCACTTCTGGTGGGGTATTTTCTTATTTTGCATTTGTTTTTACTTTAGTAGTTTAGCACTGCAACACTTGTGCCAAAACACTACCCTTCTATCCAAGTGGATTCTGAATTTTACACCAATATTTAATTCTGAAAAGTCTAGAAAACTATTGCACTTCTTGTACTGGTTGTTTGGGATTTATAAGACACTGGAAAAGTCTTATTAACATAAGCATATTAACTGTACTCTTAATGTGTAGAAAACCAGTTTGAGAAATGTCTGGTGTCAGGACTTGCTCAAGACTGCTGTCATGGTGTCCTGGGAAAGATGCACACAGCAGCAAAGTGAAACTTTCCAAATGCAGAGAGGAGACAAGAAAGGGACACTTCTGAAACCAAAGAAATACAGTAAAGTAGGTCCAGTCTGGAGCATGCTGTTGCAAGAATTAAAAGTGTGCATATGGTTTATTTAAAGTCTAGTTCTAAGTATTGTTATTTATGATGAGTGCAGAGAACTCTCAGGAATTAAAACTCCATTAAAAATTCAGAACCTTCAATGTCAATATCTGTTGCTTGATGAAACACAAAACAGTGATTAAAGTATGATTGATAACATGCAACTTCAAAAGTCTGTTTCCTGAAGATGGAAAAAGCAGGGAACCCCAGTCAATGGCATTACTTCCTATGGCAGCTGTGGTATCGATTTCCAGCCATCAGTCAAAGTGCTGAAAGCAAAGCCAAAGCATCTGTTATCATTATTCTTCCTGAACCTCTATACCATAGTTAGTCTGTCAGCTCCAGGGTACACTCCTAAGTTGCCTATTTTAATATACACTCCTCAATTATCAAGCTGTACAAATAGCTTTGTTTTCTAGTAGCCATTGTTATGTTCTTTAATTGTGAGATACCTGATCAGCAGGTGTCTCCAGCTCATCTCTTTTCACCAGCCCACTGAAGGCATAAATTAACTCTTGGGTGAAATTTAAAGAAATGCAACAGAGAATTTTAATTTTGGTTTGTTTTGGTTTTCTTCTTCAAGAACAAAGCTTCCTTCAGTAAACAAAAGAATTCTTGACAAAAGACCCTTTGTGTTTTTATTTTGGCAAATGTGGGGGATGCCTAAGTTAGCAATTAAGTCCTTAAGGATGCTGTGCTGGATAAACATGCTTCTCCAAAGAAATGCAATGAGACAGCTTGTGTATACTCCAGTCAGCTGCAGACAGCATTCCTTTCAGGAGCTTTGATTAATATGGCACTGGATCCTGGTAAGTTTAATAAACTGTGAAGGATATGTGGACACTGTCTCTTCATTTCAAAGAAAGAGTGTGAATTTAAATAAAGATAACATTTAGATGGTCTACTTTATTAGGATATGATTGACTGTTTCTGCCTTTATAAAGCCTATGGGACTTCTACTTGTTTTATGAGTGGTTTTTGAGCATGTGGTTTTTAGGCAGTAGTTATGCTGGTCAAAGCCAACAACATGCTATTATTTCAACAAGCAGTTAAACTTATGCCACATGAGCTGAATAGATTTGTATCAATTACATAACAGGAGTAAACCAGAAGAGTAAATGGGAAAAAAAAAACCTGAAGTTGAAAGGAAATTTAAAACAAAAGGTCTGGATGCAGCATTGTTACATAACAATCATAAAGAAATTTTAATGTATATCAATTAATTGTAGATCTAATACCAAGTTTGTTTTTCACCTGCAATTTTTGCTTAAGTATTTTTTTGCCATTGGAATCTTCCACAGGGAGATCTCAAGTGGCTACAGTCAAAATACCACTGTCAACCACAGAGAATTAATGAAGTACATTCAATGACTAGGAATTTCAATTGTTTCCAATGCTTGTGACAAAATATTATAACCCTGCTGAGTTTAAAGTAGTGCAAATATTCATGTGCTACTGGTTAGAAACATTATTAACTGATAAATATTTACTTCTTTAAACAAATCTTTCTGTTGCTTTTGCATTTGCTATTCTATCTTACCCCTCTCTGTACAAGGCTTTACATTTTGAATTACATAGGCTATACAAGACTAAAGCATGACAAGGAGCCTGGAGATTAAATTATATTTCTCTCTATGATCAACTGTATAAAATTGACCAATAAGCAGAAATTTCTCATCTCTGTAATAATTACTCATTGTTCTACATGAGCTGGCCAGGTTTAGTAGTCATTAGAAAAGCTTTCATACCTGAAAAAGCAGCACATGCATATATGGTTCTATCTATTACCTTTTATTATTTTTATTAGAGCTTTGGTAGAAAGCTTATCAGGTCAGGGAGTGAGGATGCTGAGTTGCTTACCTGCTCTGAGCTGGTGGCTGGGGGTCACACACAGATATATTTACTATCATAGTATGGGAAAACCTGTCCACAAGCTTTCCTCCCTAAAAGCTCCAGTAAAAACTTTGGTCCATGGATCTAGTTAATCCAGCTCAGTGCCAAAGTTGTAGAATAAACCTCCTGGCAAATCTAATTTCTACCGGTTTTGACAGATTCAGTCATTCCTGAGTGAGGCAATCGATCAAATAGCACAAACAGCTGAAGGGGAAAGAGCCCCCTGGAACCAGGAAGAAAGCTTTTCCCTGTTCATCAGAGCTTAAACCTCCAACAATCAATTCAATATGGCTAAAGTAATTTTAGACTTATCAGTGCTTTAAAATTCATTATGTTTTAGCTGCATATGATGATCATCAATCACAAAGCACAGCCCACAGTCAGGAGAGAGTTTTAAGGTCACTAGACACAAGACCATAACCAAAGGCCTTTAGATTAAAAATTAAATATATTTGTAAATTCCCTTCCCTGACAATCAGCAACATAAATCATGGAGCCAGTGACACAATATTTTGGAAGTCTGAGGAAACACCTGTCCTGAGTTATCCTATATATTTAAAGGTTGGCTCCCTAGGCAGTGGTGTCAATGTATGCCACAGAGCAAATACTTTCTCTGGTCAAAAGGCTGAAAGGAGGAAAACTGGGCTTTATCAAGCTTTGAACAGAGTGGGACTTTCTTTCCTAGGATATTCTGATAGACTTTCTTTTTTTTTCAATCTTTGCTAACTTTGTAAAAATCCTGACATTAAAGAGATCTCAGTTGTCAAATTAGAAATATTTGCTTTGCACAGTTTCAGGTGAGTTTGCCAGAACCTGCCTTTTTCCCCTCAGGCTGGTGGAAGCCCTGGACCAGTTTTTTGCTGTCATCTACAACGTATTTAGCAAAATAGCATGTATCACTTAGTCATTCATATGAGCAGTGCCTGATGGTTCAGAGGTAGATAAAACCTGGGGAATTATTGCACTTGACGCAAACCCACCAGACTTAAATTTTCACTCCATTGTTCTGTGTATGAATATGTATTAATTCTCACATAAAGCCATCAGTGGAAGTTTGGCCCTTGGAAAAACAAAGGCAAAATTCTTGCTGGCTTTAGCAGAGCTGGGTTTTCAGGAAAAGCAAGTAGAAATCCAATCCAGTGGCAATGCTGATAACCTAAGGGACTAATCTGGAATAGTGTGAAGAACTCCAAATGGTTCTGTCTAAAAACAAAATGCTGCTTTCTCTTCTCTGTCTGTCCCACAGTATGTTCTTTGTTATCATCTGTGAATCACCAAACATCCTTTGTGACGTTTATATGGCATAGTTATAAATAACTCTAACACTTGCACGTTAAACAGAAGGTGACTTACAAAGTGCTGCTCAATCTGACAGCTGTTACTACAGCACAGTCAGAGTAGATTACTTGCAAGTTTATTTTAATTATAGATAGGCCTACACTGAAATACTACAGTCACCCATCCTGTACCAGGACTGCAAAATAGTGGTAAATAATAGAATGATCTCTATTTGCTTGTGTAAAAGACAGAGCCTTCACAAAGGTAACTTGTGTTCAAACATCAAATTGTTACCTGGCTCTGCTTAGCAGATTTCTGATCAAGAGAATCCACATACAGAATCTGTTAGACTTCTACTTAAAATGTACAGACTATTCAGGAAAAACACATTTTAAAATGATGAAACAAATTTCAACCTTCACATGGCAAAATTCATCCTTCGGTCTAAAACCACTGACTGTACTCAAATACTAATCCCAGCAAATTTTTCTTTGAGGAAAAACTGCCATCAGTAATGAGAACAGTTCTCCATTCATCCTATGGAAACAAAGGATGAAATGCGTGAAAACTCTGCAAATTGCATAAAGCCCTTAGATCACCTGTATGATTCAAAATAAGAACATTATGTGATATGGATCATAACTCTGACCATCAATGGTGACAGTTATGAGACCAAGTTTTGAACTGTCTGAATTCTGATCTCTGGAACTTCCTTACTTACAGTGAATACTGGAACTTTTGTAGCAGTCAGAAAAAGTTACATTTTTCTTTCATGAATATGTAATTGTAATAACCTATCAGAACAATAAGTACTTCAAAAATAGTAATGAAAGACAATTTCAGTATTTGCACTGTAATACTTGTACTCTGTGTTTCCTAAAATAGGTCACAAGGAATCTCTGGTTCAATATTAAATGGTAAACCTTGATAGATAGTGCTTCACTTCCCTGAGGGGATGTGACCTTCTAACTGAAAATTACTCCAGAGTAGTTTCAGATACTATTTTCAGTGACTCCGTATTTGGACACATTTTGTCATGAAGTGATTCTTACAATTGAATAGCACAGCAAGGTTAGATGTGTGTTCTGGATTCAAACTTCAAGCTACAGTAAGTTCTCTGCAGTAGCCTAACTTGTGCATATGAGTGTTCTTGTGGAAATTTGTGTTAGTCTCTCCACATCCCTGTGGCCCATCAGGGCTGACTTGTTAATCCTATGCTCTCTGCTGCTTTGTAGGAATGGTCATTTTAAATCACTTTCTGCCCCAATGTAGATACAGATGGAACCAATTAATTACTGCTTGCCTGCTCTAAGAACGATCACCAATGCAATATAGCTGAGCAACACTAATCTCTAGTAACCATCTGGAGCCATTAACACAAACTGTGTCTTGTTGCCCAGGGGAGACAAAAGTTTTGGAAGCCCTTGAGGCAGGTGGCCTCCCTGAGCTGCCTGCAGTCACAACCAGCTGAGAAAAAAGCCAGGAACAAGAATCAGATCTTACTTATTCCTTTTATGAAGGGCTAAGTGGGATTTTGTGGTATAATGTAACTGCTCAACTTAGATTTTTGGTGAAAACAAACAATTTCATTGAAGGAAGTAGTAACTTCCAGGATCAGCAGATGAAACGAAGAGCCTGCTAAAAGCCTAGACATGATCCTGGATGGTCCAACAAAACGTTCAAGGTGCAAAAGGTTGGATTTTTCACTCTAGGTTTGCCTAATAAAAGATATAGCTTAGTATTACATGCTCTGATAAACCTCTGGGGTTCTTGAGATCAAAACTGGATTTCATACAGCAGACAAATCCTGCTGGAACCAGGTATCTCTGAATGAAAGGAATACACACCAACACAAATCTGCTCAGAAAGACAATTTTAGTGCACTCTTTTGAGGGTTTCCAGCTCATTGCAGAGAGCTGTAACTCTTTATGTTTAGAAATGTAGCTGTTTGCAGTAAGGTAGCTATAGAGTCCCTCAGTAAAAACACTTCCTGCTACCAAACTGGCAGTCAAGCCTGATCCAGAGCCTGAGGGAAAGATGCATCTCCAAGTTGAAGGGCTTGCTTTTGAAGCCTTAGCTAAAAGTAGTCCTTTGTATTTTAAACCCTCTTCTTAAATAAAACTAAATCCTTATTACATCTAATATTTAGAAAATTTAAAACAAGCAATTTTTCATTTAAAGGGTGAGAATTTTTAAACATTAGTCACATTTTCAAGTGCTTGCAAAGCAACTATATAGAATGGAATATGGATCTTTGAAAGCATCCTTATTTTCATATTTCTTTTAAGGATCAGTAACTAAATCTTATTTTTGGTATTAGAAGATTTGTTTTCACCTCAAAAGGGTAATACAGGAGACCTGAAAACTGTATTGTTCTCTTGACTATGGATTTTATCTCAAAAGGCATCTCTATTTTTTTACAGCTCACCATTTTATTTGCTTGGAAACTTCTCTGACACCAGTCTCTTCACAAGCAGAAACAGGAATTTTCTGTCACTCAGAAGAGAAAGGGCTGAGGAAAGATCTGTTTTAATTCATAAATGGAAGGTTGGATGAGTCTTAGACAAAGAATTCCAGTTTAGGTCTACCTTTAATGAAGAACTTCAAACACGCAGCTAACATGAAGTGTTGGAGTCAGGGCATTGGAATGAAAGTAATTACGGAGACCTGAAAATGCTGCAAAGTGCATCTACCTCATACAATGTATGCTAAATAATTATTTTATTCTATTATTTCAGTGGTTTTGGTAGAAAGATACAAATATGTAATTCAAATAACCAGAAAATTTTCATACATGTATATTTCTGTGTTTCAAAGACGCAGTCTGAAAAAGGTGGAAGACTTTACCACACATCTCATCACTACACCTCTCTCTGTTTATAATTCTCAAACATGAATGAAGCTTCATAAACCCATTTAGATGATTTTTCTCTTTTCCATGAAAGCAGTTACATCCAGCTTTACAGGTACAATTCTAGATGCTTGATATGAAGGCTAAGATTTTTGTTAAGCAGATTTATTGTTGGTTTGTACTATGCCAATAAATGTATGAAAAAGAGCAAGATTCATTCATAAAGGGAGTCATACAAGGGAAGGTAAAACCTCCCACCTTGTGCTTTATTTTAATTTGCTTAATTTTAACATTGTTTGCTTAAAAATTATTTAGAAGTCTCAACATTTTATTTTGAAAGTATTGAAAAAAAGTGTGTGTGTGTGGTAGAGGGACCTTGCTGTAGTAGACAAAGGCTCATGGACTACACAGCATCTTGACAGGGGGGGCTTGATTTGTGTCTGGACAGTTTCTGTTGCCAGCAGGGAAGGGGCCCAGCTCCAGCTGAACCTGCCTTTAGAGATCCCTGATGCACAGACCTTACACTGGCCACCAGCACAAGCCAGCAGCCAATGGCATCTCAATGACAATTTTTCTTTTTCACACCAAATTTGAGATTAATAGGAGTTTTGTCCGAGTGAGCTACAGCTACTCCAGTAGATTAAGATCAGGCACTGCCTGCCACCTCTGTTTATGTTGCCTTTAATGTGATCTCTCCATGTTTAGAAGTTCAAAGAAAATTTTGCAGATACTAACAGGCAGACAGGAGAGGGAGAAAGTATTTAATTCAAGATCTGATTGGGGTTTAAGCTACTTTTTTCACTCTCACTCTACATGATGCAATTCTTTTCAGACTTTCCTTCATGCTAAAGGATGACATCTATTAACTGGAGTGACATAATGCAGGCATTTGCATGCAAGGGATTAATTTAGTCCTGGTCAAACCTTGTGAAATGCTGAGCACTAAAAACGAGCGGAAAGAAAGGATGGTTGACACTTTCAGGCCTACTCCCTGGATGTTTTCCTAAGCAGTTCCTTCTGCTTTTCATGTGGTGTATTTCACTCTTAATTGAGGGAAATTCTTTGCTATGAAAAAAACAAAAAGTATTGTATCTATTGGTACCTCAGTAGTGGCATCTACATCTTTGTTTGTTTTAGGGATTTTTTTTTCTTAAGACCTATCTTGGCCCAAGGCTGGTAGCTTGCAAATTTACTGGCATCTTTTCTTTCAACAACTTGAACTCAGAATTTGAAACTGTATCCAAGTACAGGTGTTTCCAAGTACTTCATAAAAGAATAAACTCTCTTTGGCACTCAAGAAATGCAGAGGCAATTTTTGTCTTTTTAAATACATAACAATAATGGACTGTTTGCTCATAATTACAGTGACAAGGTCATCAGAATGTGAAAGGAAATCATAAACTGCCTCTGCCCTGCTGTCTCCACACTTATAACAGGTTATTTCCAATTTAAAATGTTTTATATAATTCTTTGAGAAACCTCTACATCTCTCTGAAAAAACTGAGAAAGGTCTTTAAGCCTCGTAAGACCTTGAACTGCTTGCAAATCTAATGCTGTATTGGATTATCTCTTTTGTCTCCCTTTTGCTGATTGGAAAGAATCATTTGTCCCTGAATGCCAAGGACAGTTCTGCAAAATTGGCTGAACAAATGAACCAATAACCCCAACCTGTATAAGAGAAGGATACAGACAAAAATGATTCTCTGACCACATATACAGAGAGACAAGAAGAGGAAAAAAGATTATACTTTTTCTTGGATATTTTCTCTGACATTTTCAAGTAACTGATACTGAAAGAGTAAAAGCAAAAAATGTTGCCTTGAAAATAAAATAAAAGCTATTTAAATGCCAAATCCTAGTCACAAAACCTTAGTGCTTTGGAGGCTGCATGGCTGACCTTGAGAGAGGCTGTGCCGCAGCACCGGGATGGGAGGAGGGAAGGGCTGGAGCAGGATGGAGGAGGCACCCTCAGTGCTGTGGTGTCCCTGACTTGTCCTGAGCCAGCCCCAGAGGGCAGTGGGAGCCATACAGCCTTCTGGTGTTGGTAGAATAATCCACCTGCACCAGCTGCTCCCAAACAGGACCTGTGCTGGCCCTGGCTCTGGTTCATTTGGACCCCTGTGTGTGAAACACCGTTTACCATGGTAAAAAAAAATTTCCACACAAAATTTTGAAGATATTAAAATTTACTTGGGATAATATTAGGCTAGTGTAATTATACTTTGTTGTGAAAACTTGCTTGGACTTCCTTTCTGCTTAAGTGTGAATCCTTAAGTGTGAATAGTGGTCACAGCATGCACAGACCTGCTGTGGGCAGCAGCACCAATCCTCCTGTCTGGGCTTGGCTTGGGGGCCAGCACAGGCCACACACCAGCAGTTTGGATGGTGGCTGGGATGTGAGAATATTGAGCTGTGTGGGTGTGGGTTTGGCCATCCCAGTGACCTCAAGGCAGAAAATGACTCTCAGTTCATTCCATTTGCTGGCAGAGTTGTAGGCTTAAGGGTTTTGTCTATGCTGAAAATTTTTGCTTTCCTGTTTGGCAGCTCACCTGCATTATTCTGCCTCACTTTCTCCACCACTCCAAACCACAGTGAAATCACAGTTCCTGGTCCACACACTATCTTTTAGAAAGCTGAACGTTGAGCTCTCTTTGTGCAAAATTCTGCTGCACATTGAGAACAATCACTGTAGCACAGGCAGGGTGGTGCTCCCTGCTCCACTGGCGTGCCCAGAGAGCACAAAGAGCACCACAACATATCTGGGGCATAGCTTCAAGTCTTATAACCCTTGAGACAAAGGACTGAAACTTGCATTCAGTGCCTAGGAGAAACTCCAGTGAAAAGAGTTTCATTCCTGAACTTAGAGGGAAAAATCGGCTGCAAGTTGAAGAGCTAAGGTGTGGAGAATGGTGTGGTGCTAAGCTGTGCTGTCCTTGGGCATCAAGTTCCCCACTTGAATCAAAATCTTCTGCAGGGCTGAGATTTCTGGCTATGGTTTCATGGTGTCAATAAGAAAAGGGAATCCAGGATGAGAGAAGTAAAAAAACCCCCAACAATATTTCTGGAATGGTCCATTTTGATCATGTAGGAAATCTGGGTTTTAATTAAGTATGGCTGCTCAATATTTTGTTAAGAGCCATTATATGCATTCATAAATCTGTCACAAATTGATTCTCCTTAATTTAATTTTTCAATTAAATTATTTATGCTTTTTATTTACCATTGCAAAAAGCAAGGGGAAAATAGATTATATTTTAAAATTCAATTTAAAAAAGCAGTCAAGTGCTTAGTTCTGAAGTTTCTTGCTTTTCTTTTTGTGGAACAGTATTTTGGTTGTTTTAATTTAATGGACAAATTCCAGAACTATCCTAAAACTACACAGAGCTGTCTTCATTTGTTGACATTAAGTGAAGGGAAAAAAATTAACTTCCAGTCTGTGTATTGATTCTTTGGTCTGAAAACAACAGATTAGTATTTCATATTATTTAGTTTACATTATAATTAAGACTGATACACTAATCAGTCTGCTTCAAATCCTCTTCTAAAGTGTCTCATAAATTCTGCTTACTTTCCTTTCCTAATACTGATAATATGTTATCAGTATAATTATCAGGAAAAAATAATTCAGTTTACGAAGCAATCTATCTGAATCCACCACTCAAGACACATTTAATAAAAGACAGGAAATCTATGGGCAGGAACATTACATTCTTTATAACCTGTTATGTTCTTGTTTCCTCCCAGACATGTGCAAAGTAAGTGCAGTGCCCAAAGATGAAATTTACTTGTGAACCAAATTACCCTCAAATTAGCTTTGTTTGACAAACTATAGTTCCACTCCCTAATTAGTGCCAAATTTCAACTGTGAGGCAAGAGCTGAGACTCCCCCAAGATGTGGGATCCTCATGTCCTTTACAATGAGCAAACTCCTGTTGGGTAAAAACTCCTCCTACAGCGTGAGCAAAGCCCAAAGGGCTCTGTATTCCAAAGCCATCCAGCCAGGGAAGTCACTGAGAATCACCAGCTATGGCTGATTGTAACCATTTAGCAAAGGCTGCCTGTGACTTTGAAACATTCACCTCAAAATAGCCTAATCAGACAAGACACTGGCTGAAAGCCACAGGGAGCTCACTGAATATATTTTACTAACACAATTATATACTTGTGAATTTTACAGTATGTCAAATATATGCACCCTACACTGCAAACATGCCTCCTCCAATTTTTCCTTTGTAGGAAATTTCTGTCACAAAACATTTTATTCAGCACTTAAAGTATTGTACAGAGTTTTTTTCACCACAAGAAAATCTGCTGAACTTGAATATTTTTCTGTCACCTTTAATCTTTGTATAATATTGTTTAGACCATTTACATTTCTCATTTTGTTGTTAAAACTATCATTCAAAATATAAGGTTTTTGTTTGTTATGAAGAAATCTGGTCATCTAGCTAATAGATACTTAGACACTCCAGAAAGCAGAATTCCTGTGGTTTTGCATAAGGACTGTAGAAGTGACTGTGGAATGGGATGGCTGGCAGGACACCAAGGCAGCACTTTTCCTCCTGCACTCTCTCATCTCTAGAGTTCTGATTACAGCACATTTTTCACCCAGAATTCCTTCATTCAGTTGGTCCCCTTGTAAATTGTAGGAATCCTTTGCTGTACTGTGGCCACTTTGCAAATGGCAATAACTAATTTTGTCTCTGTTCAGGTGTGAAGTATACATAGTGTTTAGCCTTGTTCCTCATGAAAAAGAGATAAAATTCTTACATCCATGGTGTGTAAGCTCTGTTTGTCACTGTTTGTCCTGCACTGCTTTAATCGCAACTTCAATTGTGTAAAAACAACAGAGCTGTTAGTCTGAACACTGTAGGGAGACTTGATTTTTTCATGAGGCTGCAGTAAGAATACATTTCTATTTTAAAATAGGATATGTAGATATTTCTTTAAGTGTAAGGACTATGCTATTTGCATATTTGAAGAACACATGAAGGATCACTTAGATAGACATCCATACTGTAATGAACTAAATAAACACTTTGTGTTTCTGGCATAGGAGAGAGATTCATTTGAAAAAGAACTTCTTGGCACAGTCTTAGACAAATAGCACTTTAAAAAATTGCCAGATGTCAAAAGTACAAAAAGTAAAAGTAAGTCATTACATTTAAACTACATTATGATGTTTGGTTATGTTGCTTTACATTTAAAATAGCCAATAATATGCAATTATCTAAAGCTATATAGTGGAATGTAGAGCAGAGGAATTCTAGAAGAGGAATTCTTGTTGTGAAGGCAACATGAGTTTTCAGTAGGAATGAAAGGTATTCTTATACCACTGGACAAGTAATTTTTAAAATGCTGGGAGACTTGATGGTTCCACCACTTTAACTCCATCAATACACAAATATCCATCTGGCAATTCACCCAGTGAGGTTCCTAGAGACACAGGCAAATATTGTCTAAGAAAAAGAGAGATTTATTCTATCATCCTAGATTTTCAGATCTCTGTAAGTCAAGTAGGAAGTCAAGTCTACAGTCAACTCATGCTGAAAGGAACACAGGTGCAAGCACAGAGCAGTAAATTGCACTATGACTTCAAAAGATCTTAAAGGCATCAGATCTGCTAAGCAGAATGTCCACCTCTACTCTTCCCCTGAGGTTTCCATGCATTTCCCTAAAGTGGAATGCATCAGTGCGAGGGAGCTGGGGTATGGGTGCCCCTCAGTTCTTCACCACTTTATGCAGCAGCTTGAATAAGGGAAACTTCACTATACAATGTAAAAAAAAATTCCAAAGTCAAAAATATTGAGACAGCAAATCAAACTATGCAAGTAAAATGAATATAACAAATAAGTAAAAGATGTTAATTGTTTGGAATTTTTCCCATCTAAAAATTAAAAATGTACAGCACCGATTTTTCAAGAGATTGCCTTCTTTACCTTTGGTTTTATCATTTGTGACAGTAATAACCAACCTTATCTCCTCACACATGGTTGAGAATATCAGGTGAATGTAAATCAAAACCTCCCTGCAAGGCCTAAGTTCCAGAGAAATTCACATTCAGCTTTGATCCAAACCCTGGAGATAAAGCTCACCTCCACTGAGGATTATTTTTGGTCTGAGTTTACAGAGAACTACTCACATTGTGTAGAACATATGCAGTAGATATCTAGGCAAAAAGAGAGACTCCCTATTTCTAGAAGTCCAAATATCAGGGCTAGCGTGGTATCAGTTAGTGAATTAAATTAGAATTATCCTGAAAGGCTTAACAGAAATACTTGAAGACCAGCAAGTGCTCAGTACAGAAGTAGTGAGACCTGTTCTGCAGTATGTGAGGCATTGCAAGCTCTTAGACATGTGCTGTTGTCTGGCAAATGGAGTTTCAGATATTCTAGCTGCTAAGAATTATTTATGAAAAAAGTAATCTTCATATCTTTGCCTTCCATTCTAGAATTATAGGAAGCCACTGAATATTCAATGTACCATACGAATCAGAAGACTGGATGATTTGGTTTATTAAATAAAATTAATGGTCAGCTGACATATAATTAATCAATCAATTATTTTATTTTACTTGAATTTTGAAATGCCAACTCCTGAAAGTAGGCTCTAGGAAATGATTTGTTGACTATTGTCTGTTGACAGAACTGAAATTAAATGAGGCCAGAATAATTCTACAAAAGAAGTTTTTCTGTGGGAAATTGGAAATTCTGTTTAAAATTTGCTGGAATTCTCACAGCAAACAGTAGCTGACAGCCATTCTGAACACTCCAGTGTGCACAGCCTCAGGTTCCCTGTCAGGTTAAGACTGCATTAGGCTCATTTGGGGTTTAGTGTGCTGTTTGTTTGTTGGTTATGGGGCTTTTCCTAGCCAAGGGCAGTGGGACCTGGTGTCACTGAGGAATGGAGCATTCCTGACTTGTGCAACAGGAGGGGTCTGTGTCAGCACTGACTGCATGGCACGCACTCCAGTGCCCCAAAAGGAGCACCAGGAGCTCCTCAGGGCGTGTTCAGCACCACTGCAGGTCCCTCACCTCTTTGTTTGGGACTGCTCTTGGCTGGCAGGGGTTCTGCTGTAGTGAGAGGAGGCAGCTTAGCAGGCACTGCAGGACTGCTGCAGCTGGCACAAACCCCCCAGCCCTGCCTCGTGCTGCAGACAGCTCCAGGAGGGAGGGAGTCCCAAAAGCCCACAGCCACCTGTCCTCAGCTGTTCTTAACCACAGACAGGGAAGATCTGCACCATATTCCTTTAAAGAACCATTTCTACTAGTGCCATGACAGGTTTGTATTCAAAGTACATTCACTTTAGATTAAGTGGTACAGACTTTAATGATTTACTTCAAAAGAGTTTGCAGAATATAAACATTAATGCATTAATTAATAGAAATCATAATACAATGCAAATACAATTAGTTTAAGGCCAATCTATGTTTAATGACATAGCAGTTATCAAAGCTCAATTACTCTAATTAGAATTTTATTCACTGAGGCACATTTCATTCAGTAAGTGTTTGCTCAGCACTTTACAGAATGAGTCCCAAAGACTAACAGTGGTTTAGGTTGGGTTTTTTTACTGAGTTTCCTATTTACATATCCACAGAAAATAAATGAGATGTTATTTATCTGCCTTTTAATAAAGTACTCAATAATTTTTGCAGACTAGTAGCAAAATACCTCCATTATAACAGTCTGTGAAATTAACTGACTTATAGTTATCTTGTATATTTGATAAAATGCTGCTCCTGTCTCTCTTCAGTCAGGGAGATGTTTCTTGCTACAAACCTGTCTGTAGCTTTTTTATATACTCAAAGCCACTGACACGTAGTACTAAAGTACATTCAACTTACTAGGAATTTATTCTGTGTCAGATTTAATTTTTTCCTTTTTACTGAATGCAAGTGAAACAGTAACAAGTCAATTTATTGCAATAAAATCATTATTTGCTTCATCTTGGTAAAGTTACAGCTTTTAAGGGCATTGGGTCTTTCCCAGACGAGGTTGCCAACCATGTAGAGAAGAAGAGGACAGTGTATGTTGTATAATTCATTTTCCAGCAAGGCCTTTGACCCAGTCTGTCACGGTGTCCTTAAAACCAAATTCATGAGATAAGGACGAGATAGGGATGGGTGAAAAACTGGCTGCAGTGCTACAAGCAAAGCACTGTGACCAATGGTGGAGCTCCTCAGGGATTAGCAGTGGGATCAATGCCATTTAATGTCTTCAGCAGTGAGCAGGAGAAGGGGTGGAGTGCCCTCTCAGCAAAGATGTGCATGGCCCCAAATTGGGAGCAGCAGCGAACACACTGGAGCAAGGGGCTGCCCCTCAGAGACCTGGGCAGGCTGGAGAAATGGGTGGAGGAGAACCTCCTTAAATTCAGCAAGAGCAAGTAGGATATCTTCCATCTCTGAAGGGATCTCATGCAGCAGTGCAAGCTGCAGATGCTGCTTTGAAGCAAAGTGCTAAATATTGCAACAGGGTTCCCACCAAGGTAAGAGAATCTCTGTCCTGTGAGGTGCCCAAGACAACTGGACATAGCTCTTTGCAACCTGATCTATTTAGACTTGTTCTGAGCAAAGGATCAAACCAGATATCCTCTGAAGGTCCCTTCCACAATAAAATTTGGTTCTATGACTCGGTATTGCTTGTTGTATAGTGCATTTTGTATGCGTGAAGACTTTGAAGAATGCAGCATTTAAAAGTTTTAGTTTAGGTAATTATTATGTGCAGATCTATAGTATGGCTACTACAATGTAATTTTATTTCTTTTCTTTCTGTGAGTTTTCTGTGACTCTTCCCACTCTGAAAAAGAGCCATTTAACTGACTTTATGTCCAGGGTAGTGCCACAAACATTTTTTTATAATTTCTCTAACTTCTCACTATAATACTGATCAGACTTTTGTGCACCTTCTATGCAATAAAAAGGTAACATAACATTAACTGTACAGGAAGTATGTGAAAGAAATATGAAAAGGCTCTAAAAGCCACAGCCCTTAAAAAAGGGATTCTCATTTTAAGGAATGATCTATATAAATTTAAAGATCCCCCTTTAAAATAATAAGTAATGAAATCCTGAAATAACTGACTTCACCGCAAGGGTCGGTGCTATGGCCCTCCAGGTGTTACTCTGTACCACCATGTAGAAGTAAAGGTCTTCTTGAAACAAGTGACCTGTAGCAAATTGTTCACAGCTCTCTTTTCACCTCTGGTAATATATGATCCCCACTTGGAGTGGTTTTTGAAACTCGCCTGTGAATATTCTAAATGGATAGCGAGCAACCTTTCTAACACAGCCGACATCCACTTCCCTTCCGTGTGCTGTGCAAACATGATCTGCTCATCCAGCTGTGTCTTCAGCCCAGCCTGGCTGGGTTTGGGCCTTTTCCTCTCAGCAGAATGGCAGATTTAAATATAATGACAACTGGCAGCCAAACGTCCTAGGAGGTGGTTCTGGCAGCCAGGGATTACTGAGCCACGGGGATGTTCTGCTTTCCCAGAAATGCCATCTCCAGCTGCAGGAGCACAGGGACACCAACCAACAGGAACGGACCTGAAACTGTGCCCACAGATTCCACATATTCAAGGAAAAGTAATGAAAGCATTCAAATTAGTGTACCTTGAAAAAGAGAGCTGACTAATAGGATTACAAGCTCAGCATTACTAGAAAGCATGAAGTCAGTTATAAAAATGTTAGGAACTGAAGTCAACCATTCTAACTTTTTCCTATAAGCTATTAAATCATTTATTAATTTTACACAGCAGCTCTGCAAAGTTGTTAAATAACAATCAGTGGTTTTGGTCTGCTCAGCTACCTAATGGGCCTGAATTGGATTTTTTGCTGGTATTATGGGCATTTTCTGTAACAAGGAAAGCCTGTGAAAATGGGAGAATTGAAAATATGTCTTAAAACTGATTTGGTTTAGTTACAATGACTTTAAGAACACTGCAAAAGATAGAATTTTGTATTCACAGGACAGGCATGTAATGCTACATCACCACTAAAAGATAACAGAGAATCTATTAGCAGTAATAACAGAAGTGTCTTACTTTTAAATATATATATCTACTTTAAATGTGCACTTTTCACACTGTGAAAAATCTTTTCTAAAATGCATGTTTTGACCATGGATTGGTAATTTTTCTGAAATCGAGTTAAGTCCATCTATTGAAGTCTAAGTAGGATTATTTTCATACAAATTTATGCATAAATCTATGTGTCTGTACACATATTAAAGTGCAGTATTTAGTGATTTAATATATTTTGCACGGCTGATAAAAATAGTATCAAATAGCCACATATTAAAGAATAATATAATATTCAAAAACTTTTCTTGGGAGAAGCTGATCTAATTCTTCTGAATTAGAAGCTGAATTCTAATTCTAATTTTATATATACTAATATATAAAATGTGAGGGAATATTATACATGACTACTTTTCATGGTCATTGAATACATTCCTGTTTCTCCTCTTATTGTCACTGTTGGTGCCAAAAGACCTTAATTGCAGGCAGCCTTTTTGACAGCAAATGCTGGATGGCTGCAATTTTGGTTTTGTCAAGGTGATGCATCTTGTAGCCTGACCATGCAGTACAAAGGGGACTTTCGGTTCTCTGGGTCTATAAATTGGTCTGAACCCTAGCTTAAGTCATGAATGGCTTATTGGGCTTTCTCCATTCATCAGATGATTGTGTTTTATGCTCTGCTATTAATCTTCTCAATTAATTAAAATCAGTATCTTTACAAAGTTTGTTATTAGAGAAATATCATGGAAAGAAGATCCTCTGTCACAAGTATGCTCCTTGGTAATAATGGCCAGGCTGTGAATGCTGGTATAGAGTAAACTCAAAAGTTACCAACACTCCTAAAAATGCCATTAGAAAGGCTTGTCTGACAGGGAAAAAAAAAAAAAAAGAGGGGAAAGGAAGGAACCTATTGTTTTTTGTTTAGAAACCATCATTGTGCAAATCATCATACAGGAAAGACTGAATATCTGCTTTCCACAGTGTGGTCATTGAGATGCTCAGTTCCTTCCATGATTGCCTGATTGCCTGCAAGGCTGAAAGAAAAAAAAAATTATCAAAAAGACTAAGTTTGCATCTTCCAAGATAAAGACAAGCAAGGCTAACAGTTCTCTTTATGCACAGGCTCCACAGCAAGGGCACTATTTACTTCTTTTCAGGGTGTTCTGTGAAAGCTGCTGATGGGCAAAGTGTTGTCACTCTGGAGTGTACAGTCCTTCCTCGGGCCTGCATCACCATTGTTGGTGCTCTGCTGGCCATAAATAAAGGTCACTGGCCGTGAAAGAAACATCACTTTGTTTCCCACTCAGTCTTTTATGCCTTTTGGATTGAAACCTTATTTCTATTGACCACTGTTTGGATGATTGCTCATGTTTTTCAGTTACAAAAACAGGGTTATTTGTGGGTTTATAGCACTGTTTTCCCAAACCTGCCTCGCAGAGCTCCTAGGAGACTCAACAAAACCACTGCATGGTAAACAATTTATGCATATGGGAGTTATTTATATTGAAAGGTTTCTAAGCCAGCATCAGAAAATTAAGGGAGAAAAAAACACAGGCATCACATTTCTCTTGTTTGTCCCTTGTTTTGTTGAGGAAAGAAACTATTTTATTCAAGGCATAGAATGAAAACAGTTATTAAAAATCCCTGTGAGGGCAAGCAAACATGTTGTTTCGTTTGGCTATGTCCATCAATCAAGTACTTGTAAAACACTGGTTCACATTACTAAAACAATGAAGAGATTAAATTTTTAATAGGTGTATTAGGCTGACAAAACAGGAAAGATGATTGTAAAATGAACTGTTTATATTAGAACCTTTGATTATCTCTTCTAGGAGGAATTACTTGCTTAGTCTATTATGTCTGTATACATGCTTGAAGAACACTGGATTAATGTACAATTTCTTTATTCCTATGCAACTTCTGTTGGTATATTGAAATATGTGAATGGATTTGCTTTGGTTTAATTCTGAGATATTGAGAAATCAGTCAGAAAGGGAATCAGAGGTCCTTAAATGAATTAAGAGTCCTTTAGAAAATAGCCATTACTCTAGGGGTGCCCACTTCCTGTCTCAAATATATTAGCAAGCTTATTTCTCTCTCAAACTCAGAAGGACACTAAACTGTTGAAACAAAGCTTGTGTCTACAGGAGAAATATGAGCTGCCTGCAGCTAACAGTGGAGAGATGCCAACAAAGGAGCTGGTTCATGGCCCCAGGCTGTAGCCAGCTGCCCCAGTGGTCTTCCAGCCCCACTTTGGGAAGCCACACTGAGGATTCTGTGAGGAGAACAGATCTGGCTCTAATTCACACATGGCAGGATTGCAGTTATTTTAAAGTCATTACAGTCAAGGCAAATGGCCAGGGGTTGAAATGGGTACACTCCAAGTGGTGCCACTGCTGAAAATGCAGCCTGGTGATACTACAGCTGATTTGCCCAAACCACATGTACCTGAGGCATGGGGGTCACTGAGCTCTTAAGAAAAATGAGCCAGGCACACATAATTTTAATATTTTTGCCATATTTCTCTCTTTCTCTTTGTTAAGGGATGGTGCATTGTGTCAAAGGAGCTACTGTGGATTGTTGTACTCACAGGGTTGTAGAGAAGAGTGTGGTGTAGGCAGGCATGGGAATCAGGATACGCTGGGAGCAGATGGGAAAGCCTGGAGTTTTGCCTGTCCAAAAAGCAATGGGATTGCAGGATTTATGAGAGGGGAGCTTTGGGGGAGCTGTCAGAGACCCATGTGCACCCCACACTGCTGCAGGCTGATGGCAGGATGATGGAAACAGGTGACTGCAAAGCCTTGTGATCCAGAATAAAAATGGAATGACCCAGTGGCAGCAGCAGGGCCTGGCAGCTGCAGGGTGTACCCACACAGAAGCAGGGCAGTACCAGGACTGCTGGTCACCCCTGGACCATCACAGCATGATGCTCTCTTCTCATTTTTTAAGGAAATAATCTGCACAGTTAATGATTCTGTCCATCATGCCTTTAATAAAAGAGCAATAACAAAACCTGTGGGTGTACTATAAATGGAAAGCACACTACCCCCTCACAGTCCTCAACAAAACCTACACCAAAAATAAAGTTCTGCTTAGCTTTGCAGAAGGAGCTGGAGGAGAAGCACTGGTGTTTCACTGTCAGCATGATGGCATTCTTAAACCCAGCTTAAACACATGTTTAACTGTGTGTTAAACATGTGTAAAAACATAAAAACTGTTTATGTTTTTACTCTCAAAGCTGTGTTTTCTACTTCCAGCTCAACTTCTCTTCTTGACCTGCTCCAGACTGAACAACTTTTTGGTATGGGCATCAGTGGCACCTGCTGGACAGGGCACCTGCAGATTCCCATTGGAACCACCAGCAGTTCTCCAGGAACCACTGGCCAAACTGTATTTATTGAAAAGCACTGGACAGAAATATAAATGCTTTGGGTGGAGATATTCAGCTTGGGGACTATGTTGCCATATAATATGGAATTAGACATGCTGAAATACTTTCAGTTAAATTAACTCACGATAAATTTCTTTCTACTGAAATTTTAGTAATCCATGGATTGATTAATATTTTTTAAAAGCTGTCAAATATCAGTTACTGTGAAGCAGAGGATCTGTTAGCTAAACTTATGAATTGTATGTCTGAGGTTCACTTGATTATTGATTTTATTAGATATGGACTGCTACAGACCTTCTGAGAAGTCTCTTAATCATTTGAGAAATATTTGTGCCTGTTCACCTTTCTAATTCTTCTGATATTTCATACTTAAAACACTAACATGTCCGCTGTAGAAAGAAGCAGTTCACTGATAGAATGTCACAGATGTAGTAAACTATAGCTATAAAATTGTTCAGAAGTACAAGGTATATGACCATAAACTGATTATTTGATGTTCCCACTTCTGTAATTACCCTGCTATATAAAGTTGGTATTAAAAAATATTGTCTTCAAAATATTTTTCAACCCAGTGATCATTCATTAAATGCAATTATTTGCTCTTTTAAACTCAAACAATACATTATACAATACAGTACATTTTAAGTATGTGTTGGAATAATAGACTATATTTGTTGTATTTATTTGTGTTTATAAAATCAAGATTGGTATAGACTCAAAACACACTTCCTATTGTTACTGAAACAGCAGCATTGCTGTTGCTGTGTATCTTGCTGACTTGTTTAGTTCCCTGATGAAGTTATGTTTAAAGATGTCAGAACTGTGGAAGCTCTAGTATCTCTCCAAAACTAAGACAAAAATTTCTGATACGCTGAAATAGAAAATAATGAATACCATTCTCCTAAAGTTCACCATCAAAACAAAGACCTAAAAGGACCTAGATCAGCCCTTATGCTTTACATTTCCAAACATTACGTGATGTGCATGAAACTGCTGTTCAGGCCTTCAACAGGCATAGAATTAAACACAATTCATGTCAGGAAACTAAGTAATAATAATTAGCACATTTCCTAGGTGGGGGCAACCCAGACAAGGAGGTCATTCCTCCAGGGATTAGAGAGAATAAAAAGAAATTTGTGGCTACAGGATACAAAGTTAACAAAAACTACTTTGCACTATGTGGCAGGTGTGTAATTTTGGATAGTTGCCCAAAATTGGCACTGGCTGCAGTCCATTTTTTTAAAGCTTGAAGCAACATCGTGGGATTGCAAAGAATATTTGATATTGAATTCAGACAGCAGGGGAGAAGAGAAAATAGAAACTAGAAGCCATAGAAATTGTAAATAAAAAATAAGTTACACCTATCAAGAGATCCTATATAGAGCTTTTCCTGTGAATTCACTGCACATTCATCCTATGCCCTGAAAAATCAAAAAGCCAATTCACCAGATATTTAGAAAGTATGTACAGTGTGTACATTGTATTTTCATGCAATACATTACACTGACCCGAGCACAGGCTTTGGAGGAAAGAAAATACAAGAGATCAGAAAATGTAATTTTAAATCTTTTCATTATTGAGGAGTTGTTTAATTTTGTATTTTTTCATTGTAACTAAGTGGAATGGAAGAAGGAAGGATTAACATTGTCCTTTGAAGAGAGCATTTTATTATTTCTGCATAGAAAAGACTACTGCTTGTGTTACCCTTTATACCAAGACTGTTAGTAAAACTAGAAAAGAGAAAATGGAAACAGTCATCTTCTTGCCTTTCTCTTACAAAGACAGCAGGCTCTTATGAAACTGTAAAATACTCATTGAATTGCACTTCAGAAACACCTGGGGCTTGTAAACTAAAGTACTTCAAAACCAGTTTCATCATAAAGATAAATCTGCTACTTAAATGCTCCACAGACCTCTGAAGAAGCCCATCTAGCCCAAACCAAACATCAACTATCTTGTTCTTTGATAACCTGAAGGGAAGTTTCTGATACTGGCATAAGACTTAGTCTATGTGATAACATTTGGTGTTGTTAGGTATTGACTTTTTCCACAGGTGACATCCAGCAATATGACACCGAAACCCTCACAAAATTCCATTTCATTAAAAGGAAACAGCTTTGGCAGGGTGATAGATGATACATTACCACTAGGCATTTTCAGTATTTGGTTTGTATTTCATGAAGATTCTCATCTCAAAAATGTTAGTTTTGTCATTGGTATTTTTTAAGTGATCTTGTTGTGGAAGATTGTTTGCCAAAGCACTGTAAAGAGTTTTGTCTCTCCCTAAAAGTAGTGCTAGGTCTGGTTACTAGAACTTCAAATGATATATATTAATGCCATCGTATACCACAACAAGAACATTGCACCCTCCTGAAATAAACAAGTCACTTGCTATCTGTAAAGGTATTAAAATGCCCAAGGAAGACATCAGACTGCAGTTCTCTGTCCATACCTATATTGGAAGAGACATTAAACAGAAATGCAACCTTGTTCCCAGTCTGCACCATACCCTTTCAGGTGTGAAAGGATGCATTTGAAAGCTACAGCAGTTACTTTGTGCCCAAGAAAGTTGGTGAAAGTATCTGTAAAAGCAGGAAAGGGAGTCTGTTGCAGAAGCAGAGGATGGACCAGGGCCAGGGCTTTAGAAATCACTGCTCACATTCTGCCCTTCTCCCTGGAAGGCCTCCACAGTACCACGTGAGTTATGCCAGTGATGTGGGCATAAAGTAGATATTATATTAGTTCCCTTTATGTAGGAAGCTGAAAATTATCTGACTCAAGACAGCTGCCTTGACTGCCTGGACTTAATAGATTCCCTGATCAGGCAGAAAGCTGAAAAGAAAATGAGATTCAGTAACTCGCAGTGGTGCAGGGAGATGTCAGTGGCATATAAGGGATGTGCACAGATAATGTTTTTATGGCACTGACTGTCTCAGGCTTGATCAAAAGCTGCTAATCTTAATACACCTATTTTCCTTGACTTCAATGAGCTTCGGATTGGGCCCTTTGAGAGCAGATATAAGCTAAAAATATTGCAGCACCAAGACCATGAAAAGTCAGTGGAGAAATATGATCAAATTTATCATTATAATACTCAGCAGTTTGTAAACTCATTAACATTTGCAGAGAACATGCTGTTTTACCTGTGACCTATAAATTCTGAAAAGCTCAGGAGAATTGACACTCTGAGAAATGTTGATGGCAAAGGTATTTTGGGGGAAGTATGATGAAGCCATGTGGCATAGTTTAATTGTAGCTGTTATGGGATGCAAATGACAAGTCACTCTGCATCTAAACAATCAGAGAGATTCCACAGAATGGGGTTCATGTTTGTGAAATTGCATAGGAAAGTGGGAGTCAGGTTAGCAAGATATTGCCTGCAAATTAAAACACATTCCATAGAGTAGGGACCATTTATAGGGTCAATGACCCATTAACAAAAGGGTCAATGATACTAATGTCCCCCATTCCAACTCTGTCATGCACAGATGTTCAGGAAATCAACTGATATCCTGAATCTCACAGCCATATATGCAATAGGAATGTTATTTGTTGTGTGCGTACATTTACCTACAAAGAAAGAAATAAGAGAAAAATAAAATAGCTTTGAAAATGTAGCCATGTCTTTCTTAATTCAGCTCTTGGCTTCACTGCTGAAACTTCCAAATGTGCAGCTGGAGGAAGGGAGAAACAGGAATTTCTGATGTACGCATTTGTCCAGTAGGAACTAGATGGAGCTGCCAGCTTATTACACATGGACCATTGAACACCAAGCAAACACTACTCTCTCCCTCCTGCACATTTGCTGTGTCTATGGATTTCCTCATATAGTTACTTATCCTATTAGCTTAAGGGAAAAGCTCTAATTGCAGTCACATGAAAGCAAAATCTTCAGTATATGCTCTTTCCATTAGTATTCTTCTCCTTTTTCCTATTATCACTTAGGGTTTAACAGAACTCTCAGGATTATATTTTACGCTTTGACTTTGTATTTATTATATGATACCAAAGGAAGTAAAGAAAAAGTTAAACAAGTATTTATGAAACAAGTATTTATGAAAAAAAAATTGCCACTAAAATCTGACTCCTAGTACAGAAACATAGCAGCAGTTTGGCTTCACAGCCCACATGCCAATTATAGGAGCTGCTGGGTAAAATTATAGGACTTGGATATTACAGAGGGTATCTGGACAGATCACAGATCTAAAGGAACTAATTTCTCCTTTACATCTGTGAACCGCCCGGGCCATGCCACTTGGAGGTGGTCAGAGATGGAGGCTGGCCAGTGTGAACACATTGCTGTGGATCACAGCTCTACCCATTCACTTTTCCCTTTCTTTCTCCCCTGGCAAGGCAATTTAGCACTGAGATAGCTTTAGTCTAAAGCCCATTGTAACAACAGGGAGAAGAGAAAGCACCAGGACTGCACCTTCCCCAAGGGCCCAGGGACTCTGTCAGCCTGCCACAGAACCACTTCCCCCAAGTAACAACTCCATCTGAAATGCAATCCATCAGTAAAGCTAACATGCTTCTATTTAAAAAAACCTCAATTTTCTTCAGTAAGACAGAGTGTATTAATAAATTAAAGATTTTCATATGAACACTCTCACCCCTGTTTTAGCAAGTCTGTCTGCTTAAGAGAACAGGTTACTGACACTATTAAGAAACTGGGAAATTTGTTTCTTTCCAGATTATTTACTGCTCAAAGGATTGGAAATCTAGTGACACACAGTTTAGGCTGCAGACTTACAAGCTGGCCACTGTTATACTCACTATGACTGTATTTAAACTGGGGATCCACAAGCACCACGTTCTATTTCATCATCCTTAAGAGATGATGAAAGGCTTAAGGCTTTTTTTTCCCTACAGCAGTAAGGCAATGCCTATACCATGTCAAAAGCCTACATCCATTTCAGTAGTAGGAGTTTTTTCATACAGTCAGATTTTATTCCTGATTTTTGAACCACCAATGCTAACTAAGCTGATTTCTTTAGTGAATTGCATAAAAATTAATAAATTAGCCTTGAAAATCATTTTACATTTTAAAAATATTATAATACTCTTATTTGAAGCTTTATGGATGTTAAAACTTAAGGTTCTCCCATTCTCACCCTAAAATGAACCCCTGATTAGTACCAATTCCTAATTTTTTTCAAAGTGTTTATTTTAATAACTGCATTAACCTGGTGTTGCAAGGAAACTAGAAAGTGTTCTCTAGTCAGCAGAGACTGCCAGGATGTTTGTGACCTCTAGAAATCCTTAAGGTTTTGATCAGCATTTCCTTATCCTCAATACTCTGTTGTTTCTAGTTTAAATTACATCTCAGCCTCTCCAGGGTAGGTGATGATGTTAATGTGAGTGATACAACAGATTGATACACACATCCTTGGATTATGAGATGGGAACATCTTGACTTTCTAAACAATGATAGTGTTTATTGTATTATAGTTCTGAAATTGTTATAGTATTATGCTGATACAAATTACACTGCTGCACAGCAAGCATATTCTTTTAAGATACAGTGAATGGAATTTACAGACCGTCAAAGGCAAGGAAAGACAATACCTGACTGTCCCCGGTTTTGTATCAGGATGAGAATGCTATTTGTAACCTTCACACTATGTTGCACTAAATCCTAAAATCAGAAGATACAAATTTCTTGACTTTCCTGTTCCTGTAGAGTTAATGGTTACCACAGTTATAAAGCATTGTAAATAATGGGTGAAAAATCATGCTGCTGCTGCTAAAATACATTTGTTTGCTTCAAAACAAATGTGCAATGAGTTCATCTAGGGCCTCTTGTGATTATGGCTGCAGAATACAACAGAAAATTTATCTCTCAGAAGGAACTTCTTGTTCATATATTCATAAAAAGGTTTTTATCCCCACTAACACTTTAAGGCAAGCTGAGAACAAGACGAAGATTGCTTCCATAGCTGAGGAAAAATCCTCCAATGTCAATGTTGCACTGAGAATATAACGTGCTATGCATGTTACATATTGCACAGCACATGTGGGGATATAGATCAATGTATGTTGCTATGTAAACTGTGGCAGCTTAAACACATTTTGTGTGTAAGTGGCCTAAATTCAGAAATTTGAAGTGTCATATTCCATTGTAGAACACATACTGGCTTGCAGGTATCCTGAAACAAACATTAAAGTATGTAAGAAAACACAATTATTTGTTTAAAAACCCCATATTTGTTATTCTAAGTCAAGTAACACAACTTCAAGCTTTTAAAAATTCATAACATTTTTTCAGCTAGAGTTGGTGTTGAAGCTGAGACAAACATATGCTGTCTTTTCCCATATCACCTTTATGGATCCTTATGCTGCAATGACATTTTAATAGGAAGTTGTTTTCTTCCATGCATTTATATGTGTTTTCATTGATTTTTAAATTAATGGTGACCTCTAAACAAGTATGACTTTTTTTCTGTAAATTACAGAGCATTACATACATTTATATATAGGTGATCACTTCCAGAACACAATGTCAGGTATTAACTATTTCATTTTATCTCTTCTGCCTGGATTTCTCTAGAATATTTGCGTTGTCACCAAAACTGTGGCATATCTTCATTACAACTGTCAGGCACAGAAAGACAGAATCACAAACATGAAGGCAAGAAAAGCTTTGATGGGCAAGAAAGAGATTGGGAGAGAGAGTACTGAAACAATGGTATCATCCACAAGATACTGTGTGGGGTGTAGAGAATGAGATTTTGCCTGGCCTGCTGGCTCAGCCATTAAGTTATTATTACATTTTATGTATGATGACACTGGTTTTCTGGCTTATTTTTGCTTACTCATTTTCTGATATTATTGAACTGTGGCTTAAAAAGAAAAATATAATCTAGTTATTATCCTAACCTCTACTGAATGAGTTAAGTTGATACAGGGTCAAAATCCAGTCCAGGTAATTTTACCAATGTGAATAATGAGTGTTCTGCAGATACAGCTGTCTGTTGTGAAAGTTCAGTGGGCTATGCAGGCTGCTCCAAGTGTACCACACTACCCAGCTCTGAAATTTTGAATCCTCTTTTAAAAAACAATCTCTGGAACACCTTAAATAGAACTGACTCTCTCCGTGTGCCTTCTGACATCTTCTTTGTGAAACGTGGCTGTTCATTGTCACCTTCCTTTGACAGCTTTTCTCATCTCATATGTTCAATACATCTGCTCTGAGCAATTCACCTTTTCATCTGGCATTTCTTTATGTTAAGGCTATGCTGATCCTCATTCCTGAATTGGATCTGCCAGGCTTGCTGATATTGGATCCTGCAGTTTGCCAACCCTCGTTTGCTGTGACTGGTGGTGATAGCAGTGCACACCACTTCAGGCAGCAGTGGCACCAGCAATCTATGTAAGCCAGTTGTAGGTATCTGAACACAAATATGATAATGTTGTAATGCTGGACCACAGCCAGCTCTGCTCTGGCTTCTGCAACACTGTTCTACAATATGAAACACAAAGATAATCTGATGCTCAGCTTGCAGGCAGGCAGACTGGAAAAAAGCTCAGGTTTGCTTAAATGGCCACAGCTCCAGCTGTGAGGCCTCGTCATTTCTCATATGGAGGGGGTGTCAGGAACTGTTTCAACATAAAAATGATGTACATGTTCTAGTCCTGTGCACAATGTAAAAAAGCTCTCCATGTTTTAATCAGGGGAGAGTTGGTGAGAATGACAGTTAGGAGCTTTCACTGATAGCAAATCCACAGGACAGAGCAGTCTGCGTGATGCTCACCGTTATCTCACATAGGTCAAGTCTAGGGAAATCCGTGGCTGCAAGTTACTATGAGAATAGTTCAAAAGGATTCTTCAGATGATGGAGTATTGATTGTGACATCCTGACTGCCAGGATTCAGTCATGCATGTGATGTTGGACTATGACATGCATATGTTCTAGTTTTAATTTACTGGGGTGATAATTTAGATTAAATTATTTCTCTTATGTTAATTCCTTCCAAGTTGACAAGGCTTGTCAGGATCTATATGAGAAGAGTGTTCTTAAAGCTACCAGCTCATGGTCACCAACTTGCAGGGTGCACTGATCTCAAACTCTAAACAAGCTACAGGTATATGGTGGAAGTGAATCTGTTTCTACATACAGAGATTTCCCAGGGGGAAATACGCACTTAGGACTTTGCCCTTTGTAATTTGCTAGTTAGCCTCAGGTTGCTTTACACCTTTGCATCCTTGAATCTGTGCAGTACCTTCCTTCCCAAGAGTGTCACAAGCCATAAAGGAGGATTAATGCAGCTTTTGATCTCAATTAACTATTGTGAGAATTTTCCACTTGGAAGCTTCTAGCACACACTTAATATCATGTAAAGTAGAAAAAAGAATAATTAGCAGCTAATAAACCATCTGCCAAGTTTTGAGCTTGCATTTTCCTCCATGATCTGACCTTCTGACATATCCTGACTTCTTCCAGACTTTTCTAGACAATTAATTTAGACACTACAAAGCAGGCAGACATGTTCCTTAGAAGTAAGTCTTTTGATCCACACGGAAAAGGATGTACCATAGATTATTCTATCCTTCTTTTCTTTTTTCCTGGCATTCCCAGACACTGATGACTAGATCTCAATGTTTGATGATTGCAGGGTCTCAGAGCAGCATCTCAATACTTATGTTATTTATGGATCCAAACTTTGTGCTAACAATGCCCTGTAGCATTTTACTGAGCTCACTAAATAACTCGAGGGTTATTGTTCTTAAAAGAGAACAAAGGTAATGTAATTTTTATTTTGTCTAGCTGTCTGTTACTCCCTCCAGTAGCTTTTAACTCCTTTGCCCTTTTTGGTATTATTGAGATCTCAAGGATGAGATGTTTCTACAGCTGTTAGGAAAACAAATGGCTGAATGGAGACAAAATGCTGAACCATAATCTTTATAGTTGTTTGCTTGGCTTGTTCTGCTTGCTGATCAGTCAGGATATGTAGCCCAGGATGGGCAACTCTGAAAAAATCAGATTATTCTTTGGCCAAACAAAATCAAGGAACACAGGAGGAACCTGAGGTACTGCATGTGGGTTATTGAGGTGCAGAGGGGCTGAGGGGAGAGGCACAATCCTCCCTCCTCCTGATGAGCAGACACAAGAGGTGGTAAAGAGGAAAGGGAAACTTTAGTGTTATTCTAGTGGACAATTTCAGCAGAGAAAAGCACTAAGTTACAAAGACCAGATTTTCATGGACCACTTGTCTTCCTTTCTAAAAATGTTTGGGTGATTTTGACACTTATAAAACCTGAATTTTTTTCCTTATGCATAGGGCAGACAGGTGATTCACACTTTGCAGCATAGCTCTAGTTCTGTGTCTCTGGTTCCAGAAACATCTTCATCTATCTCCCTATGTTTCTAGAAATGATGGAAAAGGTGTCACCTAGGAAATAAAGTGTAGCTTGCAAATAAATATTTCAAAGCAGATTTTCACAAGGAAATGTTAATGGCTCTAAAATGCTAGACTATGACAATACAAGGTCATCATATTATAAAGTGTGTCATTTGTATGTGTTTGAAAGGAACCCTGCAGCACTGCTGTTCTTTACTGTAATTTTCTTACTCTGAGAGGAAGCAAACCTAATATATTTGCATAAAGTTATTTAGATCTCGTTATGAGAGGCATAGCATCACAGTCAGAAAAAATTAGTCAGCTAATTATTAGATTAGTGCATAAAATTATTAATATAATTAATAAATTGTAGGAAGAGAGCTTAATAGTATAAATTGTATTTTATATGTTTATCCTCTATATCTGCTAAAATTTGGACATTTTCAAAGAAGCATAAACAATTTTACTTCTAATATTCTTCAAGATTCAGAAGTTTCTGGTATTTGTTACTGGTTTTTTTATCCTACAAACATTTTTATCGAGACTTAGTGCCTGGTCTCTCTATCACCACACTAGTACCTTTGCATGGTTAAGGTAAAATTTAAGTTTACTGACTTTGATGCAAGAACCTGTAGACAGAAGATTAATCCCAGAAACATAGTAAAGAGATGGCTTTATAAGTGAATTTTGCCATTATAGGTCTTAAAGGGACCTTCTAGTTAAACATTTAGGAAGAAATCCTCTGCAAATATCTTATCCCTTCTGATTTTCTATGGACTCTTGAAGATCTTTTCTGGGGTTAGTTGTTTCTGAGAGAAATTACTCCTTTTCACAAACCTCTTTTCTTAAGTGGAGCTCCTTTAGCAAGGAGGAAAAACAAAAATCCAAGAAAAATAAGTGTTAAAAGTGTGGGAAGGATGTTATTAATCATTAATGTAAATAATTTTGCTTTTAAAACCCTTGTAGGACTTCATTTAACTAAGTAAAGCATTTAATGGCAATTTCATTACAGAGCTATGACTAGAAACTTGAAGCTGTTCTAACCAATGTGGTGGCCAGGTTTGTTTTTCACATATGATAAGGAATGTTTCCTCATAAAATCAATGGCTGTTCAGAAATTAACTTGAAACTTTAAGAAGAATCTGGATTAGTATGGGAGGAATGCAGTTTTCCAACCTTAGAGCTTTGAAAAAAATGAGATCTAGTTTAAACCGCTGTTATAAATGCAAATTATATTCTTTAAACTAGAGTTAGTCATTTGATGAGGTAGAGAAAAAAAACACATTTCTCTTTTGGAAGCTTTTTTGAAAATACCATCTCATTATTTTTAACACAAGAATTCACCTATTGATTTGCTTCTGAAGGTATGAGCACATTGTTTCACACGGCCAAACCCCCCATGCCAGAGCAGCAGAACCAGCCAGGCTGTTGTTGGCCAACACCCCACGGCAAACATGTTCACTTGGACCCCTCAGTGCTTGGAGGGGCCCCTGTGAAACAAATCCACAGTGTTCAGTGCACACAGCATTCCAGAAACATTTCCTACCATTTACACAAGGGAAAGCTGCCACCTGTGATTCTATTTTGTGCCAGGGTTCAGTGGCTGGGGATTCAGGATCAGCACAAACCCTGCAAGGGGGCTGTTCCGCCCACTGGGGGTGACAGCAGTTGTTCAGCTGCAGCAGCTGTGCTGCCAAAGGGCATGAGCATCAATGGGGAGCACAAGAAGTTCCCTTGCCCCTGTGTGCCAAGGGCATGGACTTTTTCCTCATTTGCAGATGCCCTAATTTCCCTAAAATCAGAAGAAAAAGGGAAAGTACATCTAGCTGAAAACGCCTCCTAGCTTCTCAAAACACTTCTCAGGTGGGTCCAATTTGGTAAATTATTTGGTAGTTTTCACTGCATATTTCCTAGCTAGCTTCTATTGCTCTTGCCAGTGAACATTGCTCCTTTTCCAACACTGAAGTGTTTAAACTGTATTTTTTTGGGGGGGGGGGGGGGTTGGGTTGGGTCTTTTTTTGTTTTGGTTTGTTTGTTTGTTTGTCTTTTGCAAAGCTGTAAGATAAACTTCCTGCATATCCCTTTATCTCTCTCCAGATTAGCAACAAAAACACAATTCCCCTCAGCAGAGTATATATGAGGTCCTAAGTGAATTGTAGTGCCCCTGGGTAAAATCCTTGAGCCATTAAAGAGGATGAGACCTTTACTAGGACTTTTGACCAATCAGAATTTCATCTAATTGGCATCAACTGGCCATTACTGCAAGCACTGCCAAAATCCTGGTTTTGTTGCAAGGCTCAGAGAGTGTTCCTACCCCCAGAGTCACACCCCTGACCATTCTGTACTCCAGGGCTGGAACTGCTGGTTTGCAGTGCCCTGCTGATAAATGAAAGGCTGGCAGGCATTTGTTGCACTTGCAGTGTTGTGGCATTCTTGGCTGTGCTGGCCAGGATGGCTTCCTGAAGCCATCCAACCCAGCACCATCAAACAGGGCTTGCAGGCACAGAGGAGCAGCTCCTCAGAGCCAGAAGAAGGGACAGCAAGAGGAAGCACAAGACTCAGTATGTGTAGAGAATGTGGTGAGAGAAAACAGTAAAGCAGTTCAAAACTGATCAGATTGGCTCTTGAAAAGCAAGGGTCTACATGGCAAAGGCTGGGTTTTTTCTCTTGGCTGGTGCTGTGGAGTGTAAAGGTTGAACTAACACAATGAAAGCAAACTTTTCAGGGTAAAAACTGCTCTGCTTTTGAGAATTTTTTGTGGACACTTCCAGCTTAACAAGTGCTAACTCAAATAATGTCCAAACTTTGCTGTGTACATTCTCTTTTGTGTATGCTCTTGGCTGTGTGCAGATCGCTATTTATCAAATGTGCATTTCCTCTAATTGACAAGGAGTGAATGGTAAATGGCAATTGGATTATTTTGGATTATATTGCAAATTCATTTCAGATTCAGAAGTATAGTTACAGCCT
The DNA here is from genome assembly GCA_013399835.1 of Leptocoma aspasia. NCBI lineage: Eukaryota > Metazoa > Chordata > Aves > Passeriformes > Nectariniidae > Leptocoma > Leptocoma aspasia. Next base: position 137,048 of record VXAX01002744.1, read on the forward strand.
TAAGCTTGGGTGAACAGACATGTTGCTTAAATATATGAGCTGAAACCAAAATTATGTTACTGAAGCAATCTTGAAAGCTATTTAGATGTGATAACTAAAAATTCAAGATTAAATTCAAATCCACATTGTAATCATCTGGGAATGATTATCAATGCAGTTTTGTAGCATGGTTCCAGAGATTTTTTCCAACTATTTTTTCTATTATAAAAATCAACAAAAAAGTTAGTTCATAAATATTCAACACACTCAGTTCCCTTCTTGACTTTATCTTATGATAATAAAACTGGAATCACAGCCAATATGTACATTTCAAGGAAATTTATAATGTAAAGCAGAGAACATAGAACAAAGTACTGAAAATCATTTATGATTGAAACTGTAGATTGAAATTGGTGCAAGTGTCTTCCTGAGCAGCATCCCACAATTGCCTCATAACATTGAGATTTGTATTCATAAGCTTTTTAATATATGCAGCCAACCTCTTCTTTATTGTGTAACCACTGGCTGATTCTGCTTGGCAAAGTTGGGATGACTGATTGAAAAATTAGGAAGGAATTGATTTTACAGAATGTTAAATTTCTGATGAGAGCATTTTAACATCTAAAATACAGTACCAAAGTTTTGTACAGCCAAAATGATAAAAAGTTATCTTTATAGCTGTGAATATATTAGTTTAATGTTTGCGCCTGCATATGCAGACAGAACTGATCTATTTGTGAATGTACATTTTTGTCATTTTGTTACCAGTCTATGACTTTTGAGACAAAATATGAGGGTGGGAGTTCAAGGATTTAGAGAGGTGATTAAGCTCTAAGTCAACAGTTAAAAACCACGTTGTTCTGGCATGAAAAAGGCATAGTTTGTGTGAGGGCAAAGCAACAGTGAAAGCAGAAGGCAGTTTTTGTTTGCCTTTCAGTGAGGTGACTCTTACCATATTAAAAAATAAGGTGTATCAGTCCCTATCCTTCTTCATTTTGATGAGCACAAATCTGGCAGAATACAATCATAAAAAGGTTGTGTTGATGGTCTGTGGGTTTTTTTCAAAACATGAAAAAACTAGTTTGGCAATGTTTTCTGTACTAGTTTTTGACATCAAGAATCCCAGTGACATGAAAGATAACAACAGGCATGAAGCACTGATGATTGATATTGCTGACACTTGGGGACAGTAGTGGGAATATTTGGCACTGGAAGTTATTCACCAAGGAAAATATTGTTATTTGGTGTGCCTGTCTGACGGCAAAAATACAATCTTAGATATTAAATTAGTAGTATATAATAGGAATAGCACCTCATTAATCTAATTTGTTAAGTAAAATTTAGATAGCAAAGTCAAAGTGAAATCACAAGGGAAACATATCACTGTTTTCCAAAGATATTGAACTTTTCATTTTGTAGATGGTAAATAGGTCCCTGCACCATTGGGCAACATCTCAAACATCTCAACAACTCTGCACCCCAATGACAGCAAAATGAGCCTCATCCTTCAGATGTGTTATTGAAGTCTGCTGGTGTGTGACTCAAAGCTGCTATCTAATAGTCCAGCACAGCAATGCTCTCTTCTGTCATACCAATACTTTTATTTTATTAAATAACCATTCTGCTTTTTAACTGCAGTATAAAATGCAAAAATATATTCTTAGTATTTTTTATTACCATAATGTTAATTCTTGCACTAAAGGATAATGGCAATGACTGACTGTATTTCTCCCAAATACATTTTACATTGATGAATATGTTTATTAAGATATGTCAAATGATTTCTCTGAATTAAAAGCTGAATAGAAGTAAATGATAGGATGCAAGGCAGTAATCCAATCTCATTGTTCTTATTGCACAATAAATGGAGAAAGAGCAAAAACTTCACTGTGCAGTTCTAATGGAAATCCTTACATGCAGCAAAGCTTACGAGGACCTACCCAATACAAGTCAAACTAAAATTGGACCTAGGATCCATCACAGTGTCATCGAGTTTCCAGTAAAATCCAACAAGAAATATTTTAGACCAAAGAAGAGACATACTGAACATACGGAATGATGTTAAATTCACAGTTTAATTTTTTTACAAACCAAATTCCTCAGTCCTGTTCATGCAAAATTTTATGTTTGCTGTTGCTTTCATTTTTTTCATTTGCCAGATTAAGCAAACAGGATGATTCCAAGGGCATGGGATTAACTGTTTGGTAGGAGCAATGCCAGAGTTCTGACATAGTACACTTGGTGAAGACTGGTTAATTATAAATAAATAGATATTGTGCATGATGTATAGTAACATTTTCAAAATCATCCTGTTTTTTTAAAAATTTAATTGATGAAATCTACCAAAAGTCAATGACAAATGAGATATTTCATTTGTTTTCCTTTTTTTTTTCCTAAACAACCCCAGAATCTCTCATTCTCAGGTTGTAATTAACTTCCTTGAAAATATTCATTGGTGTTTCAAGAAGTTTCAGAGCATCTTCTCATAAATCAGCATCATGCATCTGCATTAAAATTTGAATGTAAATTAGAAACGTTTTATATTAATGATTGTGAGGCTAAACACACATTCAGAACTGATTAAACATTACTGTCTTCCAGTGACTGAGTTTCAAGAGGAATGCATTTTCAGACTCTACACTTATATGGGAAATTTGGTTTCCAGCATGGAAGCTCTGGATATCTGGAATGCATTGCTACAGCTGTAGTTGTATTAAAAAAATTCTATCATTAATTTGCTAATGCTTTGAAGTCATACTTGTAGCAAGATTTCAGTTTAAGTCAGTATTAGTAGAAATTAATTTAAAGGTTTAAAAAAGTCTCAAGATAGCTGTGACAAAGCAGCTTGCAGCTTCTAACCTCAAACAGAACTTATATTTAAATAAACAATTTTTCTTTTGACATGGCTGGTGATAGTAGTGTGGGCTTTTACTTGGATGATTAGTTTGTGAAATGTATCATTTAAATGTGGACTTTGTCCTCTTAGCTGTATATTACAGTCAGAATGCCATAAGCAGCTCTCACCCAGGGTTAACTGAAAGCTAAACTTGTGTTTAGCTCAGGAATTTAATCTAAATTATCTGATTCTTTTCGTGTTAAGGTGTTTCCTGCATAGAACACAGAAACCCCAGTAAAATGAGTTTTTGCACACTGGCAGTGAAGAATAAGGCTTTAAATGTAAGCAAGTTCCCAGTACTGCTGCCTGCAGTCCCCTCTGTCACAGCACTGTAGACTCTGGTGCACTAAGGACATCCTCCAGTTAAGCTGGCCAGTTTATTCTCCCTCATTCTTCACTGTCTTGGAGCACTCCATCAGCAATACTTCTTCGCTCCTTCTGCCAATCTGCTCAAACTATCTTTTTCTTGCCTGAAAACTTATTAGTGTTGTCCATCTTCCTACTCATAGAACATGGCCCTGTCTACACAGCTCAGCTTCTCGGTCTCTTGTCCTTCTAAGTGAGCAGATTAACAGCCAGTTAAAGTTTATGAAGAAAATAGTGCAATTCCTATGGGCTAGACCCATGCACAAAGCCAGGCCTAAATAAGCATTTCACTGTAATCAAACAACCCAGACTCCAAAGAAGCCCAGCAATGTTGTTTGCTCAGTCCTTTGCATTTTGCAGCCCCCTGTCCAAACAAGAGGTTTGGTGGAGTTTCAAGGCCCCTGCCACCAGAAGCACAATGTTACAGCAATGCTGCACATCCTCAACAACCACTTCTCCAACAGCATGCACTTAATTGTCCAGCAGTTACTGTGTAAGCAAATTAGTTCTCATGTTTGATATGCTCCATGAGCTTTACATTTTGAAAAACTGAACTTCTCTTTACTGAAGTTTCTTGGTAAGCCTCTCTGCTTATTTCCAATGACCAACAGTAGGAATTACATTTAGGCAATGCAAGACAATGAATCATCTGATTTAAACATGTTATGTATGTTAAATATAAAAAAATTAATGTGCCAAAGACAACAAAAAAAAAAGCTTATTCACTAGTGATAAAAGACTGAAAAATATTCTTGTGAATTCTATTTTCACAGTGTCAAACTAGTGACAGTTCCTGCCTCAGGAAAACACAGGCTGAGCTTCTATGTGCAGAAATGGGGAGAAGAACAGGTATCTGCAATACAGAATTTTTATTCTAATGTACAAGGACTTCAAAAAATATCCTCCTATTTAAATGCCTACTGCCTCACCACAGAAATAAAGAAAAAACAAAAGTTAACTTATCATAAGACAACAGTTATAGAGATGGCATAGCTTTGTTTTCAACATTAGCATTTGTTGTTAGTCAGTATCCAGGACAACTGACAATCAAATGCAGCAGCAAACACAATGCTGAATATATTTTTTAAAAGGTCATTTTAATCACATGTGCTTCAAATCTTTAGCTAGTATTAAAACTGGCCATTTGAAACACTGTGACATTTCCTTCTTTGAATCATGTGTTTAAAATCCACATTTTTAAAGTTAAGTTCAAAATAAAGAAATACATGTCAAACTAGGAGCATTTTTCATCTTAAAAAGCTCCTTAATCTATAATTGGCTTCCTTTTAAAATCACCTTTATCTTGGGAGCCTGTATAAATTGTTTAAATTTACTAGTGCAAGGCTGGTTCTTGGGAAACAGTAACAGAGCTTTTACTGATCATTAGGAAAAGTGACTGTGAATTGCACCAACTGAAGTATTTTTTCACTCTGCTATCACAGATCATGAATCAGAAATAATAGCAGTAATCACGTTTCAGAAATGAGGATGTAGCTATGAAGCCTCCTAACTCCCACTCCATCGGTGTTATAATCCCAACATGTTAAATAAATCCCTTATTTCTAACACAATAAGTAGAAAAAAAAAAGAAAAAGAAAAAAAAAAAAACAAGAAGAGAAAAGAATACCTTGAATGCTGCTGCTGCTGCTTTCTTAAGATTCCTTAAAGTCAGAGATGAACATAACTCAAATTCTGCAGAAAGGTTTGCTTTTGGTTTGATGTTTTTAACATAACTTTTTTACTTTCTTTTATTTAACATCTCATGTTAGAAGACTTGGATGCTACACTTTTTGATAGATATCTGCTGCTTGTTTACAAAGCACCACCACATTCTAATGTGTATGAATAAAGGGGATAACAGAAAAGCAATCCTAAGGAAAGCACAGTATGGAAGGAAATTATGACAACAACCACTAAAGACAAAACAGCTTTTACTAAAAATCATCTAGGTTGTCTGGATTCACATGAGCAAAGAAAAACCTGTGTTTTTCAGGAACCTCCAAAATGTCTTTTTTGAATATCAAAAAAGAAGGGACAAGGAACTGAGTAAACAGCAAGACTCTGAAAAGAGCTGCTGGTCTTCCACTGGCCTGCGAGTTCTGGCAAACAGCTGCAGGCACCAGAGAAAATCCTTGTCCTCTGGTAACAAACAGGCCAGAAACAGAAACACACTCATTTTCAGTGTCAGAGAGCATGTGAAGTTTGTCATTTTGACAAAAGACCTTCCCTTCACAAAACACTTTCAGAACGTGTTGGCAACATCAGCAAAATGTTTTCAAGAGGACAGAAAGAGCAAATGAACGTTCAAAACTGAACATTTTTAATAATGTTTGGCCTTCAATAGCTTGTCTGAAAGACACAGTATGGAAGGGATGTGTAATGACTAAGAAATTCCTCCTGCCCGATTCACATGTATGGATGATTGTGAAAAGTACATCAGCCTCACATATTTAAGTCTCATTATGAGATGGCAAGTAGATAGAAAGTGGTAACTTAGAAAACTTTAAAAATGTGTATTAAAGTTTATGATGCAATAATTTTACACAATTTCATTTTCTATGTATAAGACTATGAAAGCTGTGATTCACTCTGGTTTATTTGCTTATTTAAAAGTACCCCAAAAAGCCTGTCACTTTTCCAGCATTGGTAGTAGGTAATGCTCCACTGCCAAAGTTTCTGCCTGTAATATCCAGTCTTGCAGTGTTTCAGAACTTCACTATAAAATTCTGATTTGCTAAGATACTGACATTGGAAAATTTGTCTTAATAATTTTGTCTTTATATAAAGATATTTTCCTGCACCATAAATGCACATTTTCAACAGATTTCAATCACTTGTGATGTTCTGGCTAATGTAGTAGGTCATTTAATCATGTTTTACATGAGTTTATGAGAATAAAATGGCAACAAATACAGAACAACAATCCACTTGCTATGAAGAAAATGTATGCAATATTAGTTATAGAATGCCTTGAGTAATTTCACCACTTGAAGCTTTGCACTTAACAATCTAAAATTATTGACTTTATGCATAAAGTTGATTAAAGACTGAAACAATTACCATCAGAGCTGCTGGCTTCTGAGGTTTCCTTCTGTAGCAGGAATGCCTGAGATGCGTAAGAAGCATTGTTGGGACTGGCCCTATACACAACCCAAAGGATTAGGACAGCTCCAGAGTAGCAGCAGTGCTTCTGTGGTGTAAATTGCAGTGGTGCAAGAGCTGCTTCACATGTAATTCTTCCCTCTGTGCCAGAGGGCTGTATTCTGCACATGCTGAGACAGAGGTGGTATGGATGTCTGGGGTCAGCATAAACAACATCCCATTAAATGTGTGGTTTTCTTCTTCCTTGATGCAGTACCTGTGTGGCCCTGAGCTGCATTTATATGCAAGAGTTCATAGAAGCAAGGTTTAAATCTGAATCCAAATCCGAGAAAAAATGAGCTTAAAGGCTTGCTGTGTTATGTTGTATATTGTAGTACATACAAAGAGTTTTCAGCAAAGTATCTCAGTGTGATCATTACAAAAATCTAGATAAAATCAATGCAGCAAGAACCTCTTTTCTTTCTGACTCCTTCATTAACTGGGATTCTGAATAAACACTTCACATCTGAGAGAAAATAATGGACCCAAACCTCACTACTATTTGGTACCATTCCTGCAAACACGGTCATGTGCAGGATCAGACATCAGCAAGGAGCTGACACACAGAGCAAGGAGATGCAGTGCACATTCCCATCCCCATTAACCCTTCTGAAGCCAAGCTGCAGGGTGTTAGAGCACCTCTGCCTGAGGGAGCAGCCTAGGTTCCCCTGCAGAAGTGTTTTTACACAGGCAGGGTGTGCTTCCCTCTCTGCACTGCACATCTGCAGAGCCCCAGGTGGAAGCTCTCTGCTGGAGAGCGGGGCATACAGATGAGGCGTCACATGAGGAGGTGTCACATCTCCCTGTATGTGGAAGTTTATTCGAGGGCACAGCTTTGATTCTCTCCCAATACTCTGTAGGGATGCACATAAGGAATGGCCATCAGCCTCCCTCACAAAGCAGGCACCAGGAGTGCAGGCAGCACGTGGAGCTGCTCCTTCTTCCATTGTCTTTACACCCTTCCACAAAAAAAGCACCAATAACTGCACAATGCAGTCCAAATAAAACTCCAAATACAAGCAAACTTTCTTTCTGTAGTTAAGGAAAAGATGAGTGCACATACTTTAAATGTTTCAAAATGCAAATACCAATGCAGTAAAAGTATATTTGCAGTAAAATGCACATCTACACTGATCTATAGCACAGAATAAAGCCACCCACTGCCTACCAATCTAAACTTTCCTGAATGATACCTTTTTATTTTATAAATATATTGAACTTGATTTGGTAAATATATCCATAATTTAAGCATGTATATATATATTTAAGACATGGCTGAATATAAGTTACATAGATAAGTATTCAAATTGAATTTTCAGTGGCATTATTTATCACAAGAGGAATGTGTATCTGCACATGAGAAAGATCTGTATTGTGCTCCAATATAGACTGGGAAATAAGCTGTCTAGGACTTCAGAACCACTTGAAATGTTACCATATCTCACCTGAAGCTCCAAGGTGCACTTTTTTCTTGCCTTCAATAACACAAACATGTAATAGCAGATACAGAATAAAAATATTATGTAAAAATTAAAATAATAATCTTCTCATCTTTCCCTTGAGAAAATGAAAACCACATACCACTTGATGCTATCCAGGGAAGTATTTAATTATTATACTAGTAGATATGATCTAACAGCTTAATGAGACCACTTTGCTACTGGATGTTACAGCCCTATGAAACATATCGTTAAATTCGGCTGTAACCACAACAATTTGTATTTTGGCATAACAAAACACAGAATAAGGCAAAGGCTGATGAGCTGAGCAAAACCAACAGGTATAAAAAGACAAAGATACAAAACCAATATTAGTCAACCAAGAAAACTAATTTAAACTAAATACATTAACTAATTTTCCCATTCAAAATTTATTTATCTCACTGTTGCACTAATCTGCACTAGGCAACTAAATTTTTCTGATTCTGAGAAAATGAATATTTCTAATTTGCAAGAACCCATGTACTGTTGATCCTCATTTGACATTCAGCAATATTAGTTTCATAATGCTCTTTTCAGTGCCAGCATTCCAGCTATTGATAAAGTTAAAATGCAACTCACGTAAGTTGTTTGGAGGAGGTCTCGTCTCCATGTTTTCATAATGCTGCACGTGTACGACAATGTTTAGATCTCTTTCCATATGATCTGTTGTACAAGGACCTTGAGGTCGCATAACATCAGCAAGAGCCCTGCAAACCAAACAAAACCAGAATGAATCTGCAAAAGCTGTAAAACATTAACAATATGTTCCAAGATCTATTTCAGTTTGCAATGCAGCCGATCATAGTTTCTCTGCTGGAGAAACCAGCTCCCTTCACAGTAAATGCAGGGAAGTAAATTCATTGTGAGACTTCACACCTAAGGCTCTTTTTAGGTTGTCTTACTCTGCTAGAAGGGAAACACAGAAACACATTAAGTTCTTTAGGTATCTTGGCTCTGGAGGAACATAATTTAAGCTCCTCAAGCCTTGTAGAATTCTGTCACTGCATGTGCTCAGTAACATTATTGCCATCTTGGTTAAGCTGAGCACCTCAGCACCTAGCCCATGGCTACACCTTTCATAAACTGCTTATCTTCACACCTAGATTACCAATTTCAAAGGAAATTCTCACACATGCATTTGTAATTAGCACACACAACACAGTGGTCTTTAAAGTTTTCATTCAAAAATGTCACTCAAGGTGAAAAGTCATATAACTTCCATGCAGAAATCCAGTAAGCAGGGATTTAAGGATTTCTCATCCAGATGGGGAGATCAAAAAGGTCTTTTTCTAACTTCTGTGAGTGTCCTAGTCTTTAACATAGAGCAAAGCTTGCATAGGCACACTCCCTGCTCCTTTGAAGGCAGTTCGGAAACAGGATGAAAGCCTTGTGCTAGCAAAGAGGGAGTAAGCAAAAGTTCCTCAGTTAGGCCAGGCCCAGCTTGGTCCTGGCTGTGGCTTGCCCTGCGGAGCTCCAGGCAGTCTGAGAGACTCATCCTACTCTGGCCAAGTGTCCTGCTGAGTGTTAGTCCATCCTTAGGCACACAGATAAACACACACACCTGGATCAGCCCTGTGGAGCCAGGGTTACTGACCAAGTTTTAAGCTCTGAAACTCCCAGCATGGCAACATCTGTGAGTCTGTGCCATTTTGCCAGAGTTCCATAAGAGCAGGATTAGTCCTTACCTATGTGCCAGAGCTACCTGCTGAACTACTGTGCACTAGGAAATAATTGGCCCACCTGCAGAAGCTGTTGCCTTAGGCAAAGGAAAGCTTTGTATGTGTAGTATGGGTTACCAGTGTCTTCAGTGCAAATCTTTTCTATTCAGGTCAATGCATAATGGACCATTCTTTACCTTCTTTTTGTTTTATTGTTTTTAATTTTTAGACCTCTTGAGCAATTTTTTAAGGGTGTGGACACATTTTCTGGGCACTATGCCCAGTTTAGTTTAATTTTCTGCAAAATTATATACAGTGTCCCAGATACTGCATCAAGAAATACTGGCTTATAAACTAATATATAAATAAATAAAAAATATGCACATTCCTTGGTGAAAGCCATGGCAAGTGCCATCTAGCTCCTCCACTGTACTTCTGTGACATTATGATTTCTCAATCAAGCAGCACTATACTTTTAATTATTATAAAGTAGGTAGCTACATTTAAGTTACAGAGAGAAATCCCGAGCTAGACCTTGCTTTCAGATTGCTGGAACATTGCTTGGGTACAGCTGAACAATACTGATGTTTTCTTGTGTTTATGACTAACATTATGTTATTAAAATATTAGTTACAGTTGTGATCAACATGTTAGAAAATACTCTGTTGATCCTGGAAAAGGTCAGAAGACAGTAACCACATGATTAATGGTATCAGGGTAATGCTCCCATTTGAAGCAGTGCTTAGACTGCAGAAATAGCAGAGCTGGCCTACATAGCAGAATAATAAAAATTCAACAGAAGAGATCTCACAAAGACATGTAGAAATGATGCAAAAAGAAAGCATTATATTGCAAAAACAATTTAAAATAAGTGGGGACCAAAACCATTAATATCTAGTCAATTTATGCAAATATGTGTCTATACAGAGGAAATTATTGACATCAATATTAATTCTAATTCCAGAGGCAGCTGGACACATTTCTGGGAAGGGAAAAAAAAGTAAATGAAAGTTCCTAACTCCAGTGTGGGAGTTAAAACTGTGAGATCTAAGTATTTCCCTATTTTGTGAGAGTGGGTTTTCAGAAATCCTTTCCTTATTGCTCTTAGTCTGATGGTAAATATTGTTTACTGTAGACTTTAAATAACACCCTGTATGATGGCAGATGAACTACTGCTTGTCTATAAAAATGCTAAGTTTCCTACCTGTTCAGGATAGCTTTTTTCAAATGGTTTTCAATTAATTACTTGTCCAATTCCTCCTTCTGTATTAAGAAAAGATTAACTACTCACCATCAAGTTCTGATTTTAATTACACAGCACCTATACTGTTTTAGCCAAAGCTATCTTCTCAGGGCAGAATAGCTCATGTAACTGAGAGCATGTCCTTATTCTCCACTGATGTCAGAGAGAGTTAAAAATGTGTAGCAGCTTCAGTATCACTGAAGTACAAAGGAAATGCTGTACCTGCATTTTGTTCTTTTAAGGATTTGCCCATATAATGAAATGGATAAAGGGAGGCTTGTTCCCCAGTACATGACAAAATCCTTGGACAGATGTTTGCTTTGAAAAATTCCACATAGGCCAGGAGACTTTTAAAATACCTTCATGTGTTTGTCTCACCTATAGTTATATAGATTTTGTTCATTATTTGAAGAAATTGTTATAGTCAGTCCCATGGAAAAGTTAAGCTTTACACAGAGGGTCTTTACTTACACCTATGATATACTGGATGATTTTTTAAGGAAATGCAAAGTGCAAAACAACCTTCTAATTAGGAAGCAGTATCATTAAGACCTGTGCAGTGATATTGATTGTAGTATTACAAATGTGGAGAAGTGCTACCTACATAGGAGTTCATGGCCCAGAATTATCCAAGTATCACAAAACTTCAGCATTTCTCTTGCCATAAGATTTTTCTGGTTTGGGGTGTTATAAAGCATGTGGAGCCAGGCATTTCCCCTATGGGTGCAAGCTGAAAGAAGCTGAAACATGGGTTATTTCATGAAAGGTCACCTGTCATATTTTGCCTCCAAAACTGGGTCAAACCCGTAAGGGAAATAATTTCCCACGTGGGATTCAGGATTTTCACAAGTCAGCCCACTTTTGGCCCCAACTACATGTCTTTTAAATGATCAATAAAAGACTTCAGTCCTGAGCTCAGCACTGGGCACTTTCTTCCTTGTCAAGGAAGAAAGGAGAGCTCAGATGGTTCACAATATTTGTAAGACTGCTAACACACTGTCAGAAGCACTGTTTTAAAAAACAGGAGTTACAGCATAAGAGCATGATTGTAAACATTGTCCTTTCAGTTCTTGGTTTGTTTGCACATTCTCCACAAGGATTAAGGAAGAAGACAAAGGTGCAGTTGTATTTACAGAATAATCTCCTCTATGCAACAGAGGTAAGGATTTTTCATTTTCTATTCATTTTTGAGAGAGAATTCTCCACTAGAACTGATGGGCAGGCCCATTGGTGTAGTCTCAAGCAGCAAGAACCTGCTGCCCTCACACGCCTAACAAAGCTCCTGGTCTGCCTCAGCAGGCAGATCAAATCTGTGTCCTCTCATGCACAGCACTGCCTCCTTCCCTCCCTCCACCACAGCTCCCTCCTACACCATCTGATTTCCTCATTCTCCTCAAAAACAGGAGGGGAAAGGAACAGCTACTCTGGATACTACTATTAGTCTTGGACACTGCAGCTGAAGTGAATACTCATCTCCTTTTAACATCAAGGAACACATTTTAACATAAGGAGAAACAAAACACGTGAGAACTAAAATGAAATACACCACGCAGTTAATTCTGTACTCCCCTCTCCACGTTCATCTTCCAGATTCACAGTTCTGTGCCAACAGAAAGAAAATGTCAACAGTGCCATACCTGGCCTGTTTCCTCAAAACAAAAAGAAGTAACAAACTCTCTAAAAAAGGATACGTCTTGACTTTTTTTTCTAAAGGGACTCATCCAATAGAGACTTTTTCTTATGGATTTTTTCACTAATTAAATACATTTCCACAATGCTTTTTTCATTGTCAAATATATCAGGAAAATTCAGTGAAGTTAATGAAGTGTTCTTGGTTTGTTTTGGTATAGTAGTAAACAAAATTTAATGAAAAGCAGCTGTGTGGAAACTATGCTCAACTTTATTAACTATTCAGTTTATAAAGAAAGCTTTCTTTGTTAATATTGTACCACTCTTACACACACCAGTGTCTTACTTACTTACTTCAATAGCAGATATACTGACTGCAAGATGAAGTAATGCAAGAAATTAAAATGTGCACAGTTTTGCTTCCTATTTAGAAGTCAATGTTCTTATTCCCACATGTCAGGTCTCTGTTCATATTTTGAAATATTTTTCATAAATCAAAAATGGAAATGTATCATTTACACAAGTTGTACTCAGTTGTTCATTTTTCTTCAAAAATCAGACCCCATTAAAAAAAAACAGTTTCCATTATGCATTGTCTTTTTTGATAAGCAGTACTATCCCTTTCCTGGGTAAATTTGTTCATAGAAATGAAGGGGATTCAAATGTTTCATGTACCCATTGGCTAGGCAAGGGAAAGGAGACAATCTGAGCTAAGGAAACAGATGACAAATCATTCTCTGTGTGTTTCTTGCTGCCAGCCAAAATGGAGTAACACTTGCTACTTTTGCTTTGGCCTACCAAACACTCTTGATGCATTAAACTTCTGCTTATTAATAAGGTTCAGTATAGGGAGAAAAAAAACGTAGGAGGTGTTCTTTTCTGTTTTGTTTTTCTGATATTGTAGTGATGAATATTATAAAAGAAGACGACTATGAACACAGCCTACATATAATATCATATATCAATAATTGATATAATATCAATTGTTGGTACTATTGACTGTTTGAACAGATAAATTATTTTTAAGCATTGCAGCCTTTTTTCAGAACATTAGTAGTGTAAAATGAGCTAGAATGGAATATTTATTTAAACACTCACTTGAGGACTAAGAGGTTACTTCAATTCTTCACTCAATTAATATATTTATAGATTGCCAAAGGGATTTATAAATCTAATTCCTTTTCAAATTGATGTTAAACCTATCCCACAACTGGAATAAGAGAGAACTTAAAAAAAAAAAAAGAAAAAAAAAAAGCTATAGATCTTTTTCAGAACATGACTAGCTATTATGTGTACTGAGTGGGTGACTGTTTTGCCATGTGATCATGACTTTCCAAGTTTCTATATAATCCTGCCTTGAACAGTTTCATATACAAGATCACAGACACTGTTAAGTAATCAAGGTAACAGATGACCTTTGCTAAGACCCACTTCAGAAACCTAATCTTTGTGCATACATGACTCGAGGATATCGGAATGATTTTCCAATCCCCCACAACTTTACTTCCATAAACTGAGGCAGAATATCCTTTCAGAATACTTCACACCTGTACTTTAGATAACAAATATTTCTACTCACAGAAGCAGGACATATTTAAGCCATAATTTGCAGGGATGGTAACTTCACTCTGTTCTGGGCTTTGTGAATGTTACGAGCCCCCTTTTTTTGTCTGCACAAAGACACTACAGAGAGAGAATGAAGCAAGGGAGAGCTTTCTGCAAACAAGCTCTGTAGATTAAAATTTAAAAATTAAATTGGGAGTAATGTATTGTTTTTCTCAATTTATATTCAAAATGTCTAAAGAGTTATCATACCTTCCTCAACAAAAACCATCTTTGCAGAAGTATCACTGACACATGCTGTTGACTAAAATTTCTGCAATGTGCTTTTTTCCTCAGTAGTAAAGCATATCCATATCAGCCAGTTTATAAATAGCAAATAATAGCTCATGGACTGGTGATGCATTTTCAGGAGTATTTCTGTGACTTTGTTCATTTCAGAAAAAGCAGTTAATCAAAAAGTCATGCAGAAACTTCAGTAAAAATGAGGCTCCAGGTGTTGAGTTGATCTCTTGCACTGTCTTTCAAAGGATGACTCTTCATCTAAGCCTCAAAGATTGTGGGCTACACCATTAGCAGTCGGGGCAAGAGAAAATTTTCTGCCACACTGCACGTCCAGTAGAAGGTATCCTTTCATTGCATTTAATCACTGAAGTTGCCCAGTATGCTGGGATCTATTTAGACTCTTTAATGGATCTGTTTGCCTTTTTTAATGCCTTTCCCCCATCTGCTTTACTTTCATGTGCCTGGGATTAGCATAAAGAATCAGACAGGCTGCAAACTTGACAAATGTGTTATGCCTTGATTTTGAACTGCTGTGATAATCGGGGTTTGGAATATGTTGTTAAAGACACTGGGCTCTGTCCTGAGTTGCCCACCTGCCTATCCACCACTAGGCAGCCAGGATCTGGAGTAGATGGTACACGGCATGCTCAACTCTAGGTGGGCAAGGTCCTCTTTGATGTAACTCAGCCATTACACCGTGGAGACAGTTAGAACACACACATACATGGATGAGACAAGACTTTCATATTCCATTTTTTACCTCTCAACAGTAACTGAAAAAATGTTAAGAAATTCTACAATAGCTTTCCCTTTTTGTGTCTTCCTCTTCCCTTCCACCCTGACTCATTTTCACAGCTTAGAAATTTTACAAATAGCTCACACACTTGCAAGGGCTGGAGGAGTAGGGGAGGTCCTGCCAAAACCATTTTGCAGCTGGAGAGGGAGGGTGAGATGGCATTTGTTTACATCCTTCTGGTGAGAAGTAAAAACATTCTCCAATCTTTGAAACTGTTGGAAGAGGGAACACATCAAGCTTTCTATAATTCAGTGTTGCTGGTTTCAGAATTTGTTTTTCTATTTATGCACAGTATATCTGGGAACACTTGCTGGCTCTTGTTAGGGAGAGGGTCAGGCACTGCAGATAAAAATGGACTACTGTCTGTGCAGACTCCACAGTTATCCCTAGTCTTCCTCAATATGCATGTTCTGTGGTAACCCGGGCTGGGGGCACCATAGGAGCTCTGCTCAGCAAAGTTGGTCTCTCTCGGTCGCCGTGTAGGGGAATGCAGCCTGCCTGCAGGAGTTGTTTGTTTGGCAGAGACACATGGGCTCCTCTCTCGTCTCTAGGGGCTGGGCAGAAGGTAGGGGGAAGGGGACCCTGCTGCCTGGCACTCAGCCTTACCTGGACATGTGCTCCCGCTGCGGTCTGTGTGCCTTCTCCAGCCCTAGCTTGGTGAAGATCCCCACCAGCACCATGACTGCTACAACCCCACAGATGATGTAGACAATAAGGTTGGTTTTATCCCGGGTAGGGTCATGCAGAGGGTCGTCTATGCGGGAAGGAGGCTTTCCAGTGTTCATCCACAACGGCGTCTCATAGTTTGTGCAGGTGCTTTGATCCAGCCTTGTCTTCTTGAACTTGCAGCAAAACCTGAAGCCACAAGTGCCACAGCAGAAGATGAACTCCCCCGAGCTGCAGTTAAAGGGGGGGTCCCACTGCCCCATCACGTCAAAGTAGCCCCTGCAGAAGTCTGGGGTGGGAGGTGGCTCGGAGGGGTCTATCTGTTCCCCGAGGCTGGAGTGGTTTCCTCCCGAGAGCACCACAAAGCTCCCCAGCTGCTGGCCAGCTTTCTCCTGAGCCCGACACACCAGCGTGAGAAGGTCCGCCACCAAGTAGCCGAAGAGCAGCCGAATAAAGCCTTCCATTCTGCCTCCCAGCCCCGGCTCAGCGATGCTGCTGCCGCCGCCGCTCGAGCTGCTGGATGCTGCGCTGCGCCAGGAGCTGAACATAAAGGGGCTCCGTCAGGAGCCGGGCGTCCGCTCAGCCCGCGCTCGCCTCCAGCACCACGGACAGCCCCGAACGGGCCGGGCAGGGTCCGCAGCCCCCGCGCAGGGTCCGCAGCCCGGCCCNCCGGGCCGCCCGCCGAGCCCCGCCGGGGGCCGGGCTGCCAGGGCAGGGCGGGGGAGGCTGGACGGAGCCGCCGCGGCATCCAGCCGCCGGGGAAGGGATACGCCGCGGCGGGCGGGCGAGCGCGGTGCCAGCGCGGAGAGCCCAGCCCGTCCTCTGAGGCGGCCGCGGGAAGCTGAGTGCCAGAGACGGGGCTGACCACCCGCCTGTCCCCTCCGGCAGCCCCGCTGAGGGGCCGGCGACTTCTCCCTTTCTCCCTCCCTCTCTCTCTCCCTCTCTCTCCTTCCCTTCCAGCCCTTCTGTGGGGCTCTCCGTCCTCGCATCAGCCCCGCCGCAGAGCCGACCCCCGCCTCGCCCCCCTCACCCGCG
>VXAX01002744.1:153832-172609 GCA_013399835.1 Leptocoma aspasia
GGAGGAGGAGGAGGAGGAGGAGGAGGAGGAGGAAGAGGAGGACCGAGGGGTGGAGGTGGCGGCGGCGTGCAGGGCACCGCGCCGGGCTGGCGAGAGGGGCGTGGAGGGGCCGCCAAGCGGGAGGGCTGAGGCGAGGGCGCTGCAGGGGCGGGAGGAGGAGAGAGGGCGAGCGAGGAGCCTCCCCGAGCAGCCTGGTGCCAGNCCCGCCATCCCTTACATAAGAGACTTCCCGCCCCGGCGGGCGCTCCCCACAGGTGCGTCTCCAACAGCGCCGGAGCGCCTCCTCGTCCCCTGCCTCCCTCAGCGCGCCCCGCGCCGAGCGGGGTAGGGGGCGGCCGGCCCGCGCTGGGCTGCGCTGGGCTGGGCGAGCCTGGGGCAGCTCCGCGGCAGGAGAGCTCCTCTGCCGATAAGTAGAGCGCTCCTTCTCCCGGGAACTCCTCTCCGAGCGCTCTCCAGAGACACACTCACCTGCGAGGCCAGGGCAGGTGCCGCGGGCGGAGCGGCGCCCACGGGGCCGCAGCTCCGCTAAGGCCGGGCGGGAGCGGGCGCTGCCCTGGCCCCGGCGTGCCGAGCACAGGTACAGCGGTGCTCGCAGTGCGTGCTGCCGAGCAGGGCTTTGTCTGCCAAACATGAGCGGCTCCTGCACATCATTTATTTAAGAATCTCCTTATAGTGTCAGTCAGTTGGCTCCAGAGGGCACGGTGAGGCAGCGGGTTGTTTGCGAGATACAGAATTGAAATAACTTCCCCCAAACAGAGAACTGACTCTAGGAAAGACTTTTTAGTGATTCGCTCTCCATCCCTGTTACTTAACTCTCTCATCTCTGTCGTTTGGTTCGGCGGTAACCTGTGCAAGTAGCAATAATATTATCCTGAATACTATGCTGCCACCAAATGTAGGAAATAAGCCCACTATGGCGTGAATTAACAGTGTGGGCTGGTGCTGAAAGCCGCTTCCCTTTTCCCCGGGGCGCGTCTGTGAGTGCCTTGCCGTGGCCTCGCGGGCTGCCCTTGGCTCTGGGGAAGGTTGGTATGCTGGGGCTCTGCCATGCCAGGCTGCCCTCCCTCCCCCTCTGCATCCCTGGTGCTCTTCAGGAACTTGGGCCAAGTCCGTGTGGAGTTGTTATGCAGTAAATAAATGGAAAGGTGAGGCAGAGGACAAAGCAGACGTTTGGAATCTGAGAGGCCCGTAGTTAGCTAATTGCGATCCTTTGCCTTCTCTTAAAAATAGACTCTAAGTACAGTGATGATTCCACCGAACAGTTTGACAGTAAGCCTGGCATCTTTGTCCAGGAGGTAGGTTAGAAAGCCCCTTTATTTCTCAGCAGAGAAAAACAATCAGTCCCAGCCAAAAACCAGCCTTTCTAGGTTTTAATATTTAATTCTTAAAACCTCCACCTCATCAACATCCCCTTTCAAGTCTCCTCTGAAATCATATCATTCCTCCCTTGTGTATACTTCTCTCTGCTATTATTTATTATTTAACACTTTGTGATGCAGTTTGTGCTGAAAATACTGCACAAAATGAATCTTTTCCATACTTATTATTGCACCTAGAGACATTTAAGGTCCAGTCTGTCAAGCACTTAAGATTATGCAAGTTTCCCTGTTGATTTGACGGCTAAAAAGCTGCTTAAATATTTTGCATGATTAGTGCTATACATGTGCAGAAATAATAACATCCAAAACCGATTTATTTTATGGGTTACTAATCCTGACTAAATATGGTACAAGTTTCTTGTTTTGCTGAGTTCCTAGGGTTTTCCTTAAGAATTCCCCTACAAAAAAGAAGCCCGAAGGATTTAGGCTAGAACCTGACATCTGTGGGATTCAGGTCCATGAGATCAGAACTCAACCCTAAGTGGCATGTGCTTGGGAAAAAAACAGGAGGGTGATCAAACCTTCTTGAAAAAAACCCAAACATTTTCTATAGCACCAAGAGATTGTGGATCAGACCCTTGGAACCAAGAACCCATAAATCATTCTATCCTTAATTAATTATAAGTTACTTCAGTTGTCATACTCTCTCTGATGGTTATTTGTGTTAGCAGTGACGTTATTTTAGCTGTATCATGTCTTAGAATTCTAATAGTGAACAGGAGTTGTTCTAGACTGGGGCACAAACCCTTTTTACTAGCCCTGTGGCAGTGTGCTTTAATGGCTTCATAGCATATATTTCTAAGAACACTTGCATGACCAAAATATAAATCCCTTACTTACAATAACGGAAATAAAACTAGTTGAGAGAAATTAATATTACACACAGTACTGAGGCACATTTTGGGTCATTGTGTGATTTTATAAAGCTTTTCGCAATAAAGTTAGTCAATAAATGTCTTATTTATTTCAGTTATGCTTAACAAGTTGAGAAACATGAAAGATTTCCCAGTTTCACACCATCATCTTCCACTTTCAAGGCTTCAAGAATTTCAAGATTTCTCTTTTTGACATTGCTTTAAGGCAAGTAATAATTGCCTACTTTTCTACAGATTTATCCCGTAAGAAATGTTCTTTGCCTCTGAAATAACTGAGAGAATGAATGTTTCAACCTGAACCTACAGAGTTCTTTTCACTCAAGTGCATATCCATTTAATTAAGTAGAATTTTTATTTTAGGCACCAGTCGTATATAAAATTCTTGTTATATTTTCCCTCTAATTTCTTTGACTTGTTTTCACCAAGATTATGTGAATCAATGGCAATGCTTGTGGTTCAACTTCAACCTAGAAAATAGGCACCTTTTCTGGTAAATTCAGTAGCAACATATACTCATGTCACATGGAAGCTGCATATACACTCATGCTCTGTTTATTGAATTCAGTGTGGAATTGTATATAGAACTGATTCATGCAGGGTTTTTTATGTAAATAAGAGAGTTTGAAAAAAAGTAAAATTAGGAGACAAAGTCAGTGAGTTAACCTGAAAGTTGAGGTTGTGGCAAATATGAAGAGTATAGAACAACTAGACCATATGGAGCAATTGCAATGAATATGTTCAAAATTCTGTATCTAATTTTTGTTTATAATAACGATGTTGATGCAACCTTTGAGTATTTCCCTGTGACTGATTACCTGACAGAGAATAGTCCTTTGCTGAGAACTGAGTCAATGGAGCTTTCTAGCCAATCATTATTTCCCAAAAAATGCCCTACAGCTCAATCATTATTATTAACAGACATTCCAGAGCTGTGAATATCTGTCAAAGAAAGCAGCTAGACAGGCCTGATCTCAGGCAGTATTGATGTGAAAGGAATTTTGTGATAAGAAATGCCACATGGAAATTGGAATGAAGCAGTCAATGTCTGTTTCCTTGGTAGTCATTTCATGCTGTAGTGGGGGTGCCTGGATGTAGATACAAAATGTTTTGCGGCTGGAGAACAGAAGTGACGATTCTTCTATGCCAGACCAACCAAGTGGCAGCAGGTTTGCAATCACTGTCTTTAAAAGAAAGTTCAGTGTTGGAAGATGTCTGCTGGGCAGCACTAGGGAAGCTTGAGACCTGGAAGTGTCTTAGCAGACATGAGTTAAAGCATTCTTTCAAGAAAGGGTTAAAGAAGTGTGTTTTACCAAGGAGGCTACAAGTGACATGATGTTTATAGATACTGAAAAAAAGTCCTATGATTCACAAATACTGTAAACACCCTGAATCACACAACACAGAAGTTTGTTGGTTTTTTTTAACAGCTCTACATTCTTGAATTCGTGTAGATCAGACAGCCCCATTTGCTTCTACCAAGTTCTGTCTCTCCTCTATGAGCGGTGTCCTTCCCCAGCGGTATTAGTCTTGCTGGGTGGTTAAAATGCATTTGGTTTTAGTTACATAGCAAACACTTCATGAGCCTTTGCTCTTTTAACCAATAACTGCAATCATTAGTGTATCAGTACAGCAATGTGTGAAATCCCAACCTGCATTGTGTTGACACTAAATACACTTCTGCTTTTATAAATAGTGAGCACACACCTAACTAACCTTTCCCTTTTCATTAAAAGAGATGTACATACGGACTAGGACAGAAGCAGCTTTTCTTATAATTTCATGGATTCATAGCAATTTTACCAGGAATATCTCACAAACATTGAGCACTTCTTTGTTATTTTTATCAGGTCTCAAAAAATACACTTTGCACGTAGCAAAGGGATCCCCATGAAGAGATTTTAATGAGCCAGGAGGTGCTGCATGAATGAAAAACCATGAGAGACTTGGTTTTATGGCTTACTGAGGAGGAATACAATTTATTGCAATTTTATAATGTAGAAATTACCTTTATAACCTAATATTTTTCTCTTCAGTCTTCTTGTTAAACCTAAACTGTAGTAATTACATGGGTTGGGTTTGAGGCAGGCAGTAACACCAACCACATTTGGAGTGGACTTCATGAAATCCTGAGAGTTCTGTAGCTTCAGCTTAATTCAAAGGAGATTAAGAAAATTCAGATAAATGCAGAAGGTAAATAGAGTACTTGCAAATAAATATACAAGAGGAAATACATGTATACTGCAAATGTCTTCAGTATACAGCAGTGGGAAAACAGTTCCAACAGGTCTAAAGCAGCTTCCAGCAGCATAGCTGAAAAACGAGCTGTGCCCTCAGGTTTGCCTGTTGCACAGCAACTGCTCTGATCCTGAACAAGGAAAGCTGACAGCCAGTTTCCCTCTTTGGCAAAACTGATGTTACTTTTGAATTGTAGCAGTATTGCAAGTACCTGTGAACAAGGTTTCTGCTTGTTATAAATTAGACTGACATGGAATTTAGATCTGGAATGATTGACCGGGTGTCTGAGGATTACTGCAGCTGACAAAGAAGGCTCTGCAGACCATTGCAAACTTGTGCCAACAAAAATCTTTATCTTGTTAAAAAAAAAAAAAAAAAAAAGAAAAAAAAAGGAAAAAAAAGGCTACACAGGATCAAAAAAATTGGAACTGCTTTTGTATCTTTCCAACTGAAAACCAAACCACCTTTGTTCCCATGAGTTCAACTTTTCAAGGCAGAAAGGAAGCCTTTCTAAACAGGACTAAAATAGCATTGCAAATTGTCAAGGTTAAAGTAGGTATAATAGGCTGTATACTGTGCCTGAGCATAGAGAAGCTGTGCTTAGATATACAACAGGACACAGGAGAGTAAATTTTCTGATCCTCTGCTGTTTGACTCTGGCATATGTTAGACCAGGAGGAGCTGATCTAACCAATACCTCTTCCAAAACTCCTCAGCAACTGAGAAAAAGAGGTAGACAAGTTTAGCCTACAATGTGAATTATTTGGGCCTCGAACATCCATGGATGGAAGGCAGAACAAGAAGTTAAATCGATGAGTCAGTTGAAGTCTGCCAGTTTCAGCACTAATAACCCTCAAGGGCTATAGAAGTGAGCTGTAAACCTCAAAAGTCAACAACTTGCTCTTCACAGAAATGTGAAGTTGCTGTATTACTTAACTAACAAAATATTTTAGCCACCATATATTTTGCATGTCTTCCAAAATGTTCTGTCGAGCACCCAAAGTCAAAAATTCTTACTGAAAATTAGACCTTTTTAGTGTGCTTCCCTGATAATAAGCTTTAATGATGTCTCCCTGTATCACTGTCACAACATGCCCATCAGGAGCTTGATGTATTTTGAGTCTTACATATAGTACTAATATATAGATGCAGGAACTTTCAGATTTATGAATAAGAAAATTTCTCTTGACAGCTCCATTTTTAAAGGATGCTAAATGTTAAAAAGATGTTCAGGATTTTAAAATGCTAAGTCACGAGACAGATTAAGTAAGTGGCACAAAGTAATTATGGTCGGAGTTCTGTGATACCTTTTTAATTCTATGGCACAGTTATCAGTGTCAGGTGATGCTGTCACCAGTTTTCAGGCGGCTGTCAGATTCACTTATGTGACTGTAGGCCTGGCCAAGAGGGTCAGATGTGGTTGCCAAAGGTTAAACATCCACGGACCAACTCAGTATCTGCTAAATTCAACAACTGTCTTCTCACTAATTCAAGATGGAAACTGCACTGCACTGAGTGATTTTGCTCAAGAGATGCTGAATAATCACAGCTTACATGAAACCACCAGATGTCTGAGTGGTCAGTACATCTGAAAACCGGGTCACATATTTGAAAGCCCAATAATGAATTCAGAAACTATATTTAGGCCCATATGTTGGAAAGCTGTTGACGTGCACAAACGCACACACAGGTTCCAGACCACACTTTTAGGCAGATGGCAGGAACTGTCCCTTCTTGACTCCACTTGACAGCCAACTGTAAAGAGCAGTGCTAAAGCTGGCTCCAAAGGAATTTGCTTCTCTGTCTTTCAGCATGAAAGCCAGTGAGAAGAAATAACCTATCAACCAGGTATACTGACAGATGGGTCAAAAACCCAGGACAATTTCAAGGTGGAAGAGTAAATGCCATTCCTTATGTTTTCTTTCTAGATAGCATTCTGATAATGCTAACAGTATTCATCATTTATATTTCTGAGCACAGTGCAACTCTGTTACAACTACATAAATGCAATATCTATCTAGAACATCTGTCTAGGTACTTTGTTATACTATCTTGAATGAAAAGGCATCAATCTAATTTCCTTGCTCTTTGCATAAAGCCAATATTAAACTGAAAATTTAATGCTTAGAGTAAATAATGTGTAGCAGAACATTTTTAATAATTTTTGGTGGTTTTATAACACATATTTGCCTAGAGATTTTTTTTTTATTGTGAAAATGCAGTGATCCCACAGCTGGATAAATAATAGGACAAATAAAAGGATTTTAACTGCAATGTGAAATGCACATCAGGGAGTCTTAAGAAGTGCTGCAAAAAGATGCTGACAGCAGATACTTGTGGTATCTTTTTGTTGTAGTGTTTACTTAAATCAGCAGATTATCTCTAACCTGCTAAATATAATCTAATGTTAATAACATATTTAGGATATCTGTTCCCTAATACATATATTTTTGGAGATTATTGCAGAGTACAATAAGATTAAACACAGTTTTATCACAAAACACTGGTATCTGAGAGTACAGTTTCAGAATGGATTGTTTAATCTGTAATCAATATAGGCAAGTAACTCAGGAGTAAAATGGAAAGAAGCTGTAGAAGGAATATTTCAGTGTAATATGGAAATAATATATATATGTATATAGTTATATACACAGCAACATGTATATATATATATATACACAGACACATCTATAGGGCCAGTTGTAACAGAATACTTGGCAAGAGGACAACTCACAATTCTCTTGGGTGTGTGTGGGAATTAGTCTGTCATTCACTCCCACACACCTGACAGAAAGCTGGCCTTTTTAAAGGCAATTTTGTAATTTCTATACACCTTGAACCCTTAAATAGGATTTTCCAGTTTAACATATTCTCCCTGTGAATTTAGGGATTGATCCTCTTTAAAAAGAAAAAATAACAAAATTTAAAAGGAAATTGCTCATAATTTCTATGCAAACTAGAACAGTTGACATGAGCCTTGATAATATGATTAACAAAGACATAATTTAGATGGCTGAACAATAGGATCACTTTCCTACACAAACAATGCAAATATTTCAACATATAAAATGGCCATAAGTGAAAAAGAGCAGATATCTCATAATACCCAAATTTCTCACTTGTTTTTGTCGTAATGTTTAGCTCAAGTTAACAAAAAAAAGAAAACACTAAAACACTTGCACAGCAAGATCAGAAATAGATCCTCCATGTAAAGCCTCAGCCTGGGTCCAGCTTTCAAATTTTTTGTCTCATTGCATAGGATGTTTTTAGTATTAGGTCTGTTGACTATCACTAATTAATTATTGATAGCTGTATGCAAAGACTTGACTCATTATTATTAACAGGATTATTACCATTAAATTCAATGGAGTGAAGATTTCACTCTAAGGAACAAGATTTTGTAAGTTTACTCTCATTGAGATGTTCTTTATAGGACATAATATTCTATTTCTTTCAATGGGGTAATTTTATAATGCTAGTGTTCTTCATAATGAAAGCAAACCCAAAATCTAACATTAAAGGCTACAGAAAAAAAATACAGGAAAAGTTAAAGACAAAAATACAAAGGCCACAGTCTGACGTTTATTATGTGAGAAAATGTAGAAATATTTAAGAAAGTAATATTTCCACATACAATACAGCTTTAAGCTCCAGCACATCTGCTGTATGTTCCTGAAAATGCATTCAGCCAGCTCTCAGGTGTCTCTGTGCATCAATCCATGGAAGCCCAAGGGAGGCACGTTCTGCTGGCACAGGGATAAGGAGGGCTCTCTGGCACATGCACTCAGGGAAGCTGCCTGCATTGCTTGGCAAACCAAGAAAAATCAGCAGTGTATTCAACAACTCTTGTTTCCACCTCCCTGCCTCCGTCCATCCTAAGCATCTTCTCTGTGCCCTGTGTAAGAGGATGAGGGCTGCTCCTCACTCCCTTCATGACCTTTCCCTAACTCCAGATGGAATTTTCTGGGAGAAGAGTCATCTCTATACCATGTATAGATACAATTTTATTGGCAACTGACATACAGCTATGGAGTTGACTCCCTGAGGAATCTCAGCTCCTTAAGAATAAAATGTAAAATCTCTTATTTTCAGCTGCTAGTTCAATAATCATAACGATAGCAACAACAACAACAGCAGCAAAACAATCCCTCCTAGGACTCAAGGAGAAACTACAAATCCTTTACTGTGGTTACACTTAGAACTTGTAAAGGTGTTTTGATACCATGGAGATGAACACAGCATAAATGCCAAGATAGACCATGGATCCAGCTGGCACCTCTCCCTCCTCCCCCACACATCATGGTGTTCACCACAACAAGTTTGTGATTTTGTCCTAAAAATCTGTTGGGTCCTGTTGGTCTTCACAAATTTACTTGCAGAAATCACAAAATGCTCTCTTCCCTTTGATTTAGTCTAGATTGTATGAGAGGTGCCTGATTTTTTTTTCAGAAATGACACCCATATGATATATCACTCTCTTGAAAAAAAACCTCCTCTAAAACCCTAGCTGATAAATAAATGTGAATTCTCCTTCTTGGAAAAAAATTATATACCTGTCTTCTCAGTCAGTTTAGGAAAGTTTTACCCAGGATGGTATTATTATATTTGTTCAGGTGAGATTTATTGTTCAAAAGCTCAAAGAGAAAGTCCTCTAAGCTAACTTCTACCTTGTACTTCTTCTGTTTACATTGGATTTATTTAAAGATGAGGGGGTTTGATTTTTTTTATCTAGAAGATGAGATAAATACTTGCTAGACTAGGTTATGTAAGAACCCAGAAATATTACAATTCTCTTTTCTTACAGGAAAAGTGTGAAAAATAATAGCAGCCTATTGATTCACTAAATCTTTCTGAAGATATTTACCAACTCTAAGTTTTAAATAGTAAACACTGCTATTTTAAATTTACAGTTTATTCCAATTGCACTGTACAAGAATGCCATTGTGCTTGACACTACTTAGAGTCCTTGCTGGCAGCTTCATTATAAGTCAGAGACTGAGTGGGTATGGACAAGGTATGGACAAATCTTTCAGCTGCAAAGTATTCTTAGGACTAAGTGGAAGAACTGCTGTTGCAAGGAAAGCAGACATTTATAAACTGAGGTTTATAAATGTGTTATTGAGTGTATTAAAATTAAACATTAAACATTTTTCACTGAGAAATTAATTTTGAAAGTACTTTAGCTACTGAAATATTTTATCTGTTTACATACCTGGATGCATCCAAAACAGTTACATTTCAAAAGACGAAGCACTAAGTACTGGGAGAATATTAGTAGATGAAATTCTATGGATCTAAATGAGACCAGGGCTCCTTTCAGCTAGGGTGAATTTCACTCTTTATTTGCTTGAGTTGCAGAAATTTGATTAACCAGAGTTTATCCAGAAGCAAATTAGTTCTGAAGTGTGAAAATCAGAGCTTTGAGACTACTATCATAGCCCTATACTGGCTTTTTTTATCTAAAGAGTCCAATTAAGCAAACCTGGCAGAAACCTTAAAAGTAAGTATCCTCTGCTGGTTGCTAGTAAAGAATTGATCCCTCATTTTTTAAGAGAAAGTGTACCTGTTTGCCCAATGAAGAGCTGAAGAAGAAAAATAGAGCGTAACACCACAACTGCACAGATTTCTTCTGGCTCTGTAGGCCAAGAGAAAAGACTGGAAATTCTAGTACCAGCTTGCTTATAATATAATTATTTTTGGCTGACAGCAAGGTAACAGATGCTTCTTCAGGTCAGGGCTTCCCAACCTGCTCCTAGGCAAGCTTTCCATCCTTTTTCACGCTAGTTGGACTTCAATTATTGTGGCACATCAAGGGCATGAACAGCCCACGTTCAATCCTTTAAAATGCACAGTGGGAGGGTCTCCACTACAGTTTAACAATACTAGCTTACAAAATTGCACCTGCACAGGGAAGAAATTTAGCCTTAAACAAAGAGTTTGTTCAGCCCCAAAAAATTTGTTGGAGAAAGCTTAGGGCAAACAGAAGTTACACTTTACTATAGTTTGCCTGAAAATAAATATGCAAATCAACCTGGATTTCAGTTAGGTTTGACCTTTTCTGGAGAAAAATTAGGTTTTTAGAGAAGCAAACGGAATATTTGCTTTCCCACCTGCCTGTTCCAGCAAGGAATGCAATGATCTCCATCTAGGTAAACTTGGAAGTATAATTGAGAATGCTCTTTTGCTAGAAGTTCAGCACTCGCAAATTCTCACCAGTTCAGAATACTTTTTGCAGAAATTATCATAGATTAGACTAGATTCGATTAGAATTGCTTGAGAACTGATAGTTTAAAAGGAACTGTCATAAATATTGTAGTGAAGTGCAGCTTGTTGATACAGTATTACATCACATTTTGTCAAATAGGCATAGTAAGATCTTCACCAATTGAATCCAATTCATCAATCACAGTTTTTATACATTGTATACATATTTTGTGTATATACACATGATATATACACATAGATATGCTTTTTTCCCCAAGTCAGTTGCTCTGTTCCAAATGTCTGATTTTAATATGTTTTTTCCTTACTGCTTGTCTTGGAGAATAAACTGAAGTGCAGATGCACTATTATATTCTTCTTAGCATGCTGAGCTCTTAAGATGTTTAGAAATACTGTGGAACTGCAAAAAATGCACAGTCAATTAATTCCTTCATTTGAATAATTAAACATTTTAAATACTCCCTCCATACCTTATGTTCAGCTCTAGATCTATTATTAATAGAAGCTTGTACTGTGTGCTGCAGGAGACTGTTAGGCACATGATTCCTCAAACCTGGGGAGGAGAACATTTCCTGACACTATGAATTTACCTACCCAATGACAAAGTTGTCTTGTTCTAATTCAAACATGTTTCACACTGCAGTAATTACTCCATATGAATGTTGTGCTTTTATTTTAATGAAAAAATCAGCACAGTTAATTATTCAAAAAAAAATTGTTATGGCTGATTAATCCATCCAATTGCATTCAACAAAAACGCTAATCACACTTCACTATTTTTGAGTTGTTTCTGGTTTACCACTCATTCCGGTACCATGGTCTATAAAGTAAATCCATGGGATAAATTCATGACCACGGGTTTGTGGCCAGACTCTGTGTTGTCAAGTGGATGTCATGGCTAGAGAGGCTTTGTTAACACCTCTGTGGTGAGGACATCCCTACAGGCAAACAGCCTCCAGTGCCCCTACTCAGTGGGTTGGCATTGTTCCACTTGCTCACTCCCAGTGCCACTCTGGGACAGTGTGCAATGTCCACCATGCTTTTTGAGTGAGCCTGACTATGCTTCATAGCAGGAAGGTCTTAGTTCTGTCTGATTTTAAAGCTAGAGTGTCTGAAGCAGAAATGGGTGGCACAGTTCTGCAAGGACACTGGGTTGGTTTGCCACAGAGTACATTTGGAAGGGTTGGATGTAGCATCTTCTCATTCGTAGCCTACTGTTGTACACAGCCTTCTGCAATTCCTTACTGTATATTCCTGCAACCAACTGGCAAACATCAAAATTGTCTTTAAGGGTTCCAAGTCATCTGCAAAAGAGGCACTTGGCATTATATTTTGTCTGATGTACAGGGGACATATCTTTATTGTGGTTATCCTTCAGCAAATGTAGGAATGGATCAATAAGACCGAGCAATATTTCTGTGAATAAAATTTTACTTCTCCCTTGTTTCAAAACCAGAAGAAATTCAAAGAGTGGGAAAGCCACTTTTCTAGTGTCAATTAGTCTGGATTTTTATGCTTGGACATTGTACTCTGTTACATTTGTAACAGAGATTTGAAAACTACTGGAGCGTTAAAAATTTGAAAGAACACTCTGGGAATACAGACAGTGTTTGCTGTCATTGACTTAGTTGTTATGAATAAGTACAACTGGAAGGAATCTGAAAAAAATCATTGCAAACACAGGGAAGGAGGCTGGTAGTTGAAGCAAAGGGTACTACAAAACAGGTGGATTACATTTGCCTTGTAGGGCATGCAGTCTTGTCCTCATCTATTATTAATTTTAAAAGTAGAAGCTTGTGGTGCATGTTATCTCTTCACTCATAACTCAGCCTCTCTGTGCCTCTACCTGTGTCCAAATTTTTTGTTATCTCTTTTTACCCAAGGCCTGTAAAACACCTACAGATCTTTAGACCAGGAATCTGAGGGAAGTGGAAAATGTAATTTATTGCTGAGATAATACTGTTGAAAAATGGATCCTTCTGGTTATCTAATACTTTCATTAATGGGAAAAGAAGGTCCTTGAAATCCTGAGAAACAAAAGTGCTACTCACAGCTAAAGGAGAGTCCACACTGAAACCTAAAAAAAATCAAGTACTATTTAATTTTCAAATCACATTTCCTACAAATTAAAATAAGAGGTTTGTAATAGCGATAATTACCTATTCAGCATCCTTCATCAGTCTCTGAACTCATTTTCTTCAGTCATTACTTGAGTGAAAAAAAACTTAAATGGGTCATTTATGGTTTAAATTAATCTGTGCTTTTCCCGAAGTACCTCCTTTGTTCACCTCCAGCTTTAATTACTGAAAAATATTTTGTTTTATAGAAATCTGTGGCAAAATAGATGCATCCTTCATAGTCATCCTATTTCAGGAAGTACAGTGACTGCTATATTAGTGACATCACAGATGGTAAAGTCAATTTTAAGATCTACTTCACATGCAAAACCTGGCACACAATATGAGTGAATACTAATGTGTAGAAGAGTTCTATGAAGAGTTTAGTGAACATAAATCATTCTCCAAAGCAGCAAAGATTCTCTGAACCACTGATGCAATTTATTAGGCTGTATTTTGAGGGGAGAGTAGTGGCAGAATAGGACTCAGGAAGCCCAGTCAACAAGAAGATTTATTTGCCTGATTGATGTACAACTACCTTTTCCACTTCAGAAAACCTAAGTGGAACCTTGTCCACTTAGAGGACATTTCTGTGGTGTCAAACTTCACTCTGTAGCAGAAGCTGCATCTTTGCAAAGTGGTACGACAATGGGTTCTCTTTCAGAGTTTTTTGTAGTCACTCTTTTTTCTTCTCAGAGAAGTCACTGTCTCTTTATATCCAGTTTGTTATGTCCTGTCAGATGGTGATGTACATGTGCTTCTGAGAAATAGATTTGGTTAAAATTTAGGTGAACAAAAAAAATGCCATTTTCTGAAAGAGGATGAAATCTCTTTATAGAAGGAAAAAAAAGGAGGTATCAGTTCTTTCAAAACACCCAAATTACTTGTATGTCACCTATAATGTAAAAATTAGTTTTTCCAGTCTGAAAAAAAAAGTTATACTTTGAGCAAGGAAACAAAGAAATTCATGCAGTACACTTGCAACACATTTTGGGTTAACCAATGTAACAGGAAAAGACCAATACCCTTGTTCCATACCTAGTTGAAAAATATCAAAGTGCTCTGATTGTTTATTGAATTTCAATACTTGAAAGACTACCGCTTCTTTGATTTTTTTTTTTTTTTTCAGAAATAGCAACTGTGGTTAATGATCACCAAAGGTTTTATTTTTTTTATAACAATATGTCATTTATCAGCAAAGAAGGAGAAAGGACTCTCAAGAGTCATGCATACAGATACATAAACTAAATACTAATTTTTCTTCCAGTTTTCTGGTTTTGCTTGTACATTAATGGAAAAATTTATTTATTTAAAATAAGAAAAGTTCAATCAGTCCAAATTTGAGACCAAGTTGTGAAATAAAAGGTTTTACACCTAGATTTTCTTCTTAGACCAAGTCAAACAGTATATACCTGAAACCTGTAGTACTCTAAAAACATACAGATAGGTATGTGGATCTATATAGTAATCGTTTCTTCAAATCTATTTATATTCCTAATTCCCTTCCATTTGTGACTCGACAGGTCTTGGTAAGCAGCAGGAATCATAAACTTTAGATAGCAGGCAAATGCTGCCCAATTCTGATGGCAAAAATTCTGGAGAACAGTTAAGTCAGAAAGTTCTTACATAGTTCAGGATGAGGTGGCAGTCAATCACAAATTTTATACATAATTTTGGAAATGGATACTTCAATTAAAACCTTGATTTTTTTTTTTTTTCACTCAGCTCTAGCCCTGCTGGACTCCTATGCAATTTTTCTGTGTCTAGCAGTTTGAATACAAACTCATGACCCAAATATCCAGGACTTCTCAGTAGACACTGAATGTGTCAAAAATATGCACCAGGTCAAATAATTCCTCCTAGTCTGGCTCTCTCATTCACTGGAGTCTTTACTAGTCAGGATTTCCAAATGTGCTGGTAGCCCAGGTCTCAATCACTCAATGAAAGGTGCAAGTTCTCAGTGCCCCTGAAAATGAAATCTCAGGACAGGGAATCCTAAAATCAGAGGCACGCTGGAAAAAGTAGAACTCTTGAATATTTGGAAGCACAGAAAATTAAAATTAACAAGATATCTTAAAAAATGAGCAATAGCTGTAGATAGAACCTCTATCTGTGTCAGAAATTGGAATTCAGTGTGCAAAACAAATTGAGTTAAATAGTGTGTTTAACTCATTATATCAAATTTTATATCTCTCATAGTTACAGTGATTCAAGGAATATATTACAGGTTTCTTGAACAAATGGAGCCTGCCCACACTAAATGAGTCAGATAAAAATCAATTACATAGTGGATTTTTAGCTGTGGAAATAATCAATATCATCCTTGTTTCCTTCCTAGCAACAAAATATTGGTCCTGGTCAACCAATCCTTTTAAGCTGGTTTGTGCAAAACATTTTTAATATTTTTGATATTATTTTACGGGCCCTTTGAAAATGGAAGGCCATTTGGTATCAAGGCCAAATATTAACAGAGCCTTTTTTTTAACATTGCTAGCACTCTTCAGTGCAGTAATTCAGTTTTAGTGTAGTAATTCATTTTTGTTTGTATTGAATACCAGACCTTATGTTTTATCTTATTCTGTGATGCTTTAGGCTCAGATTGCTAAATTTACTTGTAATGGCATAGCCATCCTGGAGTCTCAGCACTGGAGCAGGACATAAGAGTGTACTCGTAAGAGATACTACTGTAAGCTTTCAGAACTTACTGATTTTTATCCATTAGCTGTTCTTGGGGAAGGAGAGGAGCTGTATCCTATGCCAAACCTTCCAAAATGTTCCATCTGCTATGAATGCTGTCCTGTTCAAGGACTTACAGGGAGAAGAGATTCTTAAAAAACAGACAATACATTGTATGCACTATTTATTTTTAGTGTGAGTAAATCCAAATCCTTTCTAAACAAATACAATTATGTGTGATCCTTTTTCTATCATGAGGTTTTATTAATTTCCATTATTTTCTCCAACTTATCCCTCAAGGACTCATATATAACAGCAGGCACTGCAAACAGATGTTGATATTGCTGTGTGTATTGTTTACACCTCCAACTTTCATTGGATTCCCTGAATTCCAGATGGCACATAGTCATTCTATTCTATATATAAGATTAAAATGGTTTCGTTTCAAATCTGCATATCTGTCTGTGCATTGTAATTTTAATTCCAATGTTTAGACCAACCTTCTTATGTCCTTTTGACCTTTTGTACTCTTCCAGTTTTGTTTTTTGTCATCCTGTCATTTGCTGAGATTAGAAGAAAGATTCCCATTCTTCAACCACTGCCTTGACTATTTGGCTTGTTATTTGAATATCTCAATAGAGATAGTAAATTCTAGAACCATTTACTTGTTTTATTAGTACTTTATCTAGGTCTCTCAAGGTGCATACAGTCTAACTTTAAACTGCAGTAAAAAATAAGGTAGAATGTCTGTTACTGGATTTTTCAGAACTTCCAAGAATTGTAAGTCTTGGCAGCATGATCTAAAGCACACACGAGTAAGTCTTACAAGATCCGGACTCCACAGATCTGCACTATCCTATTCACAGTCCTTACTAAGCTAAACCTTATGTAAGAACTTTATTTTCAATGGCTGCATTTCCCACTTTTAATCTCTTATTTTCAATATACTGCATGCCCTCCCAGAATGGTACATTTCCCTCTGTATGTTCATACTAACTTTATAAAATTAGTAAAACTCTCAATTTATACTCTATAAATAACAGGAGATACGTGCTACTGTAAATTATTTATTCAGTGCCATTATATTCATGACACTTTGCATAACAAATGAGGTCCTATGACAAAATTCTGATGGTTTATCTAGGCCCCATCTGGAATGAGTCCATGAAAATCTATAATTAAACCAACATAGATCAGTAGTAACTTTGAACGACTTAGTCATAGTAAAATGAGTTTAGCTGTATAGCATTTGCTCCATGAGCTTGGCTTCAAAAATGCATACTTCAAATTTGGCAGAGCAAAGGAAGCAGGAGAGAGCTGAAATCCCCCTCCTGCATACACAGTCCTGATTCTCAGTTCTCACGTTTATAAGCAAATGTTCCTTTATTTCTGCAGATGAAAACACTTCTGCACTCAGGCTGTAAAATCACAAGAAAATGTGTTTAAATTACAAAATTAAAATTTCTCGTGGCCTCCTCATTACCGTAAGTAATGCTCAAGGTGATCTAACAGCAAAGGATTCCATTTGAAGAGGAGGCAACATAGGCAGGCTGCACACTCACCATCATCATCACCTAGAAAGAGCTGAGCATCCTGAGGCTCATCCATGATCCATCCTGCAAAGACATCAAATACAGTACTGACAACAGAATTTTGTAGAGGAGAGCACCCTATACATGTCTAGAAAAAAAGAGCTGTGAAGTTACAGACTTAGATAAATCTAGAAGATCTTACAATCCCCATCTCTGCCAGGTCTGATTCAATCTTTCAGACATGCATAACTTGACAAGAAACATGGTTGCCTTTAGCAACACACCCAGGTTAAGTAAGACAAAGGTAATTCAAGTGGTGATCACAATCTCCTGTCCTTGTGCTCCAGAGCCACATTATGCTACCTTGCCAAAACAATCTACATTTTTTGGCCAGATCTTGATGTTATTTCACTTGCAAAATTAATCCTGAGTTTAGCTAAAGTCATGCAGCAGTCATATATTCTGGTTTATAGCTGCTCAGCCCTATTAAGCAAATGAGAAGAAAATGGAAAAGAAACAGAAAAGGTAAAAAAAAAAAAATACTTTGCATGACTGAACCAACTGCTCTTATATTAGCACGAACAGTTCTACCACGAGACCATGACCACCCCTTCCTATGATGGTGTTGGGATATTTGGATAGGCTACACCTGAGACTTAAAAATGCACTTTAGTTTTTATTTGCTTAACACACCACATGCTGTCTTATAAAGAGGGGAATTGACAAGAACTACTTAATAAAAAAGACTTCCCCTAGCGCTTTCCATCTAATGATCATCAAGCAGTTTACAAGCAGGACTGAAGAAGCTGTTTTTACTTGTGGATAATAATACCCACATTTTACAGAGGGAAAAGCCATCTAGCCATAGGAATGCATTTTAGTTGACAACATTAACCTTACCCAGCACGTTGCTGCAGATTTCACACAATGAATAGAGGCACTCGGTACTCTGCATGTTGCACCACGCAGAATAATGGGGCTGTTCAACTGGGAAACGGCAACCGTATTGTTGTTCCTGGATGGCTGGGCCAAAAAGGAATTCTAGGTCAGAAGAGATGAAGAGAACATTGCCTTGTAAGGGTCACCCATGTATTTCAGTCACCAGCTGACTGTGTAGCTTGGTTCTGACAGGAACTGCATGGGCCCTGGTCCGTGCCCACCAGTGCCCACAGCCAGGGGCAGGGCAGGCCGAGCTCGGGGCACTGGCAGCAGGGAGACACTGAGCCTTTGATTTTCCTGCGTAACTTTTCTTTTTCAGAGAGTAGTTGGTGGTGATACTTAAACTCGGGAGAACGTTAAAACACTGAGGAAACCTGACGAGAAGAACAACCCATGAAGCAACAAAGGAAGGCTGCTAATGCTTTTAGACACGGGGTTACTTGGGTTCGCAGGTTAGGCACAAGCTGAAAAAATGATGTCATCTATTACTTTATTATAATTTATTTAAAAGCCAGCGCATCTTCGGGGCAGGTGCCNGGGGAGCGCGTTCCTGAGAGCCCGCGGCAGGACTCTGACCGCCTTCCGCCCAGGTACGGGGAGCGCCGGCCGAGCCGCGCCATCGCCTGCGGGCTCTTCCCCGCCGCGCTGCCGAGCGGGAGGAGCGTGCGGAGGGAGGCCACGGGCTTCTCTGGCGGCGGGAGGAGCTGCCGCCCGGGAGAGGGAAGTGTGGAGCGCCGGGGCCTGGGCCGTGTGCCGGCGAGCCCGTGGCGGGGGGCGGGGGGTGGGGGGGGGACCGGGCGGG
>VXAX01002744.1:172614-346579 GCA_013399835.1 Leptocoma aspasia
GGGGGGCACCGGGCGGCCGCAGCGCGGACGGACGCGGGGCTGAGGCCGC
Source organism: Leptocoma aspasia (assembly GCA_013399835.1). Lineage (NCBI taxonomy): Eukaryota > Metazoa > Chordata > Aves > Passeriformes > Nectariniidae > Leptocoma > Leptocoma aspasia. The sequence continues at coordinate 172,664 of VXAX01002744.1, forward strand.
CCCGCTGCCCCCGCTGTGCCGGGGCGCGCCCGGAGCCGCCCAAGTTTGTCCCCACGCTCTGGCTCCGGTGAAGATGCCAGCAGTGTCCAGCTCCGGATTCGTCTCAAAATGCTTGTCCGTGCTGATGAACCGGGTCTCCGTGCCTATGAAACTGTTGGTGCCAGCACTGTGCTGTCCTGGGTTTGTACCTGTAGGGTGACCTGACAGGTTACCGCTGGGTCACTGTTCGTGGTGCTCAAACGAAAGGCAGCCGTGGCTTCGATAGTAACCACTTGGTAAGATGCTGCTTTCCCCGGGGTGCTCAGCCTCGCTCGGGGTGGGGGTCAGCAGCGCAGGTGCTCCCCTGGTCTGGTCTTTCCCCGCTGTGCAGAAGCAGCGCTGCGAGCCCTGGGCTGCTGCCAGCCACGGCAGGCGTGCTTCACCCCTGCCAGCCGGGTAAGGGGACGAGGCCGAGCCAAAGGTGGCAGCCGCCCGTGACTGCTGGGTCTTGCTTGTGGCTGGACACAGAGGAGCGCATTTAACACGTTGAGCATCTCAGTGTACGCACCTGTTCATAAAATTCTCCCAAGGATGGAGGTTCTACAGTGTGCTGGGGTTTTTCAGGGACACAGCTGTGTTAAGAAATAATCTCCTATGGTCACACATAGAAGGTCTTCTATGTCTCTGTATTTATGAAATTGAAATTGTGTTGGTTTGGTGAGGTCAGCAAGGCTATTCCATTCTGACAATTCTGTGGTCTTTTCTTGGGTTGCACTGGAAATATTTGGCTTTGCTTGTTGCCAAATAAAGAAAAAGCACCAACTCAGAGCATGTGAAGTATATGTATACAGCCATTCTGGCAACCTATTAATTGCAGATGGTCTGGTTGGTTTGGAACAGAATGCCTAGCATTTGCTGAGGGGACAGATGGCAGACAAGCCATCTAGTTAAATCAGCTATATAGTGAAATTTTGACAAAAGGAGTGTTCAACAGCAGTGTAAAAATTTCTGAATAAAAGCTGTATCTAACTTCTGGAAAATTTCCTTGAACATAGAAGAAAATGGCATTTGGGAATCTGATTTCCAGGTGTGCTTCTTTCTCCTGATGTGTCCTTGTTTGGAATTCTTTAAATATTAGTTAAGATTTTTCTTACCAGTTGGTTTTTTTAAACTTGTTCAGGATTTGTTAGGCTATCATAGTCCAGCTACCATCTTCGGGTGCAGTATTTTTTGTAAATAATTTACTTGGGTCTTTCTTAAGAGGCTAAAGTTCAACACAAAATTTTAATAAATTATTAGGAAAAATGAGAACCCAGGGCTGTTAAAACTGAGGCAAATTTTCATGCAGGTTAAGACAAAAATCAGTTATCTCTGTTTTGTTGCTTTTCTCAGTCTTAAGTTCACTTAAGTTTCACTCCTGTTAAACATGTATCCACATAAAGCATTTAGTGCCAGTGCTGTGGCTTGGCACACTGTTTCCTTTTAAAATTAGAAAGCCACTATTGAGAGCTAAATTTCCTTTCTTCCAACCCTTTCTGCAAAGTGCCTCTTCCCTACTGGTAAATTGTTCAGTCTGCTTTTACATAACGTGGAGGTTATACCTGTAACCTCCTCTAATCTGCCCTTGTTGTGGGACATGTGCATGAGGAGCTTGAGGTGAGGGATTGAAATTCTCCATATAATCAATGAGGCACGGTAGTAAACAGTGTATAAATACCCTACCTTATTGGGAAGAGACATTTGTATGGTTTGGCTTTACTTTCTAAAATACATTATCTCTTTTCTACCTATGTAAAGTTTTGCTTCGGGTGTCTACTCCTTCTGTTAGTATTTGAGTGAAGAAACAGGACCATATGTTTGGGTAAGTGCTGTCTTCACCACTTCTCTCCAGAAGTCAGGGGGTTATTTTGTTTTGGTTTGTTTTTTTGAGGTTTTTTTTTTGTCCTGAGTAAGTCAGTAGCATGCTGTGCAAAGAATTTCTGTGAAAGTCGTGGAACACTTTTTTCAAGTACCTAAACAAGTAATAGTCTTGTCAGTTTAACTGGTTGAGAAGTGTCTGTTTGAACCTGTCTTTTGCTAGTTTTACTTGATGGTTCCTAAACCTTTATGTGGAACAGGCGAATAACCAGTATTGCATCCTCACAGTCTCACTTCCACATGTGATTTTGTGTTCCTTTTGTCATGCCTCCCTCACCAATCTTCTACATACTCTCAAAGTTTATTCAATTACTTCTCATATTTTCATTTTGCTCTGTTCTCTATTCCTTTCCAATCTGTGATTTTTTTTGCCATTTTTGAATGTTGAGGTGACTTCTTGGTAGCACTTGGTAAAACTCATATGAAATTGGTGGTGTTTTTCCAAGTGCACTGTGCTGCACTTTTTTGCACAAAGTTCATGCTTTTTTGAACACTCACTGCATAGGAAGTTTTTCCTCAGCTCTTCACAACCTGGCCTGATTCTCATGCTGCCAAATGGCTTAATTGTAGCAAATTCCATTTCCTCACTGTTCAGTTGCTGTGACAGATTGTTTTGAGTTTGTTGAACAGTATACAGGTCCCAGTACAGGTCCAGGTGGTGTCTGGGTGTCTTGTCCATTTTTGTTTTTCTTACAGTTTTCTGTGCATGCGAGGACTTCATTTCATGTTTCCAGACAGCTTGGCTTCCTTAAGAGTCTTTGGTGAGTAACTGTTAGATGCCCCTTGGAGATGGGATCAAGTGGATTTCCCTTGTCCCTGTAAAAGCTGTTGATTGCTCTTTCTGAAGAATCAGTAAACACAGGAGCTACTGTCTTGGTTAGTGTTTCCATCCCTTGTCTGTACAGATGCCACTTTTGCAGTCAGTTGTTACCAGATTGCTCAGGAAACCCCTTTCAATGTAGATGTAATAGTGTTCCTTTGGTGCAAGGGCAGTTTTAAGGATAACTCCCCAGAAGTTCACTGGTTTTCACTTTTGAGGAGTTCTGTGCATGACACCTAATCTGAGTGGTTTGTTAGTGCCTATGTCTATTTGTTGAATCATCTACTGGTATTTTGATTTGAGACAGATCTGATGTGCTGTCTGTCAGGAGGAATTACCACATTAGATCTTCACAAATTCCCTCACAATACATGTGGATACAAAAATGTACCCTGTTTTTCTTCTTTTCAGTCTTTGTTTTTGGGTGCATCTTGCATGTCTGGAACATCTGTTAAGCTTAGTGAGTGTCTGGCAAGCTACCTGCTCCTAATTCCCTTACAAAGTGCTTTATTAGTTCTCAGATTTACACTGTTTCCAGTTCTTCACTTTTTTTAGCTTGACTTCTTGAACTTTAGTATCTATAACCTTCCAGTGTATAAAATCTTTTCTGTTTTTTTTATATGAATGCTTTAGCTTTTCAAAGGACACTGTCCTGCTCTTACTAGCCTCCTTATGGCTGTTACTTAAGTAGTTTAGACAGCTTGGATTCTTTTTGGTCTTTCTGAAGTCCTTAGTAAATGCTGTGCATATGGTCTGAGCCTCTGGAATAGTGTCTTTGAATAGTTTCCATGCTGCCTTCAAGGATTTTTGCACTTTTTAAAAGCATCATAATTATATATAATTCGCCTTGCTTTGAAATTAAATTAAACAACCACAGTTGATTTCTTGCTTTCAGAAGAGTGTTAGATCTTGGCATATTATGATTACTGTTCTAGAGCTCTTCAACAGTAATATTTTTGAGCACTGATCAGCACTGCTTCCCAGCTTGCATATTCCATTCCCAGTACTGTCTCCAGCTCTCATATGGATTAGGGAAATTTTTACGTGGGTTTTGAGAAACTTTCTATGACTTCACCTTGTCATTATGCAAGCCACCCCCCTTCACACCTACAGTTCTGGGCTGTAAAGTTTTTGTAATGAGTTTACATGTTAAATTTGGGGTGGGCATAAGGCATGACTAGAATTTAGCTTCTGTAGCCCTCAGTACAAATAAACTGTGTCTGAGGGGGCATTTCTTACCTTGATAGTTATCTAAGAAGTTTAAAAGTATGTCTTTTGATAACAGTAGCACTGTGTCATTTATTTGAGAAACCATATTCTTTCATTTAGTGTTTCTAGTGACAATATTTTTGTAGTACATAATTTCTAGAATAATTACTCTTTAAAAGGTTTTATTTTCTCTCTGAAAATGTATTTTAATGCCCGTTTTGAAGGTTTTTTCCTTTCCCCTGGTACTTAAAATTGCATAATTCATGACAGGTTGCCTTGGTCATTCAACAGAACCTTCAGTAGTCATATCTTTGGTAGACTCTCAGGTATACATGGAAAAAAAACAGCTGAAAGGCCTGCACATTTCTTTAGACTGAAATCTTTTGTACTTAGACATACAAAAGTGATGAGTTTTCTAAGCCATATCTATTGATAATATTTTAGTATATAACAAGGAATTATTAAAAACGTAGCACAATTCCTTTATTGGTTTTTCAAGCTATTTCAGGACTGAGAGTAATGGAAACAAATTGTTGCTGTTTGTGTTGTCTATGATGTATACATACTGGCTTCACTTAAGAGATGCCATTTTCCTTCCTTGGAAAACCAAGGTTGTGCTTCCTCTTCAATTTCACCCAGAAAGAGAGTCACAGGCACACTTTGTAGGCAGAGAGGATTTAGGGCAGGGAACCATGTCCCTATTCCTGCTGTGCTGTGATTTTCAGGGAAGTGGTATTGATTCTCCTGCCAAACCCAGTGACAATGAGGGCATTTTCGTATTTGTTACTGCCCATGATGGACTGAGCAGGCACTGGAGATGTGTCCATGTCCAAACTGCTCTGACACAGTGGTGTCTAAAGAGAGATTATGGACAGGAGTAACTTTCCATAACTCATTTGTTTCCATTAAGTTCTGCAGAGTGTAGGGGAAGAAGAACACCGATATACTGTTGAACTCAACCAATGTACTTATAAAAAATCCCACCAGGGAAATGCTGGAAATCCCACCAGAACTATGTGCCTGTCAGAGGCCAGTGGTTTCTGTGAGCAATCTCAATAGATATGTTACTGCTCCTTAGAGATGGGGAAAGAAAAGAGAGGCAACACTAGGGAAGGCAAAAGGGGAAGAAATGAAGGCACAGCAAGAGATTAGCTATTGTCCTTTAGAAGCTGGGAGATTCGGCTGAAATCCCACCTAGGTCCTTGAAGTGTCTTCTTGCCTGTGATCACAATACATGGCTGAGATTTTCTCTGGGGAGTTGAGGACTTCTTTGGTCCTTCACAGAATTAATCCTTAGATAAAATTAGAAGCTGGCACTGTTTTTCAGCCAATGCTACTAAAAATACATTGCACTGATCCTCTGTCTGTACTTTGGCATGTATGGGAGCAGAAAAAGGGTACAAAGCTATTGAAACTGAGGCATAACAACATGTTTGGAAGTTGGACTTCTGTGTCAGTCAGCGGTGCTTTTAAGGAGGTCTGGAACCAAAACTGATTTGAATTAGGAATTTTCCGTTGCTTGGTGTGTAAGAGCAGCTCCACAGACATAGTTTGTCCTTCAAAAATGGAAACCATATGTACATCAGTTATCAGAGGTCTCAACTTTGTTCTGCATTTGTGTTTTCTTACTGTTATGGTAAATTCTGAAAATTGCAAACAGCAATGTCTGTAGGGATGAAGAGCCGATTTTCAGGCTTCATTCAATTTTGTGATGGAAGGGAGAAGACATAAAAAATTATTAATTGAATCCTAATCTTCTATTACTTTACCTAGCATGCACTTCATCTAATACGACTACATAGCTCATCTAAAGGCTTGAAAATTCAAACTCCTAGTGAGAAGGATGCCATTGTTGTTATTCCCACAGAAGTCATTTGCTACATTTGAAGGGATGATAGCCATTGTACATGTTATTTAACTGAAATATTCAGAAGTAGCAGCTGGGACCTGGATCATGACTAGAGGATTGCAAAAGCAGCTGTTGGCCCTCCCACCACTTGTGCCCAGTGGTGCTTATTAGTTCTTTTCTGCCAGACTTGAGCAGACCCCCAGCATGGGAGCAGAATGATCTCTTTGAGCACTGTTCTTGAGATCCAGTGCAAAGACCAGAGAAGGGGTTCAAACAGGGGCTTTAGGGCCTGACTTACAGGGCAGACAAGGTTCATTTGCTTGCTCACAGTACCTGTTCTGTGGGTGCCAACAAGCAGCTGGTGAGGGAGAAAAGGAGGGTACGGAATAATGATCTGAACAGGGTCCATTGATAAACCATTTCACTGTAAGGCAGAAGACTTCTGGATCCATCTGTGGAAGTGGAAGATGCTTTTCCCAGCTGTTTCTCGTTGCCACGCTCTTACGCTGTTGGTTTGTTGGAAGAGCACTGGTGCAGACCTAGTCCTGGGGGTTTCGGCAGAATTAGAGAAATTGCACTAGTAGCAACGCTTGAAACTTCAGCTGGACTGGTGTCATGGGTTGCACAGATGAGGAAAAACTTGCAAAAAAACTCTGAAGACAGATCAGTGAGGGCACTCAAGAGTTACCTCCTGGATGAGCTGAATTCAGAACAGGCTTAACATTGGTGCCAGGTGCAGGTTCGCACCAGTGATGTACTTATACAGCTCTCATCATGATATTCTGTTTTTATGTTTGTAGTACTTTGCAGTAATCAAAGCACATTCCTGATTTTAAGGAAAAAGTTGTAAATTTAAACGGTGTCCTTACATTATTTTGTTCCCATATACTTTTGTTTCATGGGCAACAAAAGCAGTAACTATTGATAAGTAATAAGATAATGGAATTTGGTTTAAGTACTAGGGTTATTTGTTTTTAGTGTTTCTGGTTGGAGTGATCAAATAACAAGACAGAGGTAGAAAATATTTATTCAACCTTACTGTTATTTTTGTAACTATTTGACGAGTTATTGAATACCAGAGAAATAGCTATTGACTGAATTATTTGACTAAGACCAGTTAATTAAACTAACATTTTGAGTAAGTATTATTTATGTAGCCCTCTTTCCTGGCTCTCTTCTGATATCCCTGCTTCACTTCCTTCGTTTTATCTTTTTCTTTCCTACAGGAGAATATAGCACATACCTTTGCATCATTTTCAGTTCCTTTCTTTTTTCACCTCCTATCTCCTTCCTTTTCTCCCCACTCTTCACCACCTCCACCCCTGCATCTTCTGTTTCTCCTTTCTTCTGCCATTTCTTGATTCTGTCTGTGTAATGAACTTCTCTTTTGAAATTCATCTTATCAGTCTCTCTCTTTGCCTCACATGACCATCACTCGCCCACTCAAACTAGAGCATCTGTGCACAGTCTTAGAAACATTCAGGTACTTAAAACCTAGAGAGTTTCTGTATTGGCATGAATATAAGTCAGGAAAATATCCCTGAAACATGTATTAGAATGACCCCTAGTCTGGCTTTCCCACCTGCTCCCTGACAGTGCATTGTCTGCTTGCCAAACCTGTGTATGTTCAAGTGTTCTGTCTGAAGCTCTGTTCCCTGGGACCTGGGCCAGCCCTGCTGCCTGTGCCACCCAGCCAGGACTGCTCCAGGTGCTGCAGCTGCCTGTGGCCACCACACACCATTGTTGGGGCTCTGAAAGGATAACACAGTCTGTCCATACTTGAAACACAGTATTTTAAAAACAAATGCTAGCTGTCTTTCTAAGTAGGCTCTGTAAAAATAAATAAATTGAACTATATTTTACTTTGGCTCCTATGGTAAAAATACTGGCTTCAGATTAAGCAATACAAAACAAGTAGATTTTGCTCAGCATTGATTTATCAGTACTGTCTATCAGGTTGCTGGAAAAGGGACAGGTATTAGTAGTCCTGCCATATTGTTCAAAGGTTTGATCTTTTTTCTCCATTTAATAAAGAAATTGTGCCACTCCTCCAAACCAGGTTCTTGTTTCAGACATTCCTTTCTTTCATTTCTGTTTTGTACAGGTCGTAAAGGACTTCTGATGCAAGCTTCATTAACTTTTTTTCCTATAGCTTTCCACCTATAAAAACTGTAAGTTGATTTCTCTGCACAAACAGTGCCTTTACTGCATCATGTAAGCCTTTATGGCAATTGTATTTTTTCATGCAAGTCATAAAACAAAAACCTAAATTATTTAATGGCATTCAGCTGGTTCCATAAGGCTTCTACTGCAAACTCATGGATAGATGGAACATTCCACTTCTCTGAACAGTTGTGTAACTCGAAGAGTAAATTTTATTTCAGAATTAAAAGCCAATGAGAGGCTAGAAGTTTCTATCTATAAAATACGTGATTATTATTTAGAGTAAGTCAGTTCTGGTATATAAATAATTTTGTTTAGAAATGAAATGTTAGTTTAACTAAAGTGCAGAAGCTTTCGTTTGGCAAAATGATCTGATGCCATAGCAACAGATGACAATCACAAGCAGCTTCCGGGAGCTGCCTGCATTCCTCATCCCTCACTCCAGCCCATCCATACCCATGGGGCAGGAGGTGGATTCTGAACTCTGTTTTCTAACCTTGCTTGGAAGAAACACACTCGCCTTCTTGCAAAGTGTGAACCTTCAGTTCTAGAGCTTGTGGAAGGAAGTCAAAAGTACATCCATGTGTTGGACATGCTGTTTCTCTACTGTTACTAAAAGACCAGCTTTGCCTCAAGATGAATTTCAGATCAGACTGAAATGATATGAGAGTACATTTATGGATTATATTTTAATTTTAAATAATATGTATCTTTTCTTTTTAGATTCAACTATAGATGGATGTAGTCTGTGAGTTTTTAACAGTTTAAATGCTGTTTAAAAACCTCCAATAACAGTAAATGTATTAAGCCAAATGGAGCTGCCAAAACTAAAATATTCAGGTTGCAAATGAATGCATGTAGACTGCAGCTGGAGAAACCACCATGTACTTGTGTTTGTACTTCAATTCCAGCTTGAGACTTAAGTGTAGGAAACAGGCTACCCATTTTTGTTTCAAATTTGTAGCCAACTGTTGTTTTATTTGCCCAGTGCTGAGATTTTTTCTTCCAACTGGGTTTGTAGTCATATATATCACCCTTTGTTTGTTGTACTTGGTATTGCAATACTGGAGAAAGAAGTGTACGAGAAATGGTACCAGTGCGGGTTCTGTCCTACCCTGTGCCTACCGACTCTATCAATGGAAATTGGTTTCTGAGTTCTCAGCTTTTTGTCATAGGTCTTGGGAGCAATTGTGGCAGCAGTAAATTTGGATTTTCATTGTTGCTGATGATTCTGATGTTGCTGGGTTTAGTGTTTGCTGACCTTGGTCCTGTCAAGTGGCTTCAGTGCTGACTCCAAAGAATTTGCTACATCCAACTTTCCTCTAAAACTATGAAAACAGCAAGCATCTAACTCCTTAATAATCTAAGAAAAAGTCTACTGGAACCATAAAATGTGAAATTTGTGTAGGTTTTAACTTGTTAATTACAGAAGCAATAATTGGAATCTTAAGAGTTAACTGAAATCTACTGTTACACACTTGTGCTGTGTTGTAGTCTTGTAATTTCCAGCACTATTTGCTGAATTCTTCACATACTTCTCTAATCAGTCTGTAATTACTATGTGGTATAATTAGATTAATATACTTTCATTTATTACAACTATACATTAGAGGAAAGTTTTGTGCTTCTGCCTTTGTATTTGTCCTGTATGAATGAGTACAGAATTCTCTACATGCAGTGTCAGCCTACTGAGGTGAAGAACAATCAGTTTAATGATGCATGGAAGCTTTCATTCTAAGTGTCTCTACTGGGGTTTTTTTTCCTCTTTTTTCTTCTTAGATGCTGAGTACCAATGGAAGGGGCCCTTCTACTTCATCCAAGGAGCAGATCCTCAGTTTGGACTGATGAAAGCTTGGACACATGGAGACACTGATAATGGAGATGATGAATGGGGAGAAGAAATTAAATTAGCAGAGCAAGCAGTGCAAGCTGTTAACAAACTAAACCCTAAACCCAAGTTCTTTGTGCTCTGTGGAGACCTTGTTCACGGAATGCCAGGTAAGGCAATTAAAAGTGCAGAATGGAGGTAGTAACTCCATTTTAGTTTTAGATTTCAGATTGGCAGTAAGGCTGATGTACTTGACTTCAAAATAGTCTGTCATAAGTATCATTAATATTAGTTCCTGTTTTGGGGGAAAAAAACTGTGATTTGGAGATGATTCTTGAGATATTCTGATTTCTTCATCTGACTTCCTGTAGCATTCATCTTAAGGCTGTACTTTCATTAATTAATTGCTTTCTTTTCAGTAGGAAATTTTCTTTGAAATAAAAGTCTTTCTCTGAAACAAATTGCTTTGAGGTAACAAAGAGGGGCTGTAGCCACTGGGGAAAACTAATGCCAAGGAAGTAGCAAAAACTAGATATGGCTTTTCGAGTACCTAAAGTGAGTAAGGCTCAGAGAATTCTCTAGATTTCTAGTGCTTAATAAATTCAAATATTTAAGTTTTTAAAATGCTAAAGGTCAGTGAGTTCAAGCTCCAGCAGCTCTGTGCTGTGGCTGTGGGACTCTGAGCTCAGTGCGTTTCTTTGTACACTGAGAGGAAGAACAACAAACCATCCAGAAAGGTGAGTTACAAGAAGGATAAGTACTTTTCTTGGAATTGCAATTAGAAGTGGTGTTACCTGCTGAGAAGCGGTCGGGAAAGCAGATCTAAGCACAGTGTCCCACATTTGTTAGTCCTGATAAGCAGCAGAGCTGCAGGCAGCCCTGGCTCTGTCACTGCCAGCACCACGATCCACCCAGGGAGCCTGCAAACACCCTGTGCCTTGTGCTCCATCCAGTCTGCTTCACACTCCACCTGCACCTGAGGAGCTGCCTCCCAGCCCTTGCTCACACAGCAGGGCTTCAAGCACGTTGGAGACCTTTCACTAATTCCTTCAGTGTCCCACAGTGTTAATTTTAAGACTTTAGCTGTCAGATTGATTGACAGTATTTATGGGCTTTCTTTTGATCAGAACACAGTTTTGCTGAAAGAGTGGGAAAGTGTAAAAACCAACAGATTTAAGCTTGATTGAATCTACTGCGTAACACCTCAGTAGCTTGATCATAAAGTATGCCATGATGCAGTTTTATTGGCTTACGTGCTTCCATTAATTTTGGAATCATTTTTCTATAGCAGAATTCTAATAAATGTTTTGATTAGGACCTCTAATTTGTGTAGGTGTTCCAAATATTTTTGTTTAAGTATCCCTTGTAAGAGGAAGAAAAGTCAGGACTAATAATGAGTCTTACACATCCTGTTGAAAAGGATCTTTCACTCTAAAAATATAAATAATCTAGGAGGCTAGTTAGTTAGGTTTTTTTTAACCTGGATATTTCTCAAATACTCATAAAACAGTGCAAAGTTCTGAGTACTTTTGTCTGTTTTGACTTCAAACAACATTATTTCTAAGGCTTCTGTGTTGGTAGAGTTTAAGTGTGAACTAGAGATCCAGCAATCTTCTGACTTCCACTGGGCACTGAATGGCTGGATAGGGTGAGTCCTGTGCGTGGTACTTGTGGTATTTGGTTGGGGCGTTTTTTTCTAGCAATGGTTCTCTGTAGTCATTATTGTCCCTTTTGCCAGTGTATGTCTCAGACTTGGTAATGTTTTAAATACAAACCTGTCAGGGCTTTGCAAAACATTAGCATTATTCATTTTGCTAACAGACATGTGAAAGAAACTGAGTGGATTGTACTGGTGAGATCACCTACATTGTGTGATGGATGTGCTGTGCCTTGTATAAATATTTGAAGCTGCCTCGTGCAATTTCCAAGAAATTGCAAGAAAGAGCAGTTCATTACTCAGTAAACTTAAGGGTCTTTTCTAGGCTGAATGATTCAATGATTACCTCACTTGAGCCACCATATTCTAACTTCTCTAATAATTTCTTGGTGATTGAAATTATGTTAATAGATTTCAAGCCTGTGTTATCATGTAGTTATATAAAGTGGTTAAGGAAATGCACTATGAAAAGGAATTGTAGAATATTCAGCTGGAACAATATTACTGAAGTAATGAATTACTTCATTATTGTCTTTGTGTTTATACAAATGGCTTGCTCTGCTGTGTGTTGATAAACATACAAGTACAATTTAACCATTAAGTTGTACATAAAAGTACAATTTTACCTCCCTTTTTCTTTCTGTGTAAACTGATGACAGAGATAACAGTGACTTGCTCTGTGGTGCAGATACCTGTGGATTAGCAGTCTTGGACTAGTTGCCTAAAAGGACAGGTGAAGCAATTCATGGGATTCCACAGACAGGGAGATTATACAGCTTTTTAATCAATGCCTGTCAGTAAAAAGCGAGTGTGCAACACAGATCTTCCTATTTTCTCATAAAACATTTTATCATGGAGTACTTAGGGTAAAGTTTTTGATGGACTGTTTTAAAGCATGCACTGTAGCCGTTTAGCTGAACCAGTGTTGAAGCCTTTTGCAGAGGAACTCCAAGAAATCTCAGAATTCCAGCAGCTAGAAGTGATGAACAGAATCCTGATCAGCTGGGAAGCAATCAGGCACAGCACTAGGAATCCATTACAGATGTCATTAGAGCAACGAAGTAATCATATCTTGGTATTTAGCTGCTGATTAAAAGTAGTTTGTACTCTGAATATTATTTCCAGAAGTTTTTCTTGATTACATAATCAAGAATAGGATATCTATTCTTGGTAACACTAATATTGTGGTACAATCACATCAAGAATTTTAAGTGATACCTTATAGTGCAACTATCTCACTGAATATAATTTCTATTAACTCAATGCTTACACTTGGATACACCATGACAATGAAGGACTTCCTTCTGAAGGCATTTGTGTGCATAATTTAGTATGACAGAAATGGTAATCTGTAAAATATTGTTGATCAGATTATATGTTTATTTGACTACATTTTTCTAAAACTCTGGAATTGATTTCTAAAAATGTTACTGTTCTCATATAAAGTTGGAACCTTCTGTTTGGTTTTATGAAAGCTTCCCGTATTATTCCATTACCAATACACCTGGAGCCCAACAGTCCAGTTCCAGGCCAACAGCCAGTTCCTCACCCATCTTGTTCTCCACTCACCCAGACTGCAACATCCCAGCTCCACAGCTCCTCTGATGATTATAGAGCAGTGCCTCACAATGACATCAGCCAGCACTCAGTACTCTTGGATTCATCCCATCAGTCCCATGGGATGGCCTGGGTTGAAACTTTCCAGGAGATGCTGGTTCCATCCCTGGTGTGTCCTGTGCTCCTTTAGCTCTGGGAGAACATTTCAGTGCAGGGAGGCAAAGGAAGGTCTGAGTACCTGTCACTTGTCACTGCCTCACATAGCAGTGGGCTGTATTTTCTTTATTATTTTATTGCTAAAGTAGCAGTAGAAGCTTTTGCTGCCTTCTGCTAGTTGCAGCCCTCAGAGCACTTTTCCTGACAGCAGCCCTGCATACCCAGGTACTTCTTCAGTATTCTTGCTTTCAAGTATGTCTTTGGTTCCAACTTTCTTTAATGTCCTTTTTTCATTGGTTCTCAGGTGTGAGTTCCTCATTTAGCCCAGATCAATCTCCTTATAGCCTACATTTTTCTCTCTTCCCCTGCCTTCTCTGAGTATCCAGAAGGACCATTCTTGTGCTTGTAGGAGCTTGTCTTTGAAGTCTTGTAAACCCTCTCAAACTCCTGCTTTCGGAACAGCCTCACAGAGGAGCCTGTAGCTGATCTTTGAATAAGCCAGTGTGCTGTCCTGAGGCCCCAGATGTGCTCTCTGGCTTTCCTGCTCCCCTTGGGATCTTGAACTCCACCTTGGAGGCTGCCAGCATTAACACATCCCCCAGCACTCCTGTGTGTGTGAGCAGTAGGACAGGAGAGCGGGCCCTGGCTGGCCTGTCCATGTCAAGGGACTGTCCCAGATGCCTCCTGGCTTCCAGATCTCCTGGATTGCTGTCAGCACGGGTCAGGGATGTTCATATCCCATAAGAGCCAGGGCGATCCGGAGACTTTTTCAAGCTGCTCATAGGAGACTTAATTCATTCTTTTGCCCTTTTTGGGTGGTCTGTAGCAAAATCCCACCTTTAGTGGCTGAGCCCTTCCCTGATCCTGACTCAAGTTCAATGAGGCTGGTGCCTGTTCCATAGAATAGTGCCCTCCAAACATGGAGCAAACTCCCCCAGCTTCTTTCTTGCTTGTGCTTCCTGTTACAGTTTAACATGAATATTGTGCTTCCTTCTCCATCTCATACCTGGAGTGTAGATTGGTGTCCAGGAAACAGCATCAGCATTTCAACACCTTTTGTTACAGCAGCAGAGAATTCAGCTGTTGGCAGCCAAGGTCACCCTGCTGAAGCCACTGAGAAACCGACTGTGAAGCTGAGAATCCAGCAACTATTTTTAAGTGGCCGAATTCCTTCAGAGGGAATTGTTTAACTGCATTTTTTTAATGATGCTACTGCTATCAGTAACTTGATAGTTCTAGCCAGGGAAGTTATTTACGTGATGTAATTAGTCCAGGTGTTTAATTTTTTTCATTAATTGTTCTGGCTACACAGGTAAAAGAGCAAGACAGCAAATCTCTCTCAAACTTACTTAGCTCTGAGTGTAATAAAATGTAACTGTTTAGAGACTAAATGAAACGAGACTTGTCTAATAATGTGTATAATCACAAAAAACCTGATAGAACTTGATTAAGCTTGATCTGTTAGCAGTGTGATAATGGATCAGTGAGCAAGTAATGTTTATGCTTACAGTTTTAAATTCATTTGTGTGTATATGTTAATTACAAGAAATCAGAATCACTGGAATTGACTATTATGCCACTTGAAATACACTGTGAACACTTGTACTAATTATTTTAGTTAATGTGAAGGTATAATAATCTCTAATATACACATTCCCTACCCAGGTCGTGCAGTGCTCTATAATCTCACATCAGCCTTTTCTGTCAATTAAGCCCAAGTAGTGACATTTTTCTATTTTTTTTCTACCTTTGTTTTATATTATTAAATTGTTTAATTAAGGGTTTTCAAATTGTTATTTATAACACGTTTCATCATTTGTGCTTTTATAAATGTATCTTTTCTAAGTGGAACAAGCTAAAATATCTGATTGTTTCAATCAGCTTTACAGAGCTGCAGTCATATTTAATAATGTTTTCTTACTGCTCTTTGGTGTGCTGGCTGTCTGTGTCTCTCACTCTCTTTGTTAGGCCATGCTTGGATTGTAATATCTTCCAGGACTGTGTCTGTTACATATTTTCATGTTTTTACTGTGCCATCTAATGTGTGTTTCAGGCTGTGAGCCCGGGCATGTGTTGTTACTGTGAATAATTTAAACAGGAGGTGACAGAAAAGACCCTAACAATAGACAAGCTGAAAACAGAGGTGCCCCAACTACACACAGCTCATTGCTGATGTGTTCTTGGTCACTGAGGCACTGCAGCCTTGAGAGCTGCCAGAAGATTACTTTGTGTAATGGGGGAAAAAAACAGCCAGGCAGCCGGGCAAGGCCCCAGAGCTGCAGCAGCTTGTGCTGGTGAAAGGTACAGACTTACCTTGGATGACTGGCATCCTGTAAAAAGCAGTCATGAATTTTGGAAAGAATTGTCACTGACAGAATCACTGTGGTACTGTAGGAAATGCAAGTGCTCTCCCTGCCCCAGTGTTCTTCCTCTATCTCTCTCCCTGCTTTCTCTCCTTCAAGCATCGAGGGCCCCTGCCTACAGCTGGGATGTGTGGCCGTCCTGCTGCTGCTTCCAGGGGCCCCAGCTCTTCTGGGACGCTCTCCGGTGCAGCCAGCTCCCCCTGCCTGCAGGCTGTGCTCTGTGGATCTGTGTGTGCATCACCGGTTTGCGTTTTCCCCCAGGAATTCGCACGTTCCGCTAACGCTCTTAACTCCTCCATAAAGCCTCAATAAGGCACATCAGCTCAGTTCAGCTAACTACAATTTTGGGCAACAGTATGTTCTTTATGTGAAAAGTGAAACTGCTGGCTGCATGTCTCCTCAAAATTATATACCCTATCCTGTCTCCCATGCAGTGTTTCTTCATATAATAAAACAGGCAATGATGCGCAACAAGATTTTTAAAACAGGTGCCAAGTGTTGGGATTCTGAGTTCATATTTAGACAGAAATTAAGTGACAGTTTTTCAAATCAGTACTTCTCCATTTGACTTCTACTTAACAATTTGATGGTCAGAATATGAGAAGAGATGGGCATACTGGCTTTTATACAATTAGTCCCTCTTATGAGCTGTGACACGTCCACAGAGGAGAGTGAAGTTATTTACATTCAGAATAGACAAGCTGCAGAGCTGAGGAACATCAGAGCTGATGGCTCTGGTGGCCAGACAGCGGTATGGCTTCATTTCTGTTTATAATCACTGTAGCATTTGAAGGCATCCTCTCTCCTGGAAGAATCACAACTGCATTAGCTTGAGCTTTTCTCCCATGCCCAAATTGGATGTGCAACTGCCATGGTCCAAAACATTTGTCTCTCTCTTTCTGTCAAATATGGAGTACCTTAACATGACTCCCTCCAAAAGTGTAGTTTTTATAGACAATAAATCTCGAGACACAGGCTGCAGCATATAATTGCAAACACCTTACAGGATAACTCTTAAAAACCCTCTTTAATTTGCTTAATTTTCAGAACTGGGGAAAGCAAACGCCGTAGTAAATGTTCCTAGTCAACGCATTATTGTTTAAAACCTATTTGTGAATGTTCTGAATTCTCTTACTTAAAAAACCATATTGGGCTGGTCAGGAAAGGTCAGTGAATACTTGGTTTGTGTAAGAGCTGAAGTTGGTACGTCCCAGGAAGTCTTACCTGTCTTTTGGGCTGCGATTCACTAAAAAGGAGTGTTGAGGAAATGTCCGGTTTTATTGCACTTGATAAAGTCCACAGTCAGTTGCCCATGAGTGTTCTTCCTTGTTAGGAAATATTGCCCAGCTGTTTGCTGTGCAGAGCTGTACACTTGCAGCTGCTTTGCAGCCAGCTGAGCTGTCCTTGGCGAGGCGGGCGCTGCGCTCGTGCTCTGTTGCGTCACGCAGGACTGGCGTGGTCACGCTGCAGGGACGAGGTGCTGGGAGCTGGAGATCTGCTGCTGGTGGGTTTTGCACACAGGATGAGATAGGAGTGTAGTGCTGAAATCTGCATGCAAATGCACAAGCTGCCATTTATACATTTGTGAACTGAATAAATTACAGAGAAATGTCAGGTCCAATTCAAGTTCTTAATGCTATATACAGTGATCTGGTACGACATTCCACAAAGGAAAAAAACCTGTGAACTGCTTTTAATACTGCTTTTAAACTACCATTAAATAACCAATTTTGCTAAAACAAAGGATCATTATTTTTTAAAAAAATATTGGCCAGATAAAATTAGGCTGCGCTGCTAGCCTTTAAGTGAGGCATGTATGTAAGGAGATATTTTGTCAAGTTTTAATTTTAACTAAAAATATAAAAATCCTCAAAAAAATCCCTTTCTCATCTAGAAGGCAAGCGCATGAATGCTAATGTTTGATTTGTCCATATAACAGGCATACAAGCAGATTAAAAAAATATTGTCTTAAAATAGGCTCCACCTTTAAAAATGGCTATAAGCATTTCACCTTGACTATATTTGCTTTTTTTGCCATTTGAACTGGCTGCTTCGTTGACTAACAAAAGCAAGTTTGTGTATTTTTTTAACTCCCAGCACCATGGCACAGCTGGGGAGGAGGCAGCTGTATTCCAGTGTCACCTGCAGTTTCAGCAAAATTGTCAGCTAAATCCCAATTCCTGAATCTTTGTCAGCGGAGAATTGTAATAGAGCACGAAGTAGAAAAGACACAGATCGACTTTTTAGGTGCAAGGTAGAAGCAGAGGCTTTAAAATATTTATACTGAATCAGGGCATAGGTAAAGGTTGTATTTGTTTGAGTGCAAGGTAACATTTCTATTAATATGTCACTGCCTGATCAATAGGGCAGTGTTTAGGTGTGACCTAATTTCCTAACCACAAGGTAGCATAATCTAAATAAACTCACTGCATCCATTTCTTCTGCTGTTGTCACCTAACTCTGATATGCTTGGTAGGATGAAATGTTGGCTATTTTCTTCTCCAAACTCTTATGCCAATGTTAATTAATAATAGCTAAGAATTTGGGTAAGCAGCACATTATTTGTTAAATATCTAATAATAACTGTTTAAAGAAATGCCAACTGTGGTTGCATAAATAAACATTTTGTAGTAATTATCTGATTCTAGTAAAACCTAATGGAGTGTTCAAAGCCTCAAACAGCTTACTGTGAAATTAAATTTGCTCTAATCAGCCCAGAGTAAGGAAGCATCAGAGATCTCCACACATGTCTAACAGGCTCATATTGCAGAGAAACCTTCTGACTGGACTGTCAGAAGTAAATGTTTAATATTCACCAATGGTCTAAAATATTTGTATTTTAGACCACGTTCTCTAGTCTAGTCTACAGTTGAATTTAGAAATCCAAGTGGCAGATCGATAGCTCTAAATATTAAAATCTCTGAGATGTAATTAGCTACACAATTTTCTCTAATCTTATATTTTATGATACAAGTACTAGAGACAGCACTAAAAATCTAGTACAAGTACTAGATCTTCGTATGAAGTTTTTTTAATGAAGTTTGGTTTTGGTACTGTAGCGTTGAGGTATTGTTTTCCTGTTTGTGATGATTTCGTCAGAAGCACAGACCCAAAGGCAGTGGTGGCCTGTGCTTGCTGTGCCAGCTCTGTGTTGCTGGGAGATGAGCAAGGATAAGAGCAGAGTTGAGCTTAAGTGAAGGATAATACTTACCTTCACAGCAGAACATGGAGCAGTAAATGCCATGAATTAGGTTGTTATGTGGGCACCTGTGTGGCTGACACTCAGAAAAATGTCAGCATTTGCAGTCATTATATTTAATGTCATGCACTGAAACCAGGAGCAGTTGATCCCCTAATAGGCTTTCTTGTTCAGTTGGAGATTTTGTAATTGCTTTAATGTAATAATTGTTCATTATTAGCTTAAACTAGAGTTAAAATTTCTTCTTGTTTTAATGCCCAAAGTTATATAATAAAATTAATTGCTGTTTTCTTGTAGGAAAATTTTTGTGTGATCACTTTTTGAGTCTCAGAACAGATTATTGCTTGTTTCAAATGTACTGAAAAAGTCACTTACAGCTTTAGACAAATGAGTATTCCAGATTCTCCTTTATGCTGGAACTAATGAAATTGGGTTCTTGTAAGTTAGACTGAGTAGTCAATCAGTTTGTTCAGAAGTGAATATAGTCATATTTACATTATTTTTAACTGCATAATTTTTTGTTCATCATAAAATTGTCTTCAGGCTATTTGAAGATTAGAAATATATATGTCTAAAGAAGAAAGAGGAGACATTTTAGCTATTACAGCACAGCTAAAGCAAAAAAACCTATTTCAGAACATGACCATAATGGGTTTATTAAAATGGATCAGCTTATTCTTGCACATAATAATTTGGAATGACACAGTGTGTTGCATTAGTTCATTACAGCAGACACCAGAAGGGAAGCTTTTAAGTTTAAAGCAAGAAACAATGAAGAGCACTGGAAAGACTGAATTGGCTGACCAGAGAGGTTTCCTTTCTATGCAGTGCCCTGTGCATTATGACATTTTTGTAGCATCCCAGGACAAAAAAGTGTGTGGAGACGGAAGTGTTTCATTCCACTCATGGCCCACGAGAGAATCACTGCTGTTATGGGATGATCAGTTGTGAACAGATGAGTAGAGGGAAGAGTCTGGCCCTGGCAGGCAGGAGGAGACACCCGTATTGATGGGATGGGGAAGGGCAGGAAAGGAGGCAGCACAGTGAGGAGCAGTGTCAGAGCCCTGGGGTGGGGAGGCTCCATCTGCATCCGTGCTCTGAAGAGATGCTGTGGGTTGGTATTTTGAGAAGTGGTGAGATTAGAGCTCAGATTTATATGTTAGTGCACAGCAATCAGATGCAGTTGCAGAAGGAGCCTGGCAGGTACAAGGTGGTGTTGATGATACCATTGGGTTTGGACCTGTGACATCTTCCAAGTGACAAGGGCACCAGTAGGGCTGTCCCTGGGGAGGGGTCAGCAGACAGGAACCATGTAGGATCTTGCTTGTAGCCTTCTTAATCTGGAGCCAACATCCAGGTAATCCAAGGCAAGAGCAGAGATTAAAGGCAGTCCTAGTTTGACAGGAGGAGGCTGCTTTCCCACACAGATGGAGGTAGCAGTTACATTTCCTCCAGCGCAGCTAAGAAAAGAAGGGCGTGTTTGAGTAGAGTCTTGGGCTCCCCTCCTCCCTAGAAATTTAGGCAATAGTGCTAGGGGAGGTCCTTTAGGTGGAGGAGTAGGGCAACTGAAGTCAGTCGTGAAAACACAGGAAACGGGACAAATGTCTCAAGAACAGGAAGTGCTCAGAATAGTTAGACTCATTGATTGAAGCAATTGTGATGCACTGTAAGTCCCAGGAAAATAGACAAATCTATCTGTTGATGTTTTTTTAACAGTCATGTGATTGCTTTCAACAATAATTAGTTGTCTGTTGATGTCAGAGTACTTCTGGTATCATCATAAATTACAGAAGGAATAGGCCCAGTGTTTTTCTAAATCATGTTTTCATCGGTGGTGTTTTGACATTTTCTATTTTGCTTTTATCAAATGTAGGTACTATTTCTATTTGATATTTTGTATAGTATTTTTGTCTGCAGTGTAGCTCTTACTTGTTCTTTGATAGTCAGTCTCTTGGGTTAAATGTTAAACAGATTGCAGTTGTCATACCAGGGCCTTTCAAGAGTGTTGCTGGCATAAAACTTAATTTTTTTTTTTTTCTTCAAGCTGAAAATTTGTGCTTTCCATTAAAAAACAATGTGTTTGCAGCTCCTCTAAGTTTGGGACATTTAAGATACATTAAAATACTGAGACCAGTAAGTAATGAGAAATCCAGGAAATTATTGTGCCACATTTTTACATATTGTTAAATTATTTGAAGATGTCTGAGCTAAATGTTTCTCCTGCCTTGAGGGGAGTACTTAGACTTCACCTAACACCAAGCCAGGAATGCCTGGGGGGTACCACCTCATAATGCCATCATAACCCCCCCTTGCCCCCCTCCTGATTCATATAGAATGTAGAAAAAGTGGTGCTATTGTAAATTAATTGATAATTTTTCATTTGAAATACTTCTGGAGGAAAAGTTACAGTGTTGGTGGAGGTTACTGTATGGGAAGGATTGTGTTATATAAAAATTGCCATCAGCGTTGCAGATACAGTCTGGGGGGAAACAATGCTCGAAGGTGTTTTTAATAGCTGATGCCTTACAAAAGCTAAACCCAACCTGAGCTTAGAGTGGTGCACCCTTCTGTGGAATACCAAAGAAAATTGTACCTAAGGATTAGTAGCTAAAGGATTATTTCTTTGGCAGAATAATCTGTGATTCTGCTGACTGAAGACAGCTCCAGCAAAAGTGCTGTAAAAGTGCTGTTTTGAAATCTGCTCTTTCAGTGTGTGAAGAAGGCTGGTTGTCTTGGTTGCTTTAAGCAGTGCAGGACAGAACACTGGAGCTGTTGAGACAAACAGGGATACACAACAGAGAACAACAGGTGACATTGCACCTTCCTGCTCCTGTTCACATCACTCAGCTTTCAGAAATGATAGACTGGGAAGCTGTGGAAAATTGCACACAACTGCACCAGCAACAGTTCTCACTTTCATGTTTTTCATAAAAGCCAAGCTGCCCTTTATGGGCTATTAATTTGTGAAGTCATTTATCTCAGGGCAAGCAAGACTTCATTTACACAACCTAACATAAAGACAGAAAATTGTGGCCCAGGAATTAAAAATGTCACTGCACATGATGCCAGGATAAACATCACAGAAATTTATTTCGGTTGCATCTACCCTGGCACTTCACAAATAATTTTTTTTGTATTGTCTTTTGGCACTATATTATTTTCCCATTCACCTACAACAAAGCTCCCTCGAAGCCAAAGAAATACATGTCCATCAAACAGAAATGTTCTTTATAAAAGTTGGAATAATTAGATATTATAGCTCTGTGCCTGAGGGAGATTAAAAGGATAATTTTTATGCTGTGGCAGGGACCACTTTAATTTTCCAGTGGCTTCCTTCTTTACCACTGTCTTTGTCTTCTTTACCTGAGATGTGAAGTCAGGGAGGTGCCTCAGGAGGGCTCCTGGTGGCACACATTTTGTGTTGTGGTCGTGCAGCTCAGGGCCCGTGGGACATCTGAGCCCTTCCTCTCCAGCCCTGAGGGGTCCTGAGACATTCCTCCACTTTTCCCACTTTTATCTCTATGGGATTCTCTTCTTTTGAAGTTGTTTTGACCTTCTGCCAAGAAGAGGTCAAGCCAAGATGCAGTTGTTCTAAACCAATCTCTCTTTAGTAGGATTTCCTAGGCTCTTGGGCAGAGACCTTGTTTTCCATTTTGAGCAATCTGTTTTCTGCAATAAACACTGAATATGTGTTTCTCTGTTGCTATAGAAATAATATTTCATTAAATGAGGGAATCAGTGCCCTGCTGTCGACAAATCTAATCTAAGTGTTAGTCTCTAGAGCTTGAATTTCACCACTGGGAAGAGGTATACATAATTCTGCAAATTATTTCTGTAACTTTTGCATAAATGTCTTTATACTCTGCAACTGTTAGCTAATTTTCCCAAAGTGATAGCATGGAGTTTAACATGGTGTAATGTGTTCACATGGATCTGAACAGAGCTTCCCCCCTTGCATTTCCCCACCCTCTTCCCCCATGTATTTTCGTATTTAGAGCTTGAAATTTCCAACTCTTTCCATAGGAAAATGGGAAGTGGCAGTAAAAGCAGCGCTCTCAGCCAGGTTCCTTACCCCATGGACAGCAGTGTGCCAGGTTTATTCGAATTTTTGGTTTTATTTTTTAAAATTCAGCTTCTCCAAGTAATATAGATGTTATTTGCCATGTTTTTTCCTGGGATTAACAAGAACAGCCTAAACTGACCATTAATACACCCCAAAAAGTGATCTGCTCTCCACTACTTTCCAGACTCCCCTGGGTATCATGTGCCCAATATTCGTCAAATTACTCCAAGGTTTTCCTACAATAACTTTCTACCCTCTGCAGCAGTTAAACCCAAGAGTGTTTTGGATTTTGACTTAATGCACCTCATATCAGTGTCCTTACATTTAGCCACAATTTAGACCTAATATGGGGGTTTTTTTCTCAGTATTTTTATAAAGCTGTAGAATTCTGGTAACAGCAATAAGATGGTACTAAAGCCTGTAACTGTAGGGTATGTAAAAAAAATATTTGTTAATAAGGGTCAGTGTTTGTCAATATATTATATCATAAGTATTTTGAAGAAATTGTAAAAACCCCTTTTATCTCATAGTTGCAATACAGGAACCTATTTATGCATTTCTGTTTATAAGGTATGTGTGTAGTTAAGAAAGTAGAACACAATTTAAAAGTACACAATGATTGATTGGCACAGACCTGCGTGCAAGTGTATGTTAGAAACCCGAATTCAGAGTTCTTGTAAAAATCCTGTAACAGCTTTTGGTTAAAAAATGGAGTTATTATTTGTGAAATGGGCCTATGTTAGATGTGTGTTATGTATTGCAGGACAAAACCAGTTTATATGTGTTCATTTAGTTCATTAATAATAATCATATCAATGGCCTCTAGTTAAAGATTAGTCTTTAGAAAATATAGGAAAACCTCTGTAATCATTAGAAAAAAATAACTACTCTTTTTAACTACTCTTTCTGTTCTAAATTTTTTCAGTGATTGTAAATCAGTCTGTCAATAAGATAAATCTTCGTAGGCAGGGACAAATTCCTGACATCCAGAAGAGTTCCTGGATGGATATTAATATAAATTAGTTGCAGGGAAAACTAGCAAAGTACAGAACTACATTTTTTTTTATTTAATGGCATTCTTATTAATAAAAGAGACTCATCATATAAATAAGTCATCACAAGACACTGATTAAATTTTTGCTGTTAAAATAGTTCTTGTAATAAAAAAAAAAAAAAGAGCTCAAACCCAACAACCCTTAATTTTGTTGCACAGCCATAAAATAAAAGCCAGAAGTTGGCCTGGTTTTTACCCTTGTGCCGTTACAAATCCAAGGCTGCTGCATTTTTTCACCACATCATCAGTCTGTAGATGAAAAGAATCAGCTGAAGCTCCTGGTGCAAAGCAGTGACCATGGCATCACCTACTGCTGTGCTCTCTGCTGGGTCCTGTCCAGAACCTGCCTTCAGGTCAGCTCTGAAAATGGCTGAGGCCTTGGTAAGGGAGGGACAGGGCTGGGTGGATGTACAGGGATAAAGTGGAGATGTTTTCGTGATCACATCTAATACACAATATTTTCTTACTATGCACAGTTCCATAAACAAAAGCTAACAATGAAGATGAGGAAAAAAGCCAGAAACACTTAAATGTTTTGTATTTCTTTTTCTTTAGGAACCCGATGGAAAAAAAACCAAGAGGAGGATTTAAAGAATGTTCTGAAAAACACTGACCAGGACATACCACTGGTATTTGTCAGTGGGAATCATGATATTGGCAATACTCCATCAAGAGAAACCATAGATGATTATTGCAAGAACTGGGGAGATGACTACTTCAGCTTTTGGGTTGGAGGTGTTTTCTTCATCGTGTTGAATTCTCAGCTATACTTTGATTCTTCCAAGTGCCCTGAGTTAAGGCAAGCCCAGGATGCCTGGCTTGATGAGCAGCTGGCTGTTGCTGCAAACCAGAAATGCAAGCATATAATTGTATTTCAGCACATCCCTCTGTTTCTGAGCAAACCTGATGAAGATGACGATTACTTCAACTTGAATAAACCAGTTCGTCAGGAGATAATGGAAAAGTTTCATAAAGCAGGTATTTTCTCAAACTTTTCTACTCTTGAATTTTTGTTTCAAATTGTTAATGGCTCTGCTGCCAGACAAAATACATTTAACTTAGATGGTACTGTTTTCAAGGAATTTTTCGATACAGTTTATAAGCCTCATTGTTTCCCATAGATCAAAATTACCAACTGAATCTACTCACCTGTGAAAAGTACCAAACAAAATTTAAAACTTCGAGTGAAAAGTAAAAAACTAAACATGAAAAGTTTCTTAACATAAATAGCAAGGTTTCCATTTTGCAAGTACTGACAGATACAAGACAACCTGAGTTTTTCCTGCCTACAGAGGGGAAGATCAGGTATTGCCATAGGAGAAAAATACAGAATTTATGTTTTACATAAAACATGGAAACAGAATTCACAATTACCTTGGAGGTTGCTTTCTCCCACACTGAGCCAATTTTAAACCAAGAGTGTAATGCACCCCAGATTTATTCAGTGTTAAAACAAGTCTTGCTCTGCTAAAATCAATCCTTTGCACATCCGTTTCTAATAGGGGCCATGTCTGGGATGAAGGGCAGGTGGAGCATGTGCTAAATGAGCAATTGTACCAAATCCCTCAGCTTTGTATGATGCCACTTGAGCACCATGGAGACAGACACAGTGCACAGCTACTCTTTCATGCTGTTCCCATTGTTTTCTGGTAATTGTCTTCATGTTCCTGGAGTGTGCCAGTCCCTCAGAATTTCCTGCCATCCTGCCATCACTGCATCAGAATGTCATTTTCTCTGTATCTATAAGAGAGCGCATTATTTGGATTACTGAACAATGCAAATTTTTTATGATCTTGTTCCTAATTTACCATCTAATTGTTAAGCCTGGCCTCATCCAACTCAGCCTAATTTCCAAGCTCTCAATCTCCTACTGTTTCTAATCAGTGGGGCCAAAATTCACAGCTATTTGAGGACTCTCCAGGGCACTGATATATTTGCAGATTCAAGATTTACAAGTGGGGGTTTTTTCCCCATAAGGAGACACACTGAGAACATCTCATATCTTTTTTCATTTTTGTGTCAGTGTTAATATAGTGGGAAGTGTTGCTCTTGGAGAGCTGGGCACCTGTGACTGCCATGGGCTGCAGCACATCCTAGTTCATGGGTGTATCCCAGGAAATTGGCATTAATGTGGGAACCAAGACAGTTCTAGCATTTTCTGTCATCCAGTTGGTGTACTAACATTTGACAACACTCAGTACTGGGAGTATAACTCATAAAGATGTAAAAGAAACATTGTCATTGTAACATTGTTGTTACATTGTTGTGTTTCTTAGAAGCATGTCCAGAGGCTTAACTAGAAGTTGGGAAGGCTTCAAATGATGGGGGAAAGGAATGGAGTGGGAAGTGAGCAATACAACTCTAGGGAAGAAATTCCCAAACTCTTTTCTGTGCCACCTTTCTGTTCCCTCCATCATTTCTCCTTGTGTCCCTCATTCCCATCTCTAATAAGTTGTTTGGTTCCTTAATGAGTGTGTTTAAACACTGATCTGTGGCATGCTCGTTACTATACACTCAGTCAGTAGGTAACATTTGCAAGCCAATAATCAAACACTTTGCTAATGAAATGAATACAGAGAACAGGCAGCTCAGTAACTCAGACTGCTGAGAAAAATGAGCTGAATCAAAAGTTGGCTCAGAGTTACCTTAGTAACGGGTGCATTCTGTTTCCATTTCATTGTTCCATTTAAGAGCAGCCTTTGTGAGACCACAGAGGTCTCAGTGGGCTGCAGAGAGGCTGTTGGCATGGTGGGGTACAGGCACAGAGATGCAAGGACACCACTTGCTTTCTGAACCTCTGCTTTGCCAAAGAACAATCAAGTTTGGCAAATCATTAGACATGAAATTGGTTTTCCCCCAGTTAACTTCATACATTCTTGGAGGATTAAAACACGGAATATTGCTAATGAAATCCCAACGTAGTTTGCTTTTTTTTTAATTTAGAAATTTGGTATAACTATTTATTCTGGAAAAACAAAGTCAGAGTGCCTTTTTACGAGACCACCAGGCTGCCACTATTCTTCTCCCCCAACCTGTCACCAGTCCTCCTTCCTTCCTTCCTTCNGTCATTATGTCAGTAACATGCATGGTTTAGGGTGTTTGGCATTATTAGATGGGCATCATATTTCAGTTGTTTCTAACCCAGGATCAAACCTGGAATTACCCCAGTTCTCATGTTTATATTTTTCTAGAAGTGTTAAACATGGAGCCATAACTCAGCAGGTTAGAGAGGCAGAGGAGAGGAAAGTTTTGTCATTCAAGTCTTTATGAGAACAAAGAAATTCATATGGATTTGTGTAGGAAATAGATACTTAAAGTATGGTCATATTGGTCATATGGTCACAAGTGCTTTAAACTGAGGTGTGCAACTTCAGAAAATTCTTACTTTAATTCCAAAGCCCAGATCTTCTGTAGGTATTATCTTCTAATCACTCCCATGTTACGTAATGGTTTTGGTGTAAGTATCTGCTCATTACAAGCAGAGATAAAAGACTAGCTGTAGAGGCTACATCTGGTATGAAATACTGTATTACATTTCTCACATTAGAAGTGTGAGAAGTGTCCTTAACAGTTGGGCTAATTAAAGATAAAATCATGTCCTTATGATAAATATTTATAATTGAAAATCTGGCACTTGTAAATATGTATTACTACTGTGCAAAGTTAAACCATACTTGTAAGCTGCATGTGTAAGAAATCTTGCTAGACCATGGTTTTTTTAAATGAATTATAAGAACTGTTGTCCTTGGAAATGTGATTTTGGTCGCAGTGAAAACCAACTCAATTGAGAACAGAGTTTAGCATTTAAGCAGAGATACCTCTCTGAAGGTGTATGGGTATAACTTGTGCAAGTTAAGCCTAAGTTGTCAAAGCTCTGTCTCTTCTACATGCAGACGTTAAGTACAGAAAAAACCCATGTGCAAGAACTGTGAAAGAGCTGACCTGACGTTCTCATCTGTAAGATCTGCTGGAGTCACTCGACTCTGCTGCATGAAATGCATACTCAGCTTTTAAGGACTTTACAGTGCTGATATAAATAGGTTTCCTCATAGCATTGTAGGGAAAATAAAGAAATAGTAATGGTCTAGCCAAAAATCTGGTCTGCAAGTCATGTGTCTTTGATAAACATAAGCAGCAAATTAAGTTTTCAAATCAGGCAGTTTATGTAATAGAAGACCTACTTTTTCTTACATTCTCATTCCAGTAAAATTTTCTTAGGACGTTAAATATTTTTTTCTATGACCTGAAAAGTATGCCTATTTTTGGTGAGCTATATACAATCTTTCAAAGACTTTTTATCCTTACAACCATCACTGACACACTCAGCATTACTTATATTAGTTAATACAGCATAGTAATAAATGTTTCTTAATGGCACAAATCAAGTAAAGCATTTAAGCAAATGTCTAAACATGTTTAGGAGCTCTGTTGAATAAAAGTTAAATGGTTTTTCACCAACAGGGTTGAAAAAAGATCTTGTTTCAGAGTTAGATTAAGAATATGTCGTCTATGTAGCTGAGAGATGATGCATCTTAGAGAAAATAACTAGACCAGAGATAGAAATATACAGAAGGAAATTCCCTACAGTCTTCAGCTTCTTTTAATTAAAAAGTTTTAAATTCATCCAAGTGTCTTCAAAGCAATTTTTCAGATGTGGTTAAAAGAACTTAATATGCACATAGGGGCAAAAATAACAACCTAACTTCATTAAATGGTGTATTTTTTCATTATATTTGTGACTGGAGGTGCTGTAACTTCTAACACCTTTACTCATTAAAAGAGTGTGATATATCTACATTCTCCTCTTAGAAATGTTGTGACAGGAGAGCAGTGTTAAAAGAAGAAGAAGCTCTCAGAACATCTACAGCTGAGATATATTTGAGCACAAAATTAAAGCATGGAGTGTTGAAAGCTGTTGTTTCTAAAATTTACCAGACAACATATGCTATGTTTCATTATTTTCTTTGTTGTGTAATCAGAGTTGACAGGGGAGTAATATTTTCATCTTCCTGCCATTGAGACCTTGATTTTGGCAAAGCCCATACATTGAGTGAGTAATCTCAGTGCTTATGTGTCAGTATTTAAGATAATTTAAATACTCTCAACTTGAGTGATTTAGATCAGCCTCTTTCAAGGCTGATGTGGCCCAGGTAGAGTGACCACATTTGATAAATTCTATGTAAGAACAGTTCCCCAGGTATGGTAATGTAAATCTTGCATGGACATACACATAGACATAGATTTTTTAAACTGTTTTTTCAGAAACTCAGCAGCAGGTACAAAATATATGTAGTCTGTAAGGACATTAAGTAATATTTGTTCTAGGATAAATTTTTGAAATCAGTTTTATCCACTGGGCTAAAGCTTCTTCTTGATCCTTAGAGCACACAGCAATTCAGGACTGTTGGGGGTTTGTGTCAGCTCTCTGAGAAAGCATTACTTTCAAATGGAAAAAAGTAACAAAGCCAGAAGTCAATTCCACTGAAAGGTCACAAGAGGCAATCACAAAAATGAATTTGAAGGACAGAGTGACCTTCTAGACAGGACCTCTAAAGGCTCATTTAGACCAGTACTCTAACGAGGTGATCTGGAATCACCCTCTGGCTGGGCCTGTTGTTTCTCCTCTGATTATACAGGGAAAACAAGTGACACTAAAATCCTTTTCTATATAGCTCTATTTAGTATTGTCTTATAGAAAGAAGCTTTCGACATAAATATACTTTTCAAAATAATATTTTGTCTCCTGCTTACACAGACCAACTGACCACCAGCCACACCAAACTCCTGATTCTTTAGGGTACAAAGCAAATTTAAGGCAGAGCTTTCCTGCACATTTGCAGGATAATGTTTGCAAACAAGAGTGCATGGGATATTTTTATTGAGATGCTTATAGAGCCGTGCAATGCAAATTCTAATTACTCAGTTCTCTTTTATTCATACAGTTCTTCTGAAGAGGAAGGATAACAAAGAGCTTCGAAAGGCTACACAGAATAATTCTGTATGCTACTGAGAGCTGACCAAAGAGCTTATGGAAGGGAGGATGTTGATCCCCAGTTCTTACCAGTGGGACTGTTTCCTTCTACTGGTGCTCTGTTGGGAAATTACTGGGCTTTTTTTTTGATAACAGGGTCTGAGAGCTGCCTGAGCACTGAGCAGTTAACAGTGCTGTGACTGATGCTTTCACATTCTTGTTTGCTGCTGTAACACCTGCTTGGCAGATGAGGCAATGGGAGCACTCTGAAATTGCAATGAGATAAAATCAATTCTATTCCACTGAAGAGATTTTGTTTTCAAAGACTTCTAAATATTATCATTCCTTCTGTAGCACTGGAGTCTTGAAAAGATGAGATACACCACATGCCCAGGGGGAGAAAAAAAGGTGCAGCAAAAAATGCCTATGGTTAATGTGGCTCTTGTAGGGAAGCTGAAAGAACATCATTTTGGAGTGCAAAATTGTTGAGAGAACAGGTATTACTCTTGAACCGACCACATTGTTCAGCACTTCAGACAGCAGCTGTACTCTGCAAGTGAAAGGAAGAAAGAAAAGCCAGTTTATGCCTGATACTCCAGGGAAAATGTTCAAGATCGATTTGTCCATATGACTTAAATGGTTGTATTTGCCAGAAAAACTGCCTTTTACAAAATACCTGTGTACTCTTACCTGTGTGGGGGTGTACACACATATCTCAGAGTAGCATCTCCCTGTGCCTGAATACTTATTTGGTCCTCCTCTCTTTGAAAACTATGACAGGGTACGAGAGTGTTGATAGCATTCAGATCCTCCAATACAATTTAATGTCTTTACAGAACTGCTTCTCCACTTCTTTGCTTCCACTTTGGCTCCACTGGTGCTTCTCTCTGGCTCCTGCACTTTTGGGGACAAATGTATCTAGGATCAGCTTTTTCTAGTCTGCCCTCTTTCTTCAGTCCTTGACTGAGAAACAGATCTGTGTGGTGACTCGGGGATTTTTGGATAAACATAACTGTATTTAAAATCTAATTTTATCATTAAACTTGAACTGCTAACTGAAAAGCAGAGCAATGGAACCAGAATGTGGATCTCAATAGCCCAGTCTCCTGCTGCTCCTACTCCCCTAACTCTTGTGAAGGGCACAAGATAGAAAAGTATATAATGGCATTTCTTTCCAGGCCTCTTCCCACCTCCAAGATTTTTTCTTTCAAGGACTTACTGCGTCATATTAATGTTATCAACAAAATACAATTTAGTGATTCCTCTCTAGATTTGTTCAGTTGATTTGTGAAAACTGCCAGCTTTCACAATGGTCTGCAGGAGGGGATTTCATGTTTCACAGCTCTCTGAAGAAATGCCTCCTTTTGTTTGCTTTGAACTTCACCTGCAGTCTGGGTAGAGAGCCATCAACCTCTGCAGTTACTGAAAAAATGGTTCATTAATCAGCACTTAAAAGGTGACAATCTGAACCATGTGATAAATTTCATAGTTCAGTCAGAACCACTTTTTTTTCCCCAAATTCTCTACAGAGAGCATGAGAGGAGAGGCAAGGTCTGTACTGTACCCATTACATATTTATTATGTCATTCATATTGCACTAATTTAGCCTTCTCCTTCTTTTACAGTCTCATTTGCTTTTGCTGAGAAAAGCATTTATTTAATTGAAGGCTCAGTCTAAATAAAGCATGCTACTGATTGCCTATGCTGATTATTCCAGGCATTCTCCTCCTAATTTGGAAAATCTGCTTGCTTTTCTTTGGCTTATTTTTATGTTGGTAATTTTTTCCTATATTTTTACTCTGTCCATAGTGCTGGGCTGAGCAGTTTGATTTCCAGCTAAGGCGAGGTCAGTCACATTTTGGACACAGCAAACCTGCCTCAAAAATAAGGTTTGGACATTTGGAACTAGAGTTGGCAAGCAGCTTCTTTCTGAATTCAGGGCGTTTTGGAATCAAGCCACAGAAGTGAGTGTAATTACAGAAATTGGAGTCAGACACCCCTTGAATTTAAACTACTTCAAGTCTGAATTACAGCCCATTATTATCTGATTATGTGAGAAAAACTGTTTCCCAGGTACATGTTTCTTTGGGGTTTTCAAGGTAAACGTGGGTACATTGTTTTCCATCCTGTGTCATTGCAACTCGGTTTCCCTAGACTGGGGCTCAGTCTGTATTTCTTGAATTAAACTAGAAAACAGAAAATTTTTCAAGAAGTTAAGAGGTGTTACCTGTTTCACAAAATCTTGCTGTTCCATGGTTACAGAATACACCTGTTTGTTTAATAAAGCAAAGAGATTATTTGGCTAGCATTTCCTGTTTAAAATGGAGACATTAACATGATTTAACTATTCCTGAAATAGAAAGAGTGGTCAAAACACTGAATAGAAAAGATGTGGTTGTTTGTTGGGCCACACAGAGAAGGAAGGCCAGAGTCCCCTTTCTTTCCTGCCCAAATGGAGTTGAAAACATGCCCAGTCTTCTATGTCCTTAGGTTTTTTTAAGCTACAGAAGACAGCAGTAGAGTGCCAAGTTAAGGGAACTTGGGAGTCTGGGAATTACAGGACTGCAGCTGCACAATAAGCTAAGACAGGGTTGTGATCACTCAGGGGAATTGTCCATGAGACACAGCTAAATGCCTTTGTTGTCTTACAATGCAATTGCATCAAAATCATGCTGACCCTTTTCCCTGGTACCACAGAAGGGTTCTTCTGAGTGATAAATGATAATTTGTAGAAGGAATATGCTGCACTTTTAAAATTCTGTAAAATAATCTCAGCTTCTCCTGCTAACAGACAAACTGCCTCCTGCATGATACTCAGTTGTAGTTTCTTTTTGTGTAATGAAGTATTTTCTCACCTGTTTCTTGTCAGAAATAAAATCAACAGTGCACTAACAACACTGGGATAGCTAAAGTTTTCTTCTTGTTTTCTTCAGTATCTCCAGGGTTGAAAAAGGTCGTGAATATTTCAGTTAGGACTTGGTTTTTTTCAGAACATTCCTCTGCTTTGGGTTGCTTGGAAGCTCAGAAATGCTGTAAGATGACCACAGTTACACAGAATAATCTCTATAAAATCAGAGCTGCTGCAGCCTGTGAAGATGTGGTGGTTGTACATAGGCAGCTGCTTCTGAGCCTGCTTGGATCCCTTGGAGCCTCCTGATCCTTTTCTGTGTCAGCCTTTTCTGTGAGCAGATCTCAGACACCTTTCCCTGTTAGGCCAGTGAGGCAGTGGAACAGTACCTGCTACACCCTCTCTGTAAGAAAAGCACCTTCTAATACATTGTGCTGGTATGGGTCACAAAGCCTTGAGAGAGAACCAACAGAAAAAGTGAAGATGGGAAATTCTGATAAAAATTGTCCAACTTCCCAAAGCTGTTAAAGTGAGGAAGATGCAAATCAGCAAGAGCTTGGCGAAGCTCTACTATTTATTTGGTGAGCTGGCTTTAGAAAGCAGACACAGGAAATAAAAGAGAGGGGAGGAAAGTCTTCAGAGGCACTTTTGAATTTCCTTTTGAAAAATGTCTGCAGTAGAACCATGAGTCAAGTGTTCATAATGTGGTTTTGACTTGGAAAAAGGTATCCAAATTAAAATATTAACGTGGTTTGAAATTCTATTAAAATTGAGTTGTGCTGTAAAGATTCTGCCTATGAAACAGGTAGCATCAAAGGCAGCATGCTAAACTGCATGAGCTGTTAATTCTCCTCCCCAGCACTCCCCTCTTGCCTTGCCACAGCCGCTGCGTGGCCTTACAGCCCCAGGGGCCATAATGCAGTCTGTGAATTAGCATAAAACCAAAGTGTTTATATGCTTGTTTCGTGGTTGAGCTGATGAAAAGTCTAAGGCTTATCAACATATTTAAGTATTCTATTTCATCACATGACTCTTGAACAATCCTTGTTTGGGTTTGTTGTTACATCATTAATTATTTTTGCTAAGTAGGCTGCTCTGGGCTCAAAGAACTTGTACCAGAATAGGTATTTCATTCTTTAGTAGGGATGCATTATTCTGAAGAGAAAAAGAGTTACCATCAGATCTTTGGAAAAGGAAAATCTTTTTGTCTTTCAGATTCAGCTTTTTCAGATCAGAACTAAAAAGGACATTTTGTGCTTGATCAGAAAATGATGGTAAATTGCATGGCAGGAGAACAGCTTTGGTTTACTAAAATCAGAAGCAATTCCTGTATCTAAACCTTTTTTACAAAGACACTGACTATTTTTGCATCTTGACTGATTCATAAAAGTCATGTTTGGTAGCAGGCATGAAGCTTAGTGGGTTTCGGTGTTTCCTTGACCTAAGTAATGTTTTAGCACAGACAGAATAAGACCTGGTACCCAGCACTGGGTGGAGCCTGTCCTGTATCTCTGGCTTCCAGTCCTGTCCTGATCAAAAATTGATTTGGCAGTTCAGACCTTTTTTCCTTTAGCTGATACTCTGTAATCTGTGTCATGTTGTTATGCAGTCTGACATCAGATGATAATGATGATCACAGAGACAGGATGTGTGGATTGTTTTGCTTTTTTTTTTTTTTTTAGCATAACTGTCTGCACAGTTTTTTACTTTATTCTGATTTTAATCCACTTTTTCTTTAATGAATAATCCATTAGGTATGAATAGTGTCTTGCAGTAATGGATCCAGCTTTTTTTAGTAAATGGATACTCTGAAACCTCCAGTCACATCTAAATTCAAACAACTGTGTATTTCATAAAAAATGAAAGAATGAATGTTTGTGAAGGTGGTGTTCTTTGGACATTTATTTACACAGGAGTTTTTTAGTATTTCCTACAGCTTTTATATCAATGCTTCTTCCAGCTGCTTTTTAAGAACCCAGCGATAAAAAACAAATCACCGTTCTACCTTTCTTCCTTGTGTTACAGTGGGAAGGGACTGTATGTTTTAGTGTATACTGGATCATTTAACTGACCTGGGGATACATTAAAGTGGGCTATAAAAACAAGGTCTGCCAGGACTGTTCTTTCCTCACAGAGTTGGGGGGAGTGGGGGGAAGGGGTGCGGGTGTCTGTTGCTAGTAACTTGACATTATTACTTCAGAAAAACATCCGAAATTAATAAATTAAATTTGAATGCAAACATCTCTAAGATGTGTTTTATGTTAAAGATCAAAAGCAAGAGCAAAGTAAATTGCCTGCTTGTCTGTCATCTTGGTGTTATTGCAGTGACTGGTTCAGCTTTCCTCCTTGTGCTAACTCACAGAGTGGGTGCAGTACAGCTGAATGAACAGAGAAGTCCTCCTGCAGAAAAACCCCATCAGTGAGCCTCGTGTCAGTGCCCAGCAGTGACCTGTTTGTGTCCTTGTTCCAGGTGTAACATCCTGTAACCCAGCAATAACAAGAGTTAATACTAGCACTAGCACTAAAGGGTATCTGAAAACTGAAGTCTGGGCAAAATTTTCTATTGATGTGTGTCTCTGTCTAAGATGGGTTTCTCAAAATCTTTCCTTGAATTATGAGACAAGTGGAACATTTTTTTCTTTAGCATAACTACAATTCCTTTACAACTTTTGTATCCTCTGTCCTTCTAATTACACTTAGTCAAGGTTGGTTTACATACATGATGACACAAAGTCTTGGCTTCTTTTCCTCTTTTAAATCGAAATGTTAAATTCTCTGGATGGTGGGAAGATGCTACTTTAGGACACAGATTCTTCCAGTAAAAGGAAAGAACTTAATTCCCTTCCAAAGTACCTATTTCTGTTTCTTAAAGTGTGTCACATGGGTTTGCCCCTCACTATGGGTTTATGTATTTACTTGTTCTTAATTTGTTCATAGACTAAAGTAGTTCTGCTTACCCACAGAAAAAGTGGAAAATACTGAAAAGGCCTTTTTACAGTAGCTGCATCACTGACTTTTGTATTCCACCACTGCCTTTTGAGGGACTCTAACTGGGTTTCTCCCAAGATGTAAAAACACCAGTTTTCTGGGTTTCTGCAGCTGAGTCAAAGCAAGCTCCCAAAGTTGTCCTGCAGTCTTACTCACAAGTGTACCTCATGCAGCAGCCAGAGGAGTGTTTCCACTGCAGGATAATCAGCCCTGAGACACTAAAACAGGGGAACAGGCAAGTTGGAGCTGACAAGGCCCTTGTACCATTGCTCAGTGACAAGGTGGCTTCATT
Organism: Leptocoma aspasia; assembly: GCA_013399835.1. NCBI lineage: Eukaryota > Metazoa > Chordata > Aves > Passeriformes > Nectariniidae > Leptocoma > Leptocoma aspasia. The sequence continues at coordinate 208,577 of VXAX01002744.1, forward strand.
CTCTGTTTTCCACCTTGACTCATTTGCTGTTTGAGAAGGGCTTGGATTTGAAATATGAAAGCCCATATAGCTCTTACCAGACACACAGCAGAATAATTTATATTTTGCTTTCCAAGCTGCTTAATTTTTAACTATACTTTGAGCCAAGTTTATATATTTTATATCAGTCTTCAGATCACTCACTCCTACAAAAGCAAAGGATTGATGTTAGCCAGCTGTCTTAAGATGGGTTCACCTACTTCCCTTTTCATTTTATCTCTGTGAAAGAGATCTAAATCTACTGCAGGAGAAAATGTGGAAGGTTTTTTTCTGGCTAGAGAAATAAGGATTTCCATGTGAAGTTGTAGCATGTTCTTCATTACAGCTCTCTGGCTTTAAATTGCCTCTGCTATTTCCCAGGATTTCGGCTGTCTGAAGGAAAAATCAGGTGCTGCTAGCTTTTTATTTAAAAAAAAAAAGAAACAGAACAGCCTTAAGTCATTAAAAATAGAGAGGGAATCAGAGTCAACCTGCCTTGTTTGTCCCCATACCTGATATGTATGTCATATCAAACCTGACTCTTGCAGGTGTCAACCTTTCCTTTCCCAGCTGCTCCTCTTTCTTCTCCTCTTCTTAAAATTTCTGCTTTGTTAGATTTCTTTGATGTACTTGGCTTTGTTCCATCTGTGATACCCTCAATGTCTTGTGAAATGACTACAACTTATCTTCTCACGTATGTTTTCTGTTTGGCTTGCCCCTTTATTTTTAAAGTCACTGCCCTTGGGTGTATAGGTTGAAGCTCTCCTTAGTAAATTTTCTTCATGCTAATTGACAAATACAGCTCCGCTCTCTTCGCCTTTCAACCTGTGTTTCAGCCCTGTCATTCTCTAGGCAGGTATCTCATTTTAATCAGCTGCTTCTGGACTGTCCCTTCTTTCTAGGCAAAGGAGTGGGGAGACAACAAACACACCTTGCAGTGGGCATAAAGGACTCAGAGTCCAGTAACCCTAAATGCAGCAGGTGGAGCACAATAAAGTTTGATTAATTATTTATTACTATTAGAATTATTTACTACTGTTTACTAAGTATTTGTTTAAAATGCAAGTTTGGGTAAATAGTTTCATTTTAACTTTATGCTCAATGAACCATTAGAGAATGAATGTAAATGTGTTACCTGTAAGGTGCTAACTAAATACATACTCTGTCTTTTTTTTTTTTTTTTTTTGAACAGGCATTAGAGCTGTATTTTCTGGGCATTACCACAGGAATGCTGGAGGATCCTACAAAGGCCTGGAAATGGTGGTGTCATCAGCTATAGGATGTCAGCTGGGACAGGATACACACGGGCTAAGAGTGGTGGTTGTGACAGAGGAGAAGGTGGTGCACAGATACTACAGCTTAACTGAACTGGGCAGCCATGGCATAGAGAAGGAGCTGCTGGATATGCTTGCTTAGCAAAAGTAGGCTGGGTCAAAAGATGTTTTTCCATGTTAGATAAATGTAAACAGTTTCCTAAAGTTTCCCCAAGCAGAAGTACAGATTCCTGACTGCAGTGTCCCAGAACAGGTCTCAGTTTGTATTCGTCCTAATTAACAAGGAAGTTGTTTACACGTTTTTCTTTTTGAAAATGAGACCTATGAGGAATATGGGAGAAGAGCAGAGCTAATACAGTAAGGTGTAATTGAAAAGTACAGTTCTGAGAATTTTCATTTTGCTCCTAGATAATACTTTCTTATTACAGAGAAACTGGTGTCTGTGTAACCCTTTAACTTGAGAGGGTATTTCAAAATCAATAAATTTAGTGATTTCTGTTACCTTCTGGACAATATGAATGGGGCACATTTTTACAGAAACAAATCTCAAAAAATGTGAAATCAGCAGACTACTGCTGAATTTTAGCAACTTTTGGATCATATCCTGTTACCTTGGTGTCATATTTTCTCCCATTTCTCACACTTTATTTTCTTAGCTCTTCAGAGCCAGGAGCAATAGGAGAGCAGACACATTCTGGGGAGTTTGCAGTCACAGCTTGGGTTTCTCTTTTATCTCTTATAAAGTTTTATATAATGTTATATAGTTTTATAGTTTCCATTATATAGTTTTATATAATGAAGAGTCTGTAAATGAGGCTGATATAAATGTCACTGACAGAAACCAGAAACTAAAGGTGAAACAACTATTTCCATTTTGAAATTTCACTACCATTCAATTAGCATATATCCTGGCTGTGGCTATGGAAGTTGGAATAATTGCATGGGGAGAATATTCTGTACAGAATACTGTAATCAGAAGTCACTTTGTTGATTCCTAGACAAACTGAGAACTTTGCTAGACAAACTGAGAACTTTGATTTCCAAGTGCAATGTAGAGTGCCTTACTGTAAGGCAATACAGAATACTACAGAATACTACAGAATATTGAAAACCCTAAGAAGTATGTTTTCTTTACTGCAATAAGTCTTTAAAAACAAATTTATGAAATAGTTTACATGCTGCAATCCATCTCTTTTTTTAGCAAGTGTATCTAATTTGTTGCAAATAAAGTCTTCATGTAATTAACTCATAGCTGTTGGGGTTTTTAAGTATTTAGTTGAACACATTTCAATCCATACCATGGGTTATCTGGAATTGGAGCTGGTGCAGCTTAAGCACCTGAAGAGGGAGGAACACAGTGAGCATCATTAATGCATTCTATCATGTTTCATGTATGTACTCACATACAGCAGTGTTTCTTAGAGGGTATTACAGGTATTTAAATATGGTGAGAGGTATGAAATGCTGTGCTGAAGAGTCAGTTTAATTACATTTTAGTCACAACAGTTTATTTTTAAGGAGTCTCCTTCAAACCTGATTTATGGAACTGCTGAGACAAAGGTAAAATCACCTTTGTAGCAAGTGGCTGTACCTGCAGCTGGACAGGGCCACCTGGGGACTGCAGCCCCATGGCAGCAGCTTGAGCAGAGGTAATGTTGGATTCAGAGAGAAAGGAAGTGATTTTGCTTTTATTCTCCAGCTGCCTTTGCTTAGCTTAATGTTTTCACAGTCTCATTTTCAGTAGAATGTGGAAAATGAGAGAACATTTTATAGCATTTTAGAACATGTAATACAATCATGGGAAGGATATTTAACCATAGTTTGTGGCTAGACATTCCTGTATGTAGTAAAAAGTTACAAAAATAAGCTGGGAATGTGGTTTTTTACCAGCATAAACGACAAATTATGTTTCCTCACTTTTCTTAGTGTAATTAGCTAATTTAGAATTAATACTGATGCTTTAACTAATTTGAAATGGCAGAGGTCCTTGCTGTCACTGTGCCTCATCTTGTTTATGTCAAGAAAAATAAAATATGTTAAATTATGAAACAATTCACCCATGGAGACCCTAATTATAACTTAAAACATTTTTTGATGTTGAGGACATTATTTTGATACCTCTAGCAGGTTTGGTAATTGTAACTCTCTGTCAGTGTCAGCATATGACTGCCTTTAAAGCAAGACGTCACTAACAGTTCAAAGTGCTGATGAGACAAGAGAGCAAGGGAGTCCTCCTGTTGCTGGGGGCTCAAAAGGCTGGACAGAGACTAAAAAACATCAAGTGACCACAGTTCAATTTGGTTTCTCTTAGGCTGCTAAAAGGTGAGCTAAACTTCTATGACTCTTACTAAATGAGAAAAATTTGCATTAGAACAGCAGAGCAACCGGTGGAGATAACCAAATACTACATAATTAAGTACAGTCTGAGGGGGAGACCTATGAACACGAGGCAAATGACTGAAATCAAAGTCTTTTAGAGAAATTCTGGTTTGCCAGCTTCAGTTTAAGCAACAAATTTAAGAACACACTATTTCTGAACCTTTCCAAAAAGTCATTAAGACATGAGTACACTCTTGTTTGCCTACTGCTTGTCTTTAGTGCATTTGGGTCCAGCATCTCATCTTGCAGATTTTAATAGAGGTAATATTTTTATAGAGCTACAGTATTCAGCTCCTGGAGATTAGAGACAGAAATAAAACACCTGATGTCTCGTTAAAAATCACATTTTACACTGGCAGAAGTAAAGTCTCCCCTGCCACCCCTATTTGCAGACAGCCTGTGCCATGGTCACTGCCTGATGATTCCTTTCTTACCTCAGCTCAGCAACTTGGTTCCTAGTGTCTGGTTTTTCCAGACATTATCCTCAGGTAGCTGGTTTTATTCTGCTGTGAGACAAATAATTGAAGACACATCTAACGTAAGCAAGTGGAACAGCAGCAGTAAAACCTAAACATTTCACTGCTTAGAAGGGCTCAGCTCCCCATGTGTGTCATGGCACAAGTGTGTGTGTGTCACTACAGGCTCACGCTCACTGTGTCACTGCTCAATGCTGGGAAAAAGCTGCTTCTCTTCATGCCCTCCCTGAGCCTTTCTGTGCAGACTCCAGCTAAACACAGAAAAATCCTTTAGAGCCAGGGCAACCTTCACACACCCAGCAGTTCCCAGTGTGCCTGCCAAGCAAACCCTGACATTACCTGGCATCTCAGGATTCCCAGTCACCAGGGAGAAAAGCTGATTGGCAACAGAAATTCTAAAGAGGGCATTTCCACTTCACTAATATTCTGCATTTACCAGGAATGTCTCTGCTGACATAGGAGACATCACATCCCTGGCATGTGTGGAAGTGCAAAGCAGGTGGTTTAGGCTGCAGGCACTGTGCTTGTGGACACTTCATTGGAAAATAATCCCTAAATAAAGTGCAAAAAACAAAACATATAATAGAGAAAAAGCACTAGACCAGCCTATTAAACTAGCTTCCAGCCTAAATGAAATACAACTGTGCAGCAGCAGATACAGAAGCGACGTCCCCAGAAAACCCCCAACACACAGAACTAAGGCAACACAGACAAATCAGAAGCTTCTCAAGCAATACAGAAAATATACCCCGCACTTCTCTTCAGGAAAAAAAAAATTTAAAAATAAAAAACTCCAAAAGCAAAACCATAGCCCACAACTTAGAGAGCCATTACTTTTTTTTAATTGACATTTTCATTTGTTTCTCTAGGAATAATTTTCTCCATTAGCACTTTGTCAAATGCAGATAGTTTAGTACATTTCTACTAATAAAAACCGTTTTTTTTTTCCTCTAGGAGACCCATTAAAGCTTCATCCTATTTAAATTTATAATGTTGTTATGTCACTTTTGGGCAGCCAGAAATTGAAACATCCATCTTCTAAATATATCCTTATCTTTCTCAAACATTGCTTAGAAAGGTCTAGCATTGTTAAAAACCACAATCTGGCCTTTTAAATTAACTGGTAATGGCATTATCTGTATTCAAATCTTTCTCACCTTCCATATAAAAAAGACACAGCAACACAGAAAGGTAGTTCATACTGCTCTAACAAACCAAGATCCAGAGCCCTACACAGGGCAACCTGCCTGTCCAGGGATTTCCTGAATGGTGTCAGCAGCTGCAGGTAGGACACCAGTGACTGTGTTTGGGTACACGTGAGACAAAAATAAAATTACCACAGCAGAATGTGGTTCCTGCGGTACCCTGCAAGTACTGAAGCCGAGGCTGCCGAAGGGACACAGCACAAAGACAATGAATCTTCTGTCACTTTTTTACAAAGCCTGAGCTGAAGTCTCACCCTTTTATTAATTCTAAGTCCTGCTCTGTCTTAGCCAGTTAGGACAAGGTAGGGCCACTTTACTTTGCTTCAGCTGTGTAAAAGCTGCTTTCCCACTCTGGCCAAGCAGAGACTGTAGTTGGAGACAGGTAATTGCAGCAGGGGATTCATCCTGTCCTGCAACTGATGCAGAAGCCAGAGGGACTGAAGAGGCCCCTACTGTGGTAATCTGTGGGATTCACTTGCCAGAATTCCTAAAGTAACTCAGTGCAGTTAGCTTGGGGCAGAAGCCAAGAAGTCAGGTCCTGAGCTGTCACCCCATGAAATCAGAAGATGGACACGTGAGTGAGAAATGAAACAGAAGTGGGAAACAACCCATCAAGAGCTACTGGCTCCCCTCCTTGACTAAAGCTGGCACCATCCTCTCCTGACACTCTTGAGGACTAGGGGACATTCTGCAGACTGTTTACTCCTCTGCCTGTGCTGGATACTCACAGCAATTCAACGTCAATATATTTTCACTGTTATCAAAAACATAAATACCAACTGTGTATAATATTGTTAATATACATTTATGTGTCACATAGAGGAAGGTTCTCCAACTGCCCTGGTGGTCACTGTATTCACACTAGGCAGAGGATCCTTTAGAGATCCCATGTGCACATATTCCAGTAAGAAGGCCTGGCTGATTCACAGCATTCCTGCTCTGGCTCACAAGGTAACAGCTACAACCTTTTACAAAGCTTTTCCCAACCTATTTAATTGTTGGAGCAATTGGAGATATAACTAGAGAGAAGTGATGTAGCACATGATCTTTGTAGAACAGTATTGTCACCTCCACCCCACCCTCAGTCCTTTTTGGGCATATTTAGAATGTTATTTGGCCTATTTAGGAGTATGATGACTGTAAAATGGTGTAATATTAATAATTCAAATTTATTTCATTTTACCACAGTCCCATAGAAGGTGAAGTGTTTATTACCAAAAATAAACCCCAGCAATAACTGAGATTGCTGTACTCATTCGGTGCATTTCAGCATATTTTGTTGAAACTGCAGATTTATACATTGTTCTTTAAGGTGTTCTATAATACAATACCATCAAAAACAGGATGAAAGAAGAGGATCTATCATTCATGAAAAACACTGGTTTTTATCAGTACACTGCCTCAATGCAGTAATGATTACAATTTCAATCACTTTTCCAAGAAAGAAGGTAAAAGAGAGAAATATCAGAGCACTGTCTGTTCACTGTGACCCAATTTGAGAGCTGAGACAGACCAATTATTGTTCAGAGAACAGCATTCCTTTTTACTGTGCAGCAACTTAACCAAGACAATAAATTTATGCATATTTAAAAGTAATTTGATTTAAAAACATAGATGCTGCCAAACTTCTCAATCAGAGGACTTTTCGTATTCCCTTTATTTGGTACACAGTCATGACAGATTAATTGTAAAGAAATATTTTGTATAGTCTATTTCTGAGCCTTGTTTTCCATAGAATTTTGTTTGCTGCGGGTACAAGAGGACGTAGTATTTTATATGTGGGTCATTCTAAATTAATTCTATATTTTACAGCCTGCACTTTTTACATAAATTAGTTTGTAGTAAAATCAGAGTTGAAGAAAAGCTAACAGTTGGACGAAAATATAGAAACATGGATACATATCAAGGGGTGAGTCTAAACAATCCAAAGAGTGACAGAACTATGTTAAAATTCACCTTGTAATAAGCTTTTTATGGAAAGAACTTGTACAAATCTATTTGTTTCACTGTTTTTCTTATCTGTACACGAGGCCATGTAGAATTTTCCTATTTTTCTTTTAGGAAAGCAGCTCACAGATTATTTCTAAGCCCTCTATTATCAATGCAGATATCTAACAACTCTCCTTATCCTAAGAAACAATGCAATCCTCATTTATTTCTCATTAAAGATGCATTGTAACACTAATCAGCTAAAGGTATTTTACTTGAAGCTTCTGAAGTTTATTTTTAAGTCTTGAACATGTTAATTGCTTTGCTTTGCCCTTGGGTTCCCAGAAATTAAATACAAACAAGAAATTTCCTGTGGAAGTAAAGTAAAACCCATGAAATTTCTGCACTCTTATACAACACTACAGCAGTGAAAATTTAAGCGTGTACATTTATTGCTTATTACTTCTACTTGATTCCCCCTTCTTCATCCCCCTCCTCTTTCTTTAAAGCAGCAAAGTAAATAATTGTTCACCTTGTTAACTTCCATGATTAGTTGCAACTGCTGAACTTCAGGACATTTCCTACTTCCGAGTGTGCTTCTCCTTCCACCTGGGCTCCTATACTGCACACCCTGGGGGGAAAATCCAGTTGCACAGATCATGGGGGCCCTGGTTAGGGCAGTCTGGCTAATGAAGGTCTCTGAGCCTTGAACAGAAATCTGCAATAATGTGCAATTGTCATCCAGTTCAGTGCAGAGAAGGGCATTAAGTTACTCAAGGTTCTTTTTATTTCCTTACACATATTCATCAGTAAAAGGCTTGATGTTGTTTTATGATTTGCAAATGTAGAAAGGGGATTTGTTACAGAATTCAATTATGCAACTTCTCCACTGATGTATCTGAAGGCAAACTATCTCTGAATGAACCTGCTGCTGTTCCTGAGTTCCAGGTAAGGAATGTTGGCACTGCAGACTTCGGGATCTGTCACCCAGGAGCATTCCCACAATGGTAGGAGGCAAAAGCCACTTAACTCTGGGACAGTGAGAAATCTCTCAGTTACAGGAGGATCTGCTGATTAGCATTCCCAGTTTTAATTAAATCTGGTGTAGCTACTGCCCTTGGGGACTGAAACATAGAGAAGATATTGTTTTGAAATTAGGACATAGCCTGGCAGAGGCCAAGCAGAAAAACTGTAGTTGGCTGTAAACCAGGCAACATAGTTAAGACACACTTAAGAGATCTGACAGAGGCTCAGACTCCAGCTCTCCAACCAAACCTCCCTTAACCATGGCCACAGGAGTTGACCTCTTGATTTTTAAGTAAAGTTCAAGCCAGTGTTGGAATTAGTTGGGTCCTTTAGCATGAGAAACTGTTCAACCTAAGCATTTCTTTGCAGTAAAATTGTCTATTAACACTGGAAAGATTCCCCATTTCTCCTGGGGACATAATCCTTTCATTACTGCTGATGACTTCTCTCATTCTCCACTGGCTGTTGTCACTCTCTGTCTCAAAGATGAGCAAAGCCAGAGCTTCAGGCACACATTCAGTGCAAGCCTTCATGTCCCAGGTATGCTGTAAATTCTTACTGAGCTTCCCACTCAGCTCACTTGTGGTTTTTACCATTTTAACTGCCACTACACAAAGGATATTTAATTATTCCTCCCAAGAACTCTGAATGAATGACATCTTAAGTAAGGTCTGTTAATGAGACAGAGATCAAACTGATTCTTAATGGCGACACTCAGAATTTTTCAGCGTAATATTAAAAAATGATCCAGTTCATAGTTCACTCTCAGTAGTAGCATTGGTACTTCCAACACACCACAGACTAACTGGTGAATATTATGCCTATTACAAAATAATAAACATAAAGGGAATTATTTGGCAAAAATGATCAATTTTTAATTTTAATGAATTTTAATTTAATATATTTTAAGATAAATAATCACTTCTTATCCTGAAAAATATAGAATATAATTAGGACTGAATGCTGATGGTTCTAAAACTGTCATTAAGCATACAAATCCTTAATGTAATACTTAATTAATAATAAGGTTTATTTCTTACCTTCTGAACTTACATTTTGCATAAAGTTTGCAATTTTCTTTTGAAGTTCTTTATATACATTAAACAAGTAGAAGATTAATTGCTGCAATATACTTATATTGTATAAGAATATAATATCTTATGTACCTGTTTCTGGAGTGTCTCAATACAGTGTTATAGCTTTGTTCTCAGATACTTATCTCTTTTTGTTCTTTATATCAATGCTAGAAATACTCCATTACAAGAAGTTTCTATACTAGTGCAACAAGGAATGTATTTGTAGAAGTAACTCTAAACATTTAAGCAAAATATTTCCAAATGTCATTAATTTTAAAAAACCCAGAACTTGAGGGTTTTTAATTATTATGCTGAATGCATGGATGAATGCAAATACATCTTTATTATTCTGCACTGACCCGTCAGCCCATTTGGGGCTGTAGACATGAGCTGTCTTCTCTGCAGGAAAATACTGCAGTAGCCTCATACAAGGCCATAGGAAAGAGTTCACCTAAAGAAATTGTAATGACTCATTTTCTTAAAAACATCAGTGTTTTCCAGGTCAGGGGTGAAAAATGGCTTCATTGTGAAATCTCTCAGTTAACAAGAACAGTCAAGCTAAAACAAAAGCAACTTTGAAACTGCATTCTTCAACACAATAAAACCCTTGCAAATATAGAGCACATCCATCAGTACCATTTATTTCTCAGCTGGGGAACTCACAGTACCTTTTCTTCAACATTTATGCTTATCTTTGACTCATTACTTTAATACTACCAGAAAACTAAATTATGTCCAGTGGTTTCACTGCAGAAATGGCCTCCAACTGTGAACAGGGTTTCTTATGGGGTGAGACACTGAAGCATCACGGAGGGAACAGAGTAAGCTGAATTTCCAGGAGGCTCTTATGAATTCAGACACTAATTATGACAACTTAAACTCAATACAATTATTTTAAATTAACACCTAGGCCCAGAAATAGGGAAATTGTCCAGCTGGCTCTCCACTTTCAGAGTCTAATAAAGAAGCAAGAAGAAGAAAGGATAGACAGGTAGATTTTTTTTCCTCAAACAGAACTTTCCTTGACTGAACTCTGCCTGAAAACTGGTACCATGACAGCAACTAATGTACTACTGAATATGTGCATTGCACCTTTTTATCACCTCAGCCCTGAGCAGGTAACATTTCAGTGCTTAGTAATGAACAAGACATGTGACTAATGCATTTTAATGCACTAAAGGTCCTGATAAAAATAACTATTTAGCAAAGAAAGCTGTTTATTAAAAAAGCCTTATGTGTTTGAATAGTCTTACAGCCTTTGCAAAATAGAACCAAGTTTCACTCAAATTAAGACTAAAAGCCTTCAGAAACATTCAAAAACATTTTGATGTGCTGGAATTGTTAGCCCCTTTCTAAGTGACATCAAAGGAGAAGGAAATTAAAATCTTCATAATCCTCCAAAATATCCTAATTTCATTACTTGACCTGGTATCAAACTATTTGGAAGGGCAGTATTCAGAAATGTTAGCCTGTCATCATCTCTGCTCTTGGACATTAAATTTCACCAGGTACATTGCAAAAGTAGCAAAGATACTGGGAAATTTATTACCTAATATTTAGCCCCAAACAAAAAATGTGGAAGTAATTGTATTTTCTTACCCTGCTTCTAAATTAGAACTTTACTACTTTGAACTAAGGTATATCAAACGGTAGGAACATATTTATGTATATAGGTCTAATTAGTGAATTAAATTGTTGAACCTTCTCTAAAAGCTTTTGTGCTTACTCTAAAGGAATTAGAGCAAGAAGGAACTAGTCAGCATTTCAAATCCTCTGAAGTGCTGGTGTGTTTTTCATTAAAGGCCACTGAAAACACAATCTACATAAGGTTTGATATAAAGGTGTAAATTTGAAGTTTACATTTGGTTACAAAGTGTCTTTGAATGCTGAACAAGGTTGGAAGTTTCTGATTAGCTGTCAATGATCTTATGAGATGTTATGTTCAGGGAATGCATAATTAGAACTCCCCCTCGTCTTTACACATAAGTGCACTGGGTGTTGACAAAGAGAAACCCCCAGTGAGGGATGCTTCCAGCTGCTGTTGCCCTCATCACATGCCTTTGACTTCACTCTCAGCAGCAGGTTTTCCACTTTCTGCTGGATTATGCTGTTTAAAGGGAAACTGGGATATACAAAATACTGCTTTGAGAAAAACAGTACAGATCCCCTGCTGCCTTCTGCTGCAAACAGAGAGATGATCTGTTGGGGTGACAGGCTGAACTCCTGAAAAACAAAGGAGTCCCTGCCCTCAGGGAGCTCCAGAGCTGAATGCAGTTGATAAAGCACATCGATCAGCTGGCTGGATTGGTAAGTGTGAGGCTGATCAGTGCTCCTGATGGCACTGCCAGCAGCACAGAGCACTCTCTGTCCAAAGAGCAGTGGAGATTTATTTTGAAAATGTGTGCAAATGGAGGGAGAAAATATGAAAAAAAGGCCTTTTCGTGTCTGTGTTCAACACATGCACTTTTTTAATGATACCAGTGTGCTTTAACACACAGCCAGCCTCTTCAGCATTGCCATGCAGCCCAACACACTCCAGGGACAACTCATTCAGATACCATGATCTTTGCAGAAAGGCCCAGCTGAAATTGTAAAAATCTTTATGAAGCTCTTTCCAACATTTGTCTCAAGAAACATTGATCTGATAATTCACCTCTAGCAGACAGCAGTTTTCAGTCAACATTTCCTTTTCTTTTCCTTCCAGGTGGTATAATACAACTAAAGAAATCTGGGTGATTGAGTGAGTTGAAAAAAAAAATGAAGCATTTGTTCAAAAGACTGAAACCCACAGTCAAAAGGAGGCACAGATTTTAAAAGCAGCAGAAAGCATTAACATTTCTATGTTACAGAGTACATCTCAGTCATATAAGAGGAATTGCACAAGCTTTTCCACCATTGTGGTGAAAAATAAGGGTTTTTAAATAGAATGGAAGAATTTGTAGCCTGACATTTATTTCTGTGCCAAGAGCAAATGTATTCTCACTCTCCCCAAATTCCATCCATCTGAGGGCTGAAGAGAGAAAATAGGGAAGCACCTCTGGAGGACAGTGTGTATGTGTGGTTTCAGAAAGGACAGCAGAACCATTTGGCTAGTCCAGAACATTTACAGTAAATGTTTTGCAAGTTCTGTGTCTGTTATAGTATTTCTCAAACAGAGTACACTCACTTTTAGTCCTCTACATCTGTTACATAGTAGCAGGCTTGGGGATGACCAGTGGCAGAAGAGGGTTGCCTGCCTTAGGGAGGATGAGATTTGCCAGGTATTTTTACAATTATTTTTTAAAATTTCAGTGACAAATGCTTGATTTTCTTCATGCTGCCCCAGTCAGTAACAGACCAGGTTTTCAAAGTCAACTAAACACCAGCCAACCCTCCTAATCTCTGTGATTCCATCCCATTTAAGTTCTTCAGCCAAAGCAGGAAAAAGTCCTGGCAAACACCGAGGATGTTATGGAACATGGAGGACTGAGCTACTGAACACCCTGACACAGCTGCCAGCCTGAGCCAGGCTTGGGAAGCTCCAGGAGCCTCAGTGCTCCACTGAAAGGAGCAGGAGAGCTGCACAGCCTCAGAATCGTGTCTTTAAGATGGTCAGGAACTGCAGTAACCACGTTGTGCTGTGGAGCAAAGGAACAGAATCAAAGTGAGTAACTGCAATTATTTTGTCTGCTGATTACAGTTACTTAAGTTCTACAATGGAGTATCTGCAGTTACTTAAGATTGATTATTTTCATTTTGCAAGGAGGGAAAGATCTGCTTATGAAAGGTGACACTTCTGAAAGCAAATGCTGGTTTAGAGACTTAAATATTTCAAAAATATTTCTACATTTCTGCTTTCAAATGCCCACATTTAGACACTGAGGTTTTCATCTAAATAAAGACTGACCTGTAGTATCACTGAGAATTACAGGCCAAGAACTCAGGAAAAGGTAATTTTGACAACCATCCATTAGGATGAACTTAACCATTGCCCTCCAAATAGCTTTCTCCTTTGTATATACAAGAACTGTCAGCATATAGGGCTATCAGAACTGAATATTGAAAAAAAGAAGCAGCCTAAGGGGTGCAATAAGAAACATTAATCTGGAACACCACTTCTAATCCAACTTAAAGAGTGCTTATGATCATAACTAAATTACAGAATTACTGGGAGGTTTTACTACTTTGGACTCTGGAAAAATGAAGCTAGAATAATATTTCAGGGCTCTGTTTTGATATTATCTCACTGATTTGAACTATTCTTAATTTTAACTAATGACAATTTCTCTTGGCTTTTTGAACATTAAAATTAAACTGGGTTACTCTTTTTGTCATAACAATTATATGGAACATAGATTAAGGCTGCCGATTTAACTTGCTTCAGACACACTGATAAATTTGTTAGATTCTTCCTGCACATGCCAGATCATCATCTGACTAATTATGCTTCTACAATGTGCCTCATTGACTGTGATACCTCTTCCATGATGATCGATGAACACTTTTCTCTTTTTTAAATACAAATTAAATATATGTTATTTTTAGAGTCAGATCAAGTTTTCAACTCAACAGTGATTGCAAGTACAGTAAGCAGGAGCATAAGACTATATATCAAAGTTTCTGTGCAACACATTAAATCCTGGTATCCTGTGGAGACATAATCACATTAGAGCTCTAAGCACATGTAATACTTCTATTTCTTGTCATGCTGGAAAAAAGAAGAAACTTTAGATCATTGAAATAATTTCATATTTATACACCAGCTCTAGAACTATGTCACATGGCAGCAGGTTATACTGTCCTTCACATTGCTATTGGGTAGCATATTCACATGCATGCAAGTCTCAAATAAGTAGAGCCACTTCATTGAGTGAATTTCAATAGAAACAGACAAAAAGGAATCCTAAGACTTTCAGGCTCCAAGATGCACACTCCAGTCCAGGATAAGTGATCCCAAAACTTTGATTCCAGACTCATGTACTCTGTGACAAGTCCTTCTGTAAGCAAGGATTGTAATGGACATCAACTCCCAAGGGAAGGGTTTAGCAAAGCCCATCAGCGAGTTGAGCAGAAGTGCCCAGGACTGTCTTTCATGGTCAAGGAGTAATAAAGCAGATGGATGTCAATAATGTGCTTTGTTAAACAGCTGATGGCCTGGGAATACCCTGAGAAGGCCAAATGAAGCAAGGAATGAAAGTCAGCACAACTTACCAGAGGTGTTAGGAGCTGTATCAAGGAGCATGGCCTACGTGTGTCCTCTCCGGGCCTCCATGAACTGTTCTGCCACAGTAAGGAGTTCTCATACATCAGTGTGCAAGTGCAGAAGTATTCTGGAGGCAACAAAACACTCCTGCAATATCCTTATTTGTGCATGCTGTTGTCTGCAAAGATTAAAAAAAAAAATTTTCACTTTGTTTCATACATACAGACACACTTGTCGTACATACAGACACTCATTAATATATCAGACATTGAAACAGTGAAAAATTTATTTGGAAAGGGACCTCTGGATGTCATCTACCCAGACCCTGCTCAGAGCATGCACTTAAGCTGAAATAAACACATAACCTCTTCTTCCCTTGACAATCACCATAAAATATTTATGAAAAATAAAACCTTATTTTGTCATCCTCTAATCGCCGTTCCACTTACTGTTCCATTTTTATTAAAGAAAATACAATGATATTAGAAGTTCAGTGACCTGGCTTCACTCTCTGGGTAGCCACGCTATTTTGCAGACATTTTCTTGCTGGTCTTTAAGTTGGCAAAATGGAACATAATGTCCCACAAACAACAGATGTCCCAACATCTACAGCTACCTGGAATTTTACTCCAAAAATTCCATTCCACTTGAAACAGAGATTGAAGTCCTTTGTAGCAAATGAGGACAAGGTTATTTTGTAAGAATCTACTTGTTAGAAAGTTATTTTAATTCATATCATTAAAACCTGTCCTTCTTACCTGTTCAAAGAGAATGCCAATCTGATCTACTGATCAGAGCTTTTGAATATCCATGGTTTTAAACTTTTAGAATGCATGAATTCACACATTAAAGAAAGAGATGTGTTCTTGTATTTCATCTTCTAGAAGCTTTATATTGTAGACATATAAAATTTGTCTGCCAATTCTTTTTGTCAAGATGAGGGAAAAAGTAATTTATATCTATTAAGTTCCTACAGCTAGAACCACACTCCACTGAGAGTACACCTTAAGCAAACCTTAAGAAATTCTGACTTGCTTTCTTCTCTAATAAATTTTGCAGAAACAAAAAATATACATGCAATAAGATAAATGAAAAGAGCTCTGGGTTTTTTTCTTATTTATTTGTTTGTTTGTTTCATGTAATCTACAAAGTCACATGTAGGGTACCACTAAAACTCCCTAACATCAACCTGAATTTTAGTTTTTACACACCACATGGACAACATGACAGTCTGAAAACAGAGAGATGTCACATTAATGCTGACCTTTGAAAATCAGTTCACTGCAAATGGGTGACCGAAGCATCCATATCCTTTGGTAGGCCTCTCCCAGTACTGGCAGTTCTTGAAATCTGTAGCAAATCTCTCAGTTCTTGCTCCATTTGCCTCATGTAAATTTCAGCTCACATCAGAAAAATCTCAGTTATGATATATTAATTACTCTTTCCTCATTGCTCTGTCCTGGATTTCACTAGATTTCGTTTTAAGTCAGTGCCCTTGCCACAGGCAGTGCACATCCAGCACCATTACAGAATTATTACAAGCCAAGGACTTCTGTCCAAAGGCTCTTATCACCTTAAGACCACAAGCTGCAGGGAGCAACTGTCAAGAACATAGTGTTATGTTCAATAATTTATAGTACACCAGATTCTGATACCATATGATATTGATGTTAAATCTGATTTCACCTGCACTGGTGTGCTTATCAACGTGCTTTATCTGTCTCCATGTTTTCTGGAGACAGAAGGTACTTTTTTTAAGATTCTGTTGGGTTAATGCTGGCTTTATTTTTCTCTCCCCAATAATTCTCTTTCAACAAGAGAAATAATAAACAATATCTGGAATACATACGCATTACAAGTTTGCAAGGCTACCTTAGGAAGTCGATTGGAAGAAGGATGATCTATATGAATTTTATGAACCTTCATTGACTGTTTCCATGTTTCATCCATGTATGACTTCAGATACTTTCTCAAATACAAAGAACACTGTGTAGAAATGGAGGCAAAAACATAATTCATGTTATGGCAGGAACTATCAAACCTGGAGGGAATTTTTTGAGGAGGCTTCCCTGAAAGAAGCTATTTGAAAAAGCATCGTTTGGGAAGGCATCAAATCAGCAATTGTCAAAGCAATAAGATTCCACATAAGGCACCAGCCAAAAAACATCCCTTGCCAGCTATAACATCAGTTTATTCACAGTCCTGCTCTTCATTGGCATAATATAATAAATATGTAAATTTAGTCATTGTTAATGACATCAATTATTTCCCACTTTTGCTTTAAAACCCAATGGAAAAGAGTTACTGCTATATATGTATCTGCTATTTAGCAGTCACATAAGACCCACCAGAAGATTACAAATATTCTGATTTTCCTGATTTCTTCATCTGGTTATGAATTTTTCTCCTTACAAATGAGTACCAGGCCAGTGTCATGGGACTCTTAACATAAGCACAGCAACAGCAGCAAAAATCAGGATCTACTTCTCTTCTGCAAGACTCCCTGAAGAACTATATCTGATGACTCAGACACTTTACTACTTGTTTATAGTGTTTGTATGCACAGAGCTGTGGGAAATGATAAAAGCTGGTACCTGCGGGTAAAGGAATAAGAAAATAGAAAGATGACTGATCAAAGCAAATGTTTCTGCCTGCCTGATTATAAAAGGAAAATAAATGAAAAAAACCAGAGTTCTAGGTCACTTATAGCAATACTTATCAAGAGTGACTGGCTGGATGCTCATCAAATGGCAAAGCAGTCTGCACAAAGACTGGGCACGAGACTATCACCTTTCACACATGTGCTCCTAGGTGAGCTCCTGTTCACCCCATCTGAAGCAGCCAAGATGTGTCATCAACATAACAGATGCAGGTGGTCCCTTTCCACCCCAAAGGAGAAAAAGGTCAACAGGAAGCCTGCAAGGTAACACAAAGATCCCAAAGGAATGCTTCTCTCCCTACCTTCACACCGAGGCAGAGCTCGTGTAGCTGCTACAGGCAAACCCTGCTACATATCAACGATGCTTTCCAGAAAAATTCAACAATTGGAATTCAATAAAGAGTGGAGCCATTTCCCCCATAAGAATTCACTTAGCAGAGAGGGACTGCATGCAGATGCTTAAGATAAACACAGGGATGGTACCGTGTAAGAGTCTCACATTCAAACCCAACACAGTGCCATGAGAAAAGAGATTTCAGTGGCACAAACAGAAAACAAAGACCACAGGGATGCTACCGTGCAGTCACCCAACAAGATTCTCTGTGCATTTTTACTGTTATGGTTGTTATGATCAACACCAGAACGCCCAAGGAATGGACAGAGGAGTGACAAACAGTGGTGTGTTACTATTGCCTCTCTTCTGCACTGCAGGGTTTCATTATCCCCAGGTGGTGGATCTAAGCAACCAAATTAATTTAGCATACTCACCACTGAGCATGTACTGAAGTTGCATAAAATAAATGTATCTTGCAGGAATATTCTCCCAGTACCCTTTCACCACAAAAATGTTACAAGATGCAAAGTCTGAAAGGTCCATCACAAGCAGTAAGCAGCTCGGAAAGTCTAAGACATGAAACACAATCCTCATAGGATAACCAGACCTACTCAGATTTCTGTAAGCCAGCAAGCACAAGGGAAAAGCCTAGCAAAAGGCAATTCTTGTAAGATTTTTTTTTTTAACTGAAAGGAAATTCCTTGAGGGAGACACCTAATTTTTATTACTTCGTCTTAAAATAAATTTGCAAGAAAACATTAAGTTTCTTGAGGATAAGAAAGATTCTTTTTTTAAAAAAACAGTAATACCCAAGTAAATCTTATATAATCTTGCCAAGCATTTTAAAAATACGGAAATAATGTGAAGAACACTTCAAGGGTCGCCCAGACTCTACACCATCCTGAGAACAGGAACTGTGAGATAGTCTGTCTTGTAGTATTAAACATATCAACACTTTGTTATTACTAATGGCTCTGTGAAATGGATAGAAACACTTCACAGTGTAACTGCCACACAGATGAATAAGCAAATCCAATTTGATATATTAGCAGACTAAAGGACAGAGCAAGACAATTCACTGCTGTCATAAGGAAAGCTTATGACAAAAGCAGGTGTATTTCTTTTCATCCCTACTATGCAATCTCCAAAAACATCACTCAGATGACAATAACTTTCAATGAAGATCGATAATGATAAATAGCTTTTTCAATAATATTTTTCAATAGCAAAACCATAAACCCCTTTTCCATTTTTCTTAAATGTCTTAATGCTACTCATGACATAGATGTAATATTTGCATTCCTTTGGGGGCTGTATATTTACTGTTTATATGCAAACCTGAAATAAAAGATTGGAGAAGTCACTAAGCTTAGTCTAAATTTGAATATAGCATATGTTACTAAAAGCAAGGCAGCTGGAAAGGCAAAGGAATATGAGGTAATAGATTTACATTCTACAACACATTCATATGGACAAGAAGGGGATTAAATGAAAATCTGTGAAATCTGGATACTTTCTTTCTCTTTTTCCTTCTACCTCTCCCTGAAGCCAGAGTCTGTACCACATATTCTCCCTTTACAATTTTTGCCATTTCCAGTTTAATAGTTAGTTTGCTATTTACTGTTGAAAAACAAGAAAACAGAGCTAATGGCAAGCCTGCTACACTGTACAGTTCATAGTTTAGAAAACCTAATATTTGGAAGTGTGTACACATGTTTTGCAAAAACCCTATAAAGGGTTTTTTTTAAGAATTTAAGATTTAAAAGAAATCCTATGTGAATATTTCTGTTCTGCAGCTTAATTATTAAATCATATATCTAAACAAAGTGTCCATTACCAACAGTGTCAGATTTAAATCACTCGCATTAGTTATTCCAGAACTGCTTGGAAATATTGCCTGTGTAAGGAGAGATCAAAGAGACCAAATAACCACAGCAAGAATGAAAAGTCTAAGAAATGGTGGTGTCCAAAGGTAACACCAGACATATTTGTGAAAACCACCCACACTGACTCCAAACACACGGAAGATAAACCCTACAAAAGGATGATAATGTAGACACATATTCAATAAGAATCACCTCAATAAATGTAAAAGCTAGAGAAACTGGAAAGCTCACCAAATTTTATCACAATTCCTGTTTTCCTTGGTCTACTTACACAGCTTTTTCTTATATTAAAAGACAAGGGACAGCAGGTCTTCTGCTTCTGTTCATGCCCTATCTTTTTGGAATTCATACTAAGTGACTTTAGAACTAATCTCACAAGTCAGTCTGAAAGTAGGAAATTGTGTAAACCTGGGGTTCAGGCAATGGCCTCAGATAGCATTGTTGACATGGGAAACATCCATCAAGAGGCCATTATGCCTTCCTAAGTGTTTTATAGCACTTCTTCTTTCTTAATGGAGCCAGAAGATCAGGTTGGGTGCTCTTATGTGGAAAAGAAAACGATGCTTCATTTTCAAATACTAAAGAAATCTCCCCAGTCTCCCAGAGAAACAGGAAAGTAGATTTGCTATGTATAGAAAGTATGGAAATAAGAGGTGGAACTGTGTCTTCTAGAGGAGTCATCCCAGTATCTCTGCTTTAGTGGTACAGAAGGAAAGCCAGAGGAGAAAATTACCCTTTTCATGATCTTCATAGGAAAGGCACAAACTTTCTTTTCACACAGGAGAACAAGGAAGAAAACTGGCATCCAGTCCTGGGTTATTGCGAAGGAGGAGAGAAGACACAGCACTTCAAAGGCAGCAGTGAGGTACCCAATAACTGCCTATGATAAATGTGCATAGAACCCAATGATTAATGCTTGAATCCCTGAACTCCCCTAGAGCTCACCTTCAAGAAACACGCCCTGATCTACCTTCCTTCTTCCATTTAACCTTTACATCCTCTGCTTTCAGCAAGTTCATTCATTATCCGAGAGCTTGGCAAAGATTTCTGTTCTGCTAAAGAAAGCCACACACACACACACTCAACACCAGCTTAGAGACTTTTTTCCAAGCCCTCGCAGCTCTGTGCGAGTCAGGAATGCAAACACCTACACTTCACAAGAGGCATAGCTATAATGATCCAAAACATTCCCAACCAATGTGTACAAATACAGCCCATCAATACTCAAGGAGAAAACAAGGCCTGTGACTGCCTTTGCTCCTTGAATAGTAATGAATTATCCTCCCACCTCTAAAAGCAGCAGACACCAATACTGGACTCACTTCATATTTTTTAATGCAATATTTAGGGTTTTGTGAGGGCTATAATTCCATCTAATTTTTCTATATGTTTATCACAATTTTTTCTTAACTAAATCAGCCGTAGTGATCTTGGTGGTTTGCAGTATGCCATACGCTAATTAGCACAAGAATCAAGGATTGTTTTTTGTTTGTTTGTTTGTTTGTTTGCTAGTTTTTTTAATCACCAGTAATAACAGACACCATGAACATGAACCACATGGGATTTTCTTGCTCCACAGCTATTCTGTTGCAGATCAAGCTGTGAAAGACTTTCTAGGCCACTTTACTGCAGATGCCAGAGAGTTCTGCTCCATGTTTTGAGAACTAATGAATTAACTCCTTGTGGTCCAGACATTATTTTTCATTCACTTCACACCTGTTCTTTTTTCAAATGCAGAAGTTGTCCAAAACCCTTCACAATGAAAGATGGACAGGGTCAGGTTTCTCCTATAGAAGAAACATATAGATTAAACGTGCATTTACCTGTATCTGATGCACATTTCACTTGCCCTGTAAAGAGAACAACAAGCGCTGCTTCCAGGGCTGCACAAAAAATGCTGGGCTTACGTAGTTATATAATTTCCCTTCAATAGATAGCTATTCCTTGCATATGACTGGCAAGCCGGAGACTTGGTTTATTTGTAGCCTCTTCCACTTAGAATTTCTAAGAAGTGACAGTATCATCAGTCCACTGAGTCACAGACACTGCAAATAAAGCAGCCTGACAGATTGTCATTCCTTTAAGAAATTCCACTTTGTCAACATCTTCCATAACACATCACAATATGTGAGGTAAACCTTGAATAAAAATGCACGATCACAGTTTAGGAATAACAATATTCTCTATTTTTGAATTCTTAATGACAACGGGGTTTAATGTTTAGACTGAAGGATTAGGAAATGGTATTCATAAATTCTTTTCCTTGCTCTGGCAATGACTTTCTCTTTCTCCACAGTGTTAATGGGCTTATTTTGTAATGCTGATCCATAACATGTTAGTGCAACTGAAACATAATGGCCAGACTCTTGCTGCAGTCCCATCTGTCATTCCAGGAAAGTTATTCATATCTGTGTCTCCTTCTGTAGTCTATCAAAAGCTGAGGACAATTGTATTTACCAATTTGATGGGGTGCTATACAATTAACTGAAACCATATACAATACATAATCTGTGAGCAGTTAGATATAATTGGCTAAAGAATTATGAAGGGCTGCTACTTAAACTTGTATTAAAAATTACAACTGAATTAAATCCTGTCCCATTACACAAATCAAGTCCTTCTGAGGCCTGGAAACTTCAGATACATTGTTGTAAACTTCATTTTAGATTAATTTGCCTGGTGAGTGCTGCTGAAGTAAAGTACCGAGGGAAAAACAAATATACTCAAAGACAAAAGATCATCAAGTCTATTACACGGACTGAACAGAGAAAGGACAAAGGTTTCAAGCTTAATTTTGAAGAGCTAAAAGGTTTCTGGTCTCCAGGCTTTTTAAGGGCTTTCATCTATAGCACAAATAACTGTTTAGGAATGAGTTGTAATTTTAAGTTTCAAAAACCAATTATGAAGTTAATTAAAGGATTTTTGCTACATATTTTGTAAAAATAAGTGAACCGTTTGCCAAATGAGCGAATGACATTAATGGTGAGAGCAGAGGACTCACATCCCTTGGGACAAAGGGTAACTATTGACCTTCCTGAGGAGGGAGAACAGGCAGGTTCCCTCCAGACGCTCCTGCCTCACCAACTCTCACATTAAAAGCCTCCGGATTTCTCTTTTATGAGTAACTATATTACTTCCCTCAGTGACAAGTGTTGCAAATTGAGTAAATACTAGCAAGAAAAAAATCATTTAAATTTTGACACCTCCTCCTCTATTAATTCACGAGTTCCTTCCTCGTTTAGCTTGCCAAGGAAGAACAAAAGAAGCGCGGCAGCCATAAGGGAAATACCGTTAAAGGCTGAGCAGTGAAGAGCCTGGTGGCATTTCGCATTTCACAGACAGACATTAAACATCTGCTGCCTTTCTGCTCAGCCGGCAGCCACCCCGGCCAGCCGCGGCACGCTGGGGACAAGGCAGCTCACTGCCTCCCACAGCGTGTTCTCCCCGGAGAGCTCTGTAACCTTGGTGGGGTCACCCGCGGGCAACACAAACGTTAGTGCTAAAAGCTGTGTTTGAAACTATTATTTCTACTAAGCTCCTCCATGCCAGGGGAGGTCAGGGGAGGCTGGCAGGGCGCCTCAGGGCAGGGCAGGGGAGGGCCGGGCCCTCAGGCCAGAGCAGGGTAGGGCTGAGCCCTCAGACGGTTCTAGAAGCTGCCCGGCCGCTTCCCCCCGGGGGTTCGCACCCAGCCGACCGCCGCCGGGGCTGGGAACACCTTCCTGGGAAAAACCCGGGCAGCCCGGGACAACGCCGGGCTGCCTGTGAGACAAACGCGGGCACCCCGGGACAACGCCGGGCCGCTCGTGAGAGAAAGCCGAGCACGGCACCCAGGCGGTTGTGAGGGAAACGCGAGCACACTCCCACGACGCCTGTGAGCCGCTGCGACGAGGGAGCCTCGGGATCTGCTCTAACCCGTGTTTGCTGGAGGTGCTGGCACAGCCGACGCCGCAGTTCCCATCCCGTGCGGAGGCCGCCGGCTCCCTCAGCTCTGGCTGCGGCGGCTGAGGCGGGGGCTGGCCGGGTGCAGGCGCTGCCCTTCACTGTTAACTGAGGCAGGGTGAACACGGGAAAATCGTCCCGGTTTTAATTTACAGAAGGCTGCTGGAGGAGGGCACCCCGCGGGAAGGGTGTATGGGAAGACTTCAGATAGATGAATAGGGAAAAGTTTCCGCAGCAGCGCTGATCGGCAGCCAGCAGTGGCTGCTGGGAGCTGAGGTGACCTTTCAGAGGAGAAAACCTCTCCGCAGCCAAAAAGGTGGCAGATGCTTTGTGCAGGGAGGAAAGCTTGTGGCAAAGCCTGAAACTTAGATTTCAGCTGGCAAAGAGAGCGGCTGAAGGGCACATGAGGCTGCTCCGGGCACATGAGGGAGGGCTCGGCTCCCTGCGGGGCGGCGCTGGAAGGCGCTCACCCGTCCGTCTGTGCTTTCTGTCGCTTCACTGCAGCCAAATGCCACCTGTGCCACCGCCTCCGAGCTCATCGAGTGCCTGATAACGGGGACTCTGAACACACCGTGTGCCCTCCCCGGCCGCAGGATTGATATGTGTGCCTGGTGCTCTGTTCAGGTTTCAGCCCTGTCTCCGTGAGGTGGGGTGGCCGACAGGTGTCCAAGAGGAGGTGAAATTTAGGAGGATGTGTCAGGGAAAAATGGGTCAGGGAAACTTGCATTACTCTTTATCATATCAGCCTTTCTTCCTGTGCCGTGGAAATAACACCCACACCTGCTGCTCAGAGAGGAGGCCACTCAGGGGCTGTAATATTATCCAGGTAGATGTTCCTTAACTACAGTTGACTCTTTTCAGGTACCAATATCCTTGCTCCAAAATATCTGTCAAAGAAGATGACAGAAAAAAATGTTGCAATCAATAACTCTTGAAATTTCTCAACTTGCTGTGATACTGCCCCACTGCAAATTGGAGGAGAAGAAAAAAAACCCAGACACTTAGCTTTTTTTATTGTTAGACCAGGCAATTTACAAAGTTCATCCTTTAATGCTGACCCCTGGACACTGCAGATATCCAGGATAGTAACATAATTTGAAGATTCAGTTTTTGTTTATGAACTCTTAATTTGCTTTTCACAAGTGAAACCAATAATTGATTGGAACAAAACCCAAGAGCATCTGATATGAAAGAATATGATGTGTTGCAGTTGTCTGATGTTCCAGATTGATCTGCAGAAAGCGAAGATATGCATTACATTAAAAACAAGCAAATATATACATTTTAAGAATATTTTGCACTACTTCATCCCACCAGCCTGTTACGACTGAGAAGGTACAATACTCTGTGCTGGCTCTCAACAATGTCTTACAAGTATCATGCACAGATTTAACACCTACAGTAATTATGTCACTGTCAGACTCTTATCAGAGCTTATTTACATGGGGATGTGAAGATGGTTTCAGGAAAACCAATCACTCATAAAAATACAACATTTGGGTGCCAGGTGTGGCCACTGGCTCAGGCTATCTACAATGCTGCAGGGGTTTTTGTCTATTGCATCACACCTATTTGTCTAAAGTATGTGACATTTCTGAAACTGTATGTTATCTGGGAATTCTCAGAAGAGATTCTAATTCTCAGAATTTGCCCCTTCAAAAGTTGTACTGTCTTCATGAACCTTGACTGCTTGTTAGCAGCAGAATTCATATACTGGGGTTTTTGTTGCTGTTTCCTAGACAACCACTCCAGGTTTCCCCAGAGCTCTTGCTTTTGTGTTCCCTGATTAAGATGTACATGTTGCCTTTGGCTGATCTTATTTGTGTGAACAGTATTAATTTTCGTAGGTGCGATATTGATTAACTTTTTATTTTCTCAAACAATATTAATTCCAGTGTTTTATAAAGGATGATAGGATTACATGAATTTTAACTTTGCTAAATTATAGCTTAAGCTCCCTAATGTGGAAGTTATTCCATTTTTTTTTTTTTTTGCTCAAGGCAATTTCTGGTTTACACAACAGACTGACTGAATTCTACAGTGTAGTTTTTTTCAGTTTTTATGCAGACCAGCCATAATTATTACATGCTTCTCTTGTCCTGTGCATTCCTAGTGCTCACTTTTCAGACTCTCAACCATAGGATTTTCTGAGTTTTAACTTTTCAAGTTGTAACTCAAATATAAATGGCAGGGATGTCGCTGCTCTACTTTGGCTACTCCTGCTACTTCCAGACCCTTGCAGGAGTTTTTTTTGACAGTACAAAAGCCATCAAATCTGGCATCTTGTCTTGGCTTAGTGTCTGGTAGGTGATTAGATTTCAGCTATGACCAACTTTCACTCCACACAATGTAAAACCAGTTTGGGGTGAGGGAAGGAAGGGCAGCACTGGACTAACGTGGGTCTGGGTGAACCTGACTCATGAGCTCTTCTCTTCCTGCCTGAAAACAGATCCATTCCTCCACCGGCCAGATAAGCCCATACTGAAATGACTCAACAATTTTCAAGAGGAACAAACCACAAAAGTGTTATCTCAAAGTTCAGGCTGAGTTTATGTGCCGTGCTCTTTAGGAAAAGTGAAAACCAAGAATGTGCTTAATGGGCCACAAAATCAGAACTCCAAGGGGAGCTAAGATCTGGCCAGCAAATGTAGTGTCTCCATATCTTTGCCTACGAAAATTTCATTCATTTGTCTCTCCAAGCATTTAGTATATTAAAATATTAATATACAAATTATGTTGCTTTACTAAAAATTAATTATACATGGAGACTTTATTGGCATGAAGCTAGAGTTCTTCATACAGTTACAAAATCTTATATACTGGGCAATGTATATCTGTTTTTTATTTCATAGTACGTTAAGAACACTTTAAGCCATGTTATTTCTAGTATATATCTATTTTGTATTTTTACAATATGGACTTCTATTTTTGTGAGAAGTTTGAATCTTACAGAATTTGCACAATAGTTGAATGCATTTATTTTACCTGCTGAAAACTTGTCTCTAAATAGGCCCTTTTGTTTAATATGAAGATGAAAATGCAAAAATCTCAAGCAGAAACATTATATATGCTTTTCACCAAATCCTGAAAAAATAAATAATGAGGCTTACTTTTATAAATCTCCACCAAGAACTAGTCCTGTGTTATTTGTGTTAATAAGGTAACCTGGGGAATACAAAAAATAGATGAAAGGTAGGTGGCACTTCCTGATTTTATCTTCATGCAGTTCTTGAGGGAAAGCATCCACTTCTCATGCTGAATGAAAGTCTATTTGCTTCACACAGGGAGCAATTGCTTACAAATGCTTTCAAGTATAACTCACTATCTGAATAATATCTGAATTCTCTGCCTGAAGAAGTTTTTTTTGAAGGGGTTTAATGTGTCTTAAATTAGAAAAATTACTTCTTTAAGAATAGTGGGAAACAATGAAGTCCCAAAGTTTTACTGCCTGACTGTATTTCTGGAGCGTAAGTCCTTTTGTAAATACTGGACTAAATACACAACAGGTTTTCTGTTGGTATGCTGCTTTAATATATTTTACAAAACCCTTTACTGATGCCTTGTTTTCTCACATGGCTCTTTTTGAGGAGCATTATAGACAATCAGTCAGCTTTATATGTTTCAGAATTGCTCCTGATGCCTTTCTTTCACACTAAAAAGCCTCTGTAGTACATTATACCACTTTACAAATGGGAATTCCACACTATGTTCTTTACATACATACATAAATTGCTTTCATTTGTTTATGCCAGTGGCTTCCATGCTGGAATTGCATGACTGCTGAATAAACAACTTCTCTCCCTGATTTTTTTCTTTTCATGCCATTCATGTCTGCTGCCAGACAGTACAGAGTGTATGTAACCACTCAAATGAGCTGTGCTTATCCTCAGAGCATGAGCTGATTCTTAAAAACTCCTTGGGAATACCTTGGAATTCCTTTACACCAGTGGTCTAGTGAAGGAGAAATACATTTGCATAGATTTCACCAGTGGAAGTCAATGTCTTTTTTCTCAGGCACAACTTTGTTACAAAAAAGAATAATGAAAGTTGTTTGTTTTCATTTCCATCCTTCTACTAATTGACTGTAATGAGACCTCTGATCTGCAAACAAGGGAACTAAGCAACAATTGTGGCTCTTCCCCACTTAACCATTTCCAGTTAAATGTTCCTGGATTGTTCAAGCTTACTCTCACTTGTGTCTCAGAATACATTAGGTCAAAACTAAGACTCCTCACCATCCATAAAAATTTGCTGTTTCTGTGAGAGTAAGAAGGAAAATTGGCATACAAGTTCATAATGAACATACTCTTGAAGCGATGGAGTTGGAACTACCTTATTTTACAAACTTTGAGCTCTATGCCATCTTTCCATGACTTACCCACTCAATATCCTTTCCCTCCTTCCAAAACAGTGTCTGCCCAACTGCCTATGTGCAGCTCTAGTCTATGGCAGCATCTCTCCTACTCACTGTACCTGTGTAAGCCCATTTTTGAGTTCTTGCACTACCACAAAGAGAGAGCACCATGCAAACATCAGTCTGCTACCAGCCTTCCTTTCCAAGAATACGGTAACAACAACCTTTTCTGGTTCCTTGCAGAACAGGTATCCTTGAGCTGACTTGCCAGCTGCCAGCCAGCAAGCACCATGTGCACTGTGTGCACTGCTCAGCCAGCCAGCAGCCCAGACAAATTTCTTTCCAAGCTGTGTAACACCAGGCTGAAACAGAGGAAATGTGAGTACAGTACATACAAACCTGACACCAGAGCGAGAAAAGCATTAGACAAATCCAGTTCCAAAATGATCAGTTGGCACCTATGTTTGCCAGACATAGAGAAACACACATGGAATAGGAAAATAAATTTTGACTCAGGGAAACATTTTGAACATCAGAATCAACCAATTGCACAGCTGCTTTTTAAATTTTTTTTTCATTTAATTGGATGTCCTTGTAAAGCTCTAACCTACTGGCAGAAGGAAGATAACAAATAGGAAACAAAGAGAACTTGGAGATCAAGAGTCACAGCAGCCAGAGAGTCACCTTTAGACAAAGCAACTCTGGCTGGTTTCCTTTACCTGTGGGGAGGAGCTGTAGGCTCAGCCCATGGATTGAGTTTCCTGGGTTTTTGTCATCAGAATGTGGCATATCTGGAGAAACCAAGTACTGGGAATCCTTCTCAATGTCTCTCAATAGAAGGTACAGTTAATCTATGATGGCATTGATTTTAAAATACCATGGACTCCATTACAGCCTCAACTAACCCACCTCTAATGGGAACATGATCAAAGTTTATCCCTTGCTTATAGCTAATAGAACATAATAACTTGAACTATTCATATGATTATCCTTTGTTATAATGTCAAACTCAGAACCATTTACTATACTAAAATCTAAAAAAAGATGTGCAGCCACAAAGAAGCAATTCTCTGTTCTCCAGTGCACTGGCAAACTTTGTAATTTGGATTTAGTAAAACTGCATACCCACACAGATGCACAAATTGTTTCAGTTTAGCAATTTTGGATATTCAGTTCTTTGATACGGATATAGAAAATATGTTTATATGTGAGGGAACCTTCTTGTTAGTTGAATATTATACTGACAGTGGGTCAACACTGGATTTGGATGGCATTTGGCATGTGCATGCTACCTGGTCTGTACTTTCCTTTCTTTCCTGGCTTATACTTTGCTAAAAATAAACAACACCAATGTTTACTGAGGAATGTTTTCATGTATCTGCACAAAGGAGCCATCTAAATCTCATAGAAAGTAAATGGAAAGCCTCACAGACTTCACAGCATCCCTGACCTTTCCCTCACATCTGCTCTCCTCTTCCTACGCATCCATGTACGCAGAGGCAGAAGATTTCCAAGGCAGGAAAACAAACGGAGTCATACGAGTCCTTCATCCTGGGTCACATCCCTGCTTCGACAAGGTACATTTAACCTCAGACTGAACCTGATTTCCATGGGCCATGGGAACAGTTACATAACAATGAACAGTTGAAACACAAATAGACAAAGATTTTATGAATCAAAGCAAAGGTAAATTGTTAACTGTTATTTTTTAAAAATTACTTTTCACAGTACCTTATCTTGAACTAAATACTATAAAACTACAACTTTAGCATTACCATTTACCCATTAGTTCTGATATTGATAGATAACTTCTTTAGTATCCTTTTACTCTAAATAATTTAAAAAGAATGAGTCTTGAGGAAAAGCTTCAGCCTTAAGAATATATCCCTGTAGTATGGCTTTATACTTCGTAGAACTGTATCAGTATGTGGTCGCCCCTTGCACAGCTAGAGGATTCTCAGGTTTAACGCTTCTCTGCAGGACACTGTTGCTATTTCATTTTTTTAATGCTGCAATTAAGGATTTTTCAAACTATTCCTGATGGCATAGTCAAATATACTGCACAGGTTTTTTTACCTCTCTGAGTGAAAAACATCAGTATGATAATTGTAGGATGCTATACATTGAAGACAATCTAAAAATCTAACCATGTCAGATGTGCTCCCTTCCTTTGTCATTATACAAATTCCCTCACATTCCAGCTCAGTTACACCTAAATGGAACATTACATTTTGTTTAGCAATATGTAAAATAAGATGATAACTCATAATGCAAAATTCAATCTCAACTTAATGTGGTGGTAATAGAAAACTGTTTTTATCCCCTTCATCACATAGACATGCTATGTGCCTTTACAGTGTTACATGCA
This sequence comes from Leptocoma aspasia, assembly GCA_013399835.1. Classification (NCBI taxonomy): domain Eukaryota; kingdom Metazoa; phylum Chordata; class Aves; order Passeriformes; family Nectariniidae; genus Leptocoma; species Leptocoma aspasia. The sequence goes on from VXAX01002744.1 coordinate 238,682, forward strand.
ATGCAATTTTGCAGCTACAGATTAATCCAAATTCAATAGAAAATGTTAATCAGAAGGAAAATTGTTATGGGCTAGGCAGTAATAAAGACTGACCCTGGTTCTTCATGAGGTTTTTATAGAACTCCTCCCTGCAGAAGATATCCAATGGCAGGAGGATTCTGGTATGAAATTCAAAGCCAATAAATAGCACAGAGAAGTTGAATAATCTCTCTGTAACTGTGTTGGACCTTACGCAGCTTGCAGACTTTTTTCCCTATAAATTGACTCTCTTACTCATCTTATTCTATTTCAGTAAGTCAAGGGATGACTCATGGAAAATCAGAATCCAGGCACAACAAAGATACCAAATAACAAGTCATTTAGTTTATACTGAGAATGTTGGCAAACGTATATGTATGCATGCTGACTGTTCCCGTGAGCAATCACTGAAGCTTTTACTGCTGGATAATCTCATTTTACCTTAATCAATTGCACTGTGACATTAGATTTTAAAATAGGCAGGTTTGCTTATGGTAATAATGCTGTACAGCTGACTCAAGAATAATTATTAAGGCTAAAATTGTAATTAAAGATACATGCCAATTGCCCAATTTACTTGTGCTTCTTAACAACTATTTATTACTCATTTAAAGAATGTTTTCAGACAGATTAAATTTAAAACACCATTTCTTTCTATGCTAGGCATGTTCAGAAAAAATAACAACTGCATTTTAGTTCTAAATCCAGTATCTGAATAAGCTGGGAGAAGCACTAAATAAAAAAATGAAAGTTGACAGAGCTCAGCTATCACCTGGCTGACATCTCCTGTCCACATCATGACCACAAAGCTGAAATTGGTTTGGATTTCTTCTGCTGGTTTTTTGTCTGGTCCTACTTATATGTAACATTTTGCCATTTCTGAGCAATAACCAAAAAACTGTATTACACGAGAATCTGGAGACATGGTGCAATATATGGCAGACGGTAAGACTGCTTTTGCTTGTGCTCTTCAGCATATTACATATTAGTAAGATATAACAGAATTTGTATGAGCTTCATAGCACACAGTAAGTGACAATTTCTGCACGTGGCATTGCACTCCAACCTGGCTGACGAGTTTACATAAATGCTAAAGCCTCTCTCATTGTATGTCAGGGCCTGCAGTAGAGATCTTTATGAAAGATAGCAGATGGGGTAACCTTCTGTTTTAAGCTGAATGTTTCATGTTCTTTCTCTCAGTTCTCTCATATCAAAGTACAACCCTAAACCTCTTGCAGCCCAGGAACTCCAGATTAAAGACTAAAAAGCCTGTAGCCTTTGGGTGTTGCAACAAGTGGATCAAACATTCAAAACCAATCTCCCTGGGCCTTGCAATGTTCGTTCTAGTTCGTCTTACTTTTCTACTCTATTCTGCTTAGGAAGTTCTTAAATTGGTCTTATAAATGCTCTGAGCACATTCCTGAATCATGTTCTATTCTTGTCCTGTTCCCTTGAAATAACTGATCTGTGCTGTAGCATTTTGTTTGGGAATTTGGTTTATCTTAGAAAGAGGTGTTTCTACTTTGAGGTTCCATACTTACATCAGAAAACACAGAGACTTTTGATACTACAGTTTTGGTCTGAACTCCAACGATTATGAGTCTCAGCTCTCCCCAGGATTACAGGAAGGAGTGTTTAGGATCATACCCTTTGCTTCTGAGCTTGTGCCCTGAGCATTGGTATGATGCCCAACTTTTAGAATTGCTTTCTTATAGTGAATGTAAGTTACTCTCATTCCTCTCGTTTTTTCTAAGAGAAGGAATAAATGTCTTACATTTGTCACTAAAACACTGTGTGGTGGTTTTTGTCCACCTCATGGACAACTTCACACATTATCAAACACTTCTATATGGGCAGAGACCTTTTGAAAATATTATAAAACCAACTTAAGCATGAATGCAGGTGGAAGGTTTCACAGAGTCCTTCCTCTTGAGCAGCAGTCAGAGAGCTGCTTCCACTTTACTGACGTTATTATTTCAAGTATTAACACCTCCAACATCACTGCCCTCTCTCCTGGTGGCCTGCCCCTTACACACAGACTGAAAGTGGGTCAAGGACACATTGAAGAATTGCAATTCTAATCAATGTTTGAGTCAAAAATCCAGACCACTACTGGATATAGATGTCATTTGACACAGTACATTACAGTCAATGTATAAACAAATAAATAAAATGCCCAAGTGTGTAACAGAATTTCATGCTTTAGCACAGATAGACCATGAGCAGAGGGTGAATTTCTAATTAAGAGAGAATTGCTATGGTAACCAGAGGTGGTCACAGATAATTGGGTGTGAAACCCCATGAGGCTTCATGACAGAGGTGTCTGCATATATTATCCAGCACACTTTCTGTTTCTTAAATAGAACTACATTGTCAGGTCAAACAATATTTTTTCTATTTTAGATGCCTTCTTTTTGAGCAACCAAAGTACAGCTCATAAGGGGTCTCTGTTCTTTAAATGGTATCAGAACAGTCCATGTGCAAAGACAAACTGGAGTGAGGATTCTCAGCCTTGACTTCCTCTCAGTGGTGGGTTAAGAAGAGAGGTGTTTGACTACATGTTTGCTAACCCACCTGAATGGGACAGAGAAGGGAGATGACTGCCTGTGTTGGCAACGCAGAACAATCAGGGACAAAGGAACACTGCTCCTCACAGTGGGACTGTGCACACTGTCCAGCCCCATGACTGTCTTGATGCTGCATTGTCTTAATTAAAACAATTATTATTTAAAGTTGGTATTTTGTTATCACAATTCGTGGGAGAGCAAAGGGATAATCACAGAAACCGAATTATTCTGTGCAAACCAGACCAATCTGATCAGAGCAGAGGGGATGCTTAAAATTCACATTACATCAGCACAGTAACACCTGCATCAGCAACCAATTGTGATTAAGCAAATTTACTTAAATTTGCAAAAATTATTTACCAACTTAAACACTTTCTTTTAGATAGTTTTGAGTATTATCTTAGCTAATTACATATTCACTATCTATGTAGTGAATCATATATTATCTGTGTAATGAACCTTGATGAAGATTAAAGGAAAATCTCATTATTTCGAATTGTTCTGGCACAAGAATTCTAAGATTTGTATTTAAATCCATTCTTGAACATGTGGATATGAGTGAAAGGTCAGCTCTTTGCTTTGCAAATCCCCATTTCTCTGTACCAGCTGCACTTAAAGGGCACAGAGCTACTTCAGTGCATCCAATATTCCTCTGGTCTGGAGGTCTGGAGGAACCTTGTGAATTCTCAGGACAGGATGGATTCAGAAATTCAGGGTAGGGTAAATAAAAAAAAATAAAAAAGCTCCTGCAGACTTCCACTACTGCTGCAACTTAGAGAAGTTTTGAAACTCACTTCTTTTGAGACCCTCAGGATCTTTTAATTTCCCATATATTAGTGGTGGTTCTCAAGGTGCATTGGTGCATTGCATTTGGCAGTTTCTCTGTAACCAAAGAGTCAATTAACAAGCCTTAACATATTTTCGTGTCCCTGTTATCAGCACAAACAAGATCATAGCTGTTCTGCATCTTTAAATAAGGTGGTGGGTTATCATTAGTCTCTCTGCATATCTGAAAAGGCTGCTCAGCCACTCGGAAGGTGCAATCTGTAAACACAGTAGGGCCTTACAGCCGTCAGGAATTATCTGACAGAAAAATTATCAAAGGTAGTCAGAGCTCTCAGTCCGCACTGATAGTGCCAATCTAGCTGTGTTCTGCTGTTTCTGCATGTCCAGATTTCCCATTAATTACATCTCAGCAGGTGTTCTGCATACAGCAGTGTGGTCAAAGACATTTTCAATCCCTAAGGAAAAGCAGACTATCATAGTGTACCCTCTGTCACGCAGGGAGGGGAACCCTGCCCATGCTGATTAAGGACAGCAGTTGACAGCAGGTGTTATTTGTTAATTACTGACATATCCAAAGGGTCCTATGGCTTGACAGACTCGGTAACAGATCCATTACCCACTTTGTTTTATCTCATTATAGAACATATGGTGGCAGTTTGATGTAGTACAATTTTAAACATTTTTTAATGTATTCCTACATTGAATTTCTCACTCACTTTTTCCGTTGCTTCTTGATGGGTCAGAACACGTGCATTCTTTTATTTTCCTTTTTTCTAGTATCCAATTATCTTGTATTTTAAACTGCTCAGAGGTACTGATGTATCTCATCTGCCAATTCACACTTTTTTTCACCTTTGAAAAATATCAATCAGATGGTTTCCAAAAATGACAATTGTATCTAATGCATTGTTTGAAATTAAAGTACCACTGCAAAAATGCCTCTCATGTTTTTAACTGCTTGAAGCCCTATGTATCACTTTGGGTGCACAAAGAACTGTGTGTTCCATCACTGTGTTAGACAAAAGCCCACTGAGAATTTGAGCTGCCTCAAGATAAAGCTGAGTGAGTAGCTAAATTGTATGCTACGAAGTATTAGTGTGTATCTAAAGCTCAGATCTAAAAAGCAGATCCTTCAAACTGCTCAGCAGCTCAAATATAAAGGACATTATTTTTTTATTTAGTCTTATAGTTAAGAAATGCACTTGCTTATGTACAGCAGTGGAAACAAAATATATTTCTAATGACAGACATCTGAGGTGTTACCTGCTTTTATTTGTAGCTAGAATGTTACTTAACTATATTAAATTATATTTGATTTTCTACTTCTCTATAAACCTATCTTCCCTCTTTGGAAGGCACCTGAAAATTTTCTTAGGAAGAGCATGGCCAGCAGGACCAGGGCAGTGACTGTCCCCCTGTCCGAGGCACTGCTGAGGCCACATCTTGAGTCCTGTGTCCAGTTCTGGGCCCCTCCTGACAAGAACTGGACATGGAGGTGCTGGATTGTGTCCAGAGAAAGGAACAGAGCTGGGGAGGAGCTGGAGCACCAGGAGCAGCTGAGGGAGCTGCAGAAAAGGAGGCTCAGGAGGGACCTTCTCACTCTCCTCAACTACCTGGAAGGAGTGTGCAGCCAGGTGGGGGTTGGCCTTTCCAGTAACAGAAGGAGGGGAAATGGCCTCAAGTTGTCCCAAGGAAGATTAAGATTAGATATTAGGAATAATTGCTCCACCAAAAGGGTTGTCAAGTCCTGGCACAGCTGCCCAGGGAAGGGGCAGACTCACCATCCCTGGAGGGATTTAAAAGTTGTGTGCATGTGATGCCTTCAGAAGGCTGACCTAGAACAGAGGCCAGATGGGGTTAAAGAATAAAGTAGGGATTGATTAAAAGGCCTCAATGGATGCACATTGGGCAGCACAAGAGCCCAGCCAGGGCTACACCCAAGATGGACCCAAAATGGTCACAAAATGCACAACCGGTCACGAGGTCTGTCACTTTTATAAGTTCTGGTCCATTTGCATATTAGAGTTAACTGTCCAATTACAGCTTTAGGATATGAAGTCCCATCCTTCTTGTTTTTCTCTCTTCAGTCCACGTTGTTTATGCTCTTGGGCCTGAGATTTGGGTCAGTTGTCCTTGGTCCCAAGCTAGAAAAGGAATTGCTTTGTCTCCCTGCTCTGTGAAGAGAGCTTACCAACACTTAATACGGAGCTCAGAACTACACACCAAAGCAGCACAGAATCTGAAAAATATAAAAGCTAAAACTTAAGGTATCACATATGGCACTTAGGTACATGGGGTAATGAGGGACTTGGCAGTGCTGAGGGAACAGTTGGATTTTTGATCTTAGAGGTGTTTTTCAACCTGAATGATTCAATGATTCTATGTAAAATTGGGAATGCTAATAAACAGAGTTTAATTTCCAACTAGAAACTGAAATATAGAAATTGTCAGTGTAATTGGCACATGTTGAAGTGTCTTCCTTCACGGATGAATTAGCACTTCAAAAAATAGGGAATAAAATGAAGAAAAATAAATACTTACAAAAATTAGGCATTTAAAATTAATATTAACCTGATTAAATCTTTTCTTGCTATATTCACTTAACCTGTAAATATTTTTCACAAATTGAAGCTATGTAATAACGATATGAAATCTATTTTACAACAGCAATAATTTCCAAAGAAAGGCATTCGTTTTGATAGCTCTGGCAGATGTTAGTTGGAATTATTAAAAACAGGCTTTTGTCATGCAAAGTTCCACAGAATCACAGAATATTCTGAGTTGGAAGGAACCCACAAAGATCATGGAGTCCAACTCTTAAGTGAATGGCCCATACAGGGATCAAGCCCACGAAAAGTCAATGGCATAGAACTCACACTGAGTGAAACAAACCCTCGATATACCTCAGCTGATTCTGAACATGCAGCACCAGGAATAAAATTAAACATGACAATATTCGTAATAGGAAAATGGAGTAGTTAAAATCAGAGCTGAAGCCCTTTGCAAGGGTGAATTTGTCAGACATGAATTCTAGAAAACTGGGGAAGGGCAGATCTTAGTGATCCAATGGAGAACCCAAAAATATCACAAACTCAGCACAAGGAGGTGTAGAAGTGAATCTCCAGGCATACAAAGAGCTTCCCACAGAAAGACCAAGCCCGAAGTGCCACAGGCTTATTGTTATTTATAACAAAGTGCAAATGCAGAGGCTCACCCAGAGCTCAACAGTTTGCTCAGCACAGAGCAGGAAGGCAGGACATCTGTTAATGAGGGGCCCACGTGACTCAACCAATTAGAAACTGCATATGAGTAAGGCTAGAAGGTGACATTAAAATTAAAGACATTTAGCAATGACAGTGTATGGGATAAGGTATATGCACTTGCTGAACATCTTTAAAATACTGGGAAATTAAGAAATGTCAGAAATGGCATGGATATTGTTGAATTTGAAATAAAAAAAAGTAAGTTATCACTGTGGTTCTTAGAAATCTCACATAATAAAAGCCTGCAGTCCCAGTGCAGGTCAAAAAATGGCAAGAATAATTCAGAAAATAGGCATGACACACACACACACAAAATCTGCATGATGATTTTCTAGAACAAAATCAAGCATGACTTGCAATATATCAAAATGTCAGCTATCTATTTTAATTTTGGGAATACAGTAAGTTCACTCACAATACTTAAAAGGTCATTCAGAAAGACTGAAGTGCAGTAGCAAAAATCTTAGTCTAAACATTATCTTAAAAATATCTTTGTTCTTTCTTCTGACAGATCGTTTGTACAAAGCATTTTCCTTATTTCCTTAAAAATTTTATGGAAATAAAAAAAACCACAAGCCACACAAAAAAAAAACCCAAACCAAACCAAAACAAAAAACCAGCAGTAAATCCTCCAGAGGTCCTTTCCTGAAAAGAATAACTTTAAACTCTGTAGGCCCACGTAGAAATGCCAAGCTGTTACAATTTTCCAAATGCAGCCTGAAGCTTTGCCTGGATGCACAGAGAGATCAGTAGTCCCCTCAAATGATCTTGTTCTTCCTGGGATTTTAGAGGTGGCAACTAAGCAGCAGCATCCCAGCAGCTGGACAAGGCAGTGGAATCCAGCACATAAAGGGTTACAGCATCAACCCTGTGCTTTCCAGCCTTCTCCAGCCCAGGGCTGGGAATCCGCTCGTCTTTCCACTAATGATGAGATTTTACCCTTCCCATGCAGTTCCAAAGCTCAGATGTGCTGGTGGGCAGGAAATAAAGCTCAAGTGGCCACAAAACTCCCACTGGGAACAGACACTTGTTCTGCAGGGTTGAAACTCCACCCCTGGTGCAGGGAGATCTGGAGTCCATACAGCCCCCATCAGCTGCCTGGGGCTATTTGTGCTCTAGTACCTCAAGCAGACAGAAAGGAAAAAAAAACCTTTGCCTGAAACTATTACTTTAAAGTTTATAGCATAATTTTGCTTTATGAACTTAAGTAACTGAGATATGAAAGGCAAAAACAAAATCCTAAGGACTGCCAAGACTAATTAGAAGAAAAGTTCTGTCATCTAACTTCTGTAATGACACCTAACTTGCTACAGGTTTTAAAAGATGGAGATAAACATCACTGTGAATTTTACAACAAGTGTCTGTCTGTTTTTAACATGAACTGTTCAACTAATTAGATTGCTCTATAATAGTAGTGGATTGAAGAACTGTAGATGAATTAACCAGCAGGTTATTCTGTGAGTATGAGGAAGCTACCAACCCTTTATTTTTCTTAAATTAGAGCCTTGTCTGGTGCAAATTGATTAAATGCATATAATGCTTCCTTTATAAAACTTCCTTTTTCACATATATGGAAGCATCCAGTTATCAACTGGATATGAAAGTGCCAGTTATGACACAGTGATGAACTGGATATGAATTGCCAACTGTATAATAGCACAATAAAAGGAAATAAAACATTCAGATGTGGACTCCAAATGTAAAAAAGCCAAACCCCACAAATGTGATGGCATTGCCTGGCATTGTTTGCCTTACTGTTTGAGTGATTTATCTAACATGATTATAAACTGAAATGTTTGAGATGGCTTTCAATAAATACTACTTCTCATGTGAAGAAAAAGGATTTTAACAAAGTGTTATGTACATATCATTCTAGAAACACATTGAAAAAATGCACATAAATCAAAGAAGCAAAACAGCTGAATAGGACAACTAGGATGTATAAACACACTACTTCAAAGAAAAGATGTTATTTTTTATTTTCTTCTCAGTAAAGTAGCATATTTTAATGCAGTTACAATAAAATTACCACAGGATATTAAAAAAAAAACCAAATTATTTAGAAAATTTTATATATATACATTTGCTTAAAAATTCCATTATGTAAACATTAGCATCGCAAATTAAAATAATATTACAGTTTATTAATACTTATGTGAATACTGTACATATATGTGCTTAATTAATAATATCTTTTCTACAGTTCAATAGTAACAACAAAAAAAATCCCTCCCCTCAGTCAAAAGGAAAATTCAGCTTCTTCAGTTGCCAACAGGTTTGGTCCCACATCCAAGACACTGAGTTCATCTCAGTGTTAACTAAGAAGGAAAGCACAGCCTTTCAGAACTGTGTTTTCAACCACACCTACATTTTTATAATGTTTAGTGTCTTAAATGATTAATACTCAAAAAAAACCACTTATCACAGTTTAACTACTGTCATGGCATGGAGATGATTTCTGAAATCTTGTTAAAGGAACTCATTCCCCTACAGGGAAGTGCAATAAATTCTGTTTTGATGTGATAAAAAAGCATTACGGTCTTTTTAAGTCCAGCTACTTGCAGCAATTTGTAAATTTGGAAAAGTCATTCATTTCTAAACATTTCAGTGCTGTTGTCAGAATAAATTCATGCCATTATGAACAAAAAACTAAGCCATTAATATTGATTAGAAGTATGTTCTCATTATTTTTGTAGAAGGAATTTATAAATAATCTAAGTTCTCTATAACTGGATCATAAAAGTACAGTTAGTGTAGAGTGAGAAATAAATGAAATGTACAGTGTCACACCACTGTAGAACAAGTGGTTTATTTTCCATTCAATATGTGAAACACAAAGCAGGTTAATCAGTATTTTAAAATACATTTTGTATTTCGTATAGATATTTTCCTATAGTAAAGTGTTTCTTTGAATACAGAATGCTATGAAACTACCAAACTTACAAAATAATAATCAAGTTAATATTCCATGTGATGCAGGGTGCTGACTGAAATACCCTAACCTATCAAAAATGAAGGAGAGAAATCCTTTACTTTCTTGAATTGTTTAATCACTTTTCCAGAAGTGACTCAAGAGCCAATTCAGAGGCATTACTGTTGTTTCCAAGGAGAAAAAAGGGTTTGCACGTGGAACAGGTTTCTTTTCATATATCCTAGGGTTCCAGCTGGAAGAGCCCAAGCCTGGTTCCAAGATTTGCAAGGGTGTATAGCAGCAGGATTTGGTCCAAAAGTTTCTTTTCTTTTTCTTTTAAACAGGTTTAAAAACCACAGGTTTTTCATTGTAATTTCAAGCAGATAACTGTATTTCTATCCAGGGGTATATATTATCTGTTCTCAGAATTCTAAGACATCAGATGAAAAATGTTTTGTGGTGGGGGTCTGAACCTTTGAAATGACACGAAACCTCTAGCAGAACTGAGATCCCTGCATTCTTTGACAGAAAAATAATTACATCGATATCAGAAAGCACCAATTACTGATTCTGGTAACGAAATACCAGGTTCTTAAACATTAATATGTCTTGGCAGAAGCATCATTAGTTCACTGGGGGTTCACCAAGTCTCATTTATTATTAGCTTGTTGCTCTGAGTCAGTCAACCCCATTGTTAGTGGGTTTGTATTAATTAATTTGTCAGCTAGCATGTAGATATTATTCTGTACAATAAAACATGACTGTTACAAAGAAACACCCCACCTTAGCAATAGGTCACAATTTTGAGCCAGTAATCTTTAATACCATTCTGTTCTTTCTCTAAATGCTTGTATTAATTCAATCACAATGGTTTATGACTTGCAGTAGATTCTGTAAGGTAGCATAATTTAATTACAACTATCACATCAACAATATATTCCATTAAAAAGACTGGCTTTGAAATTATTATCTTCCTAAGAATATGTGATTTAATAGATATATCAACTTAAGCCTTTATAACTATGTCAATATCCTGCCTCATATAAACCTTGGAGATTTATTATTATTATTATTATTATTATTGAGAACTTTGATTTAATTTGCAAAAGCCAAGTCAACACATTGTGTTCTCTATAATGAATGAGAGAATCTCTAAATAAATGAGATTCTGAAAAACCACAGTCAATCTGTGAATACTGATGGAGAAATCTGCAAAAGCTGGAAGAGCTCTGCCTGCTCTGTGTTTCTTAGGGAAGGGTTCATGGTGGAGGGGACTGGACAACAGCATTGTAGTAGAAGTTGTGCCACTTTTTTACAATTTATTTTGAACAGTCATAAAGGATGCAGTGGAGCAGCCCTGGATCTAAAGACAAAGCAGTAATGAAATGCAAACAAGACCACAAATTGCTCTAGGCTGGCTCTACCAACCAGGAACAGCTCCAGGGCCCAGCCTGTCCCGAGTCCTCTGTCCTGGGTTTACAGCACTGGCCACTGGTGCCAGCAGGAAGGGTCAGTAATGAATTAATTAATAATTCATTACTAATGAACCCAGCAGCTCATTGTGAGCCACCCACTGAGCACAGACGGGGGTTTAAGAGCTGTGAGTCAGCCAAAGGAAGTTTAGAGCTGTACAAAAATTGTAGCTGCATGGAATTGGGTGAACATATTATCAGGATAAGCCGATAAAATCATTGCACTGGCAGAATCATTGTCACACTTACAGGTATTTCAGATGGATAATGTAACTACTTGGGATTCTTAATCCCAACTGGTCAACCTTCCTCAAGAGGCTTTGCTGGTTCTGGTCAATGAACAGAAGTGGGATTTGTAACAGATACACAGGATTCTAAGACAGGGTCTTTCCGAATGTCTTGAGGTGGTAAAAATTTGGGCATTCCTGTCAGTAGGCACCTACTTGTACTCATGCAGGTATCTCTGTAGTCTTCAACATAACCAGGGGTATAAAGTGGAACTGCCACCTTGTGAAGAAAGGCTTTCATTTGATCATTTCCCGGGATTTTAGAGAAACCACAGCTGAGCTTTTAAATGGATTAGTAACGCACCCGTTATGGTATCTTGTATCACCAAGTGAACATTGTTTGCAGACCGTAATCTTAGCAGCTGATACACAATTCAGCTAAAGTTAACAAAGAGCAATTTGTACATGGTAAACAAGTCTAGTATTTTTATGTTATCTATGTACATACTTTAAAAATTACAAGAAGCAAGATAATCAGGAATGAAATAATTTTAAGAGCCAAATGCAGATACAAAAAATTCCTTTTAAACAACTTAAAAGAAATTCAGTCTGCAGTAAATGAAATCTCTTACCATTTGCAGCTTGCTGAATAAGAAGTACTTGAATCTGTGAATTATTTCTTGAAAGTGAATACAGCTTCATGTGACAGATACATCACAAAGGTTTCCACACAGTGTTTTCTTTCAAATTTACTTGCAATTCAGTGTTAGTATATGTGCCGTATTTCTACTAACCAAGTCTCCACTTTCTGAAAAATGATTTTAAATTGTTTCAAAATGGGACCATCATTATAGCTACTTTTCTTCCCAACAAAGACAAATTAAACCACCAGCAGTGCATCAGGCTGAAGAGTTTGGAGAAGCTACTTAACTGCCAATATACTCACTTTCCTTTCTTCTTAAGTGAGTGTCCCACTGCAACTAACACAAAACACCAACAGTAATTAATTTGTTAATGAACACACAGCAGCGAGCTCCCAGGCTGGCCTTCGGGCTTTTCTCTTTGTCTGTGTGGTTAACTGAGATCTCTTACTGACTGGGAAATAGTTTCATTTCTGTGATGTGATTTTACTTTGTGGTATTTCACCTACTGAAATTTCTGACCTAGACAGTGAATCCCACTCCTCTCTGCCACATTTTGCTGATGAGTGCGCTCGAAAAGCTCCATATTTCAGAGGTGGAATCCAGCACGTGGGGCTCACGCTCAGGCAGCGCTGATGCCACTCCCTGTGGGTAACAAAGCCCTTCTCACCTGGGAGGTGCCACTGAAAATGACTGACCACTGACCTGCCTGAACAGCACTCACTGCTCACAGGGCTGCACGACACAAGTTCCAGTTTGCTGGAACTTTAGTAAAGCACTGAGGTATGAAGTCTGTTATTAATCATCAGCTTGTTTTTTTTTTCCTGGAGAATAATGTAAGATGTGAAAATTTAATATAATAAAGGGATAATAAAATGACAAGATACATCAATTTAAGTAACGTTATCCAAAAAAACTTCTGAGAGGAAAGATGTTCTTACATAAAGGAAAACCAGAACACAATTGATAGGAAATTTGAACATACGCTGCTTAAACTTAATGAAGAGAAGAAGATAGCTAAAACATAATTAACTGCCTACGGCAGTGCAGCTAATGGATACTGAACTGGATTCCAGTTAATCCATGTCAGGACTTCCATCACTTGTAACAATTCTTGTCAATTTTTTAGTTACTCTTACAGTAGTAGCATTACAAAGTAGTTTTCAATAAGAGGTGATGGGTAACAGGCACTTTCACTACAGGCAATTTTTAAGCATCACCATGTGAAGGGTATTACAAAATCAGATTAAGAATTCCACCCTGCCCTGTTAATGATGGACTGTTCTGTAACATAAGCAACAAATTAATAACAAAATATAATCCAAGACTTAAAAGCAGTGTTTTGTACCACACTAATTTTGTGTATCCTTGTTGTGGTTTGCAGAAACGAATATTGCACCTGCCTTACAGCACGACTGAAATTTCACTAAAAAATTATTACATTCTCTGATTTTAAAGAACAACTTCCCACAGATGAATCCTATTGAGAATATCTAATCAGAAATGTACAAAAGCTATTTTTCCACCTGTAATGTTTTTCTCATCATCTACATTGTCAAGTTTTTTAAAAACCTTTGTGTGTCAGAGGTTTACAATAAAAAACCAAAACAACCCAGTCTTTCTATTTACAAAAGATAATAAATTAGTGAGGTTCTTCTACGCACATCCTTCTGACATAATTAAGTAGTGATAATCATAAAGGTCTGCTAAGGAGAAAAAAAATTGTCTTGACATGAAGCCCATGCCTCTCTGGAACAGAAAACTGTACATGGAAAAAGGGACAACATAATACAAACAAGGAATTCATTGTGACAGAAGGACTTGAGAGGAACAAAGGAGAATTTGTGCAGTGCAGCTTTACAAAACAAAGGAAATGCCGATCAGTTGCTGAGCTCTGTGAAGAGCCCTCGTATTCTTCAGAGAAAGTGATTACTGCCTTCCAAAGTAGTTAATCAGGATATGACCCTTGGAAATGAATGTCTCTTTTCAGGATTTAAGTTGATGCAGCTGTAGTCTCTTCAGGAGCTTAAATTATAAATATAGGCTAGGAAGGAATCACAGAACAAGTTAAAGTACGTGCTGCCCATAGTGACAAGTCAGGAGAAGGTCAGAGGTCACCACTCTGAGGCTCCAGGCTCCGGGGCTCCCTCGGGTGGCTGCGGGACAGTTTGGGGAAGCGGGTGGTCACCTTGGAGCGATTGCTTTTGCTCACTGCTTCTCCAGAGGCTGGGATATCACTAGGGAGACAAAAAATAAACACAGAACAGCTCATTTATGTTATATGTAAATTGTTGTGTAGTTATTTCCAACATGAAAAAAGCAGATGTTATGAGAGCCTGGCACATGACTGCGAAGTACAGCACACATCTTCAACATCACGGAACTGCATTCTTTCTACTGGTGTCTCAAGTGTGAATTACAAAATGGGCTCTTTCAGAAATGAGAACTAGTAGAACTTTCAATACTTTATGGAAGATTGCAAGTTACAGGATAAAAGCGGATCTCTATGAGTTGCAGCTCAGAAATGGTGGGAAAAGCATTTTGAAGTGATAAAAGTACAAGCAAAATAGACAAGAGCTTGGATGATGCTCACTTAACAATCCTCTAATTATGGATGGATGTATCATTACATGATGAAGTACATTGGTAATACATCCCTGAATTCTTCAGTCTCTCCTGACCCACAACAGACTACAGTCTTACATGAATGAGCCTTTTGCAAAAGACTCTGAGAAGAAGTACATTAAGTTAAAAAACAAGCAGTAACAGAAAATTCCAGCTTACCTAGGTGATATTCAGGCTATAGACTCCTCGGAAAACTACAGTATAAAGGGATAGCATTGTACTTTTGCCATTCTTTTACAGGACTCCACATGGTGTTTAATCAAACTGCTTACACACAGATCAATAAATAAAACTAAGTTTTGCATTTAGCAACTCAGCTAAGCAATAAAATTACACAGCATACAAAGCCAAGCTAAGTGAAAAATCCCAACTTTATAATACCTATCTTCAGAATGTGGTAACAAGTCCAGAAAGGAGAAATTGCTCATCTACACTTCTGGCCATATTAAAGAAACACAGATATATTTTAAAACAATGCCCAAAGTTCTCTGTGCGGTTTCTTTTCCTGCAGAGTGACCTTTCTCACACACAGGTCAGTCACTCCTGCTGGAGCCACAGGCACACTCAGGCCCCACTGAGGCGTTTGGAGGACCCCCATGGGAGAGATGTTAGCAAAGCAAAAGCCTTTAACAAGTCCTGGGATTGACTGGAAAATTTACTTGCAGGAAGCAGAGCACTTCTGCAAGAAAGGGCAGCTGTCCTGCCTGGCCACTGGCTTCAGAACTACAGTGCACACACAGCTGCCCCCACAAAGGGAAGAGAAAAAAAAAACAGTATGGAAAAGTTATGTTCAATTCAGATGCTAAGCAACAGAAAATAAAGTTTTGTGGGTTTTTTTAATGGCAGAGTATTTACCTGGTCTAAATTTCTAAGCAGAAAACTCTGAAATAGCTTTAGTTAAAACAATAAAGGATTTTCCTAAATCAAGATTCACCACATTCCTATTATAGTATTTCATCTTCCAAGGTAACTAAGTCCTTTGTGTGAAAAAATGCATAAAATACCTGTGGCATACATCCTCCTCTTCTTCAATAACCAGATTAACAAGTTAGATCTTTAATTCCTTATTTTCCTTGTCACTGAAATAAAGTCTAAAAATTAATTTAGCCTATATTATTAATTCTTGGTAGCCAAGGATAATTGAACTTCCAACTGTGGCCCTACGATTTCTTATTCTGAAACTCAGCAATGCTATCTAAGTTGCTGTAGAGAATTCTGATCATGTGAATCCAATTTCAGCTGTGCTCATTACCATGGATTTCTTTTAGTAACACGAATATTATTACTCATAATTTTTATACTATTTATAAAATTGAGCAATGCAGTGTTGATACTGTAATGCTTGTAAAAGACAGCATGTGACATTGGCTTCAGAGGGTTGTGATTTTGTTTTAAGATATTTATTTTTCAGAACGTGTAAATGTAAAATAATCTAAATATCAAATATACAGTGGAATAAAATTAAATGTTCACCTCATTGGGCTTTGCTCAATCTAAAACAGGTTAATTCAGCAGCACGATGTCCTCTGCTGACAGAGCTTTGGCTGTCTGAGGCACACGGGAATCCTTGGCAGGTACAAGGTGGTTTACCTTGCAGCAGAGAGCATGAGTGGAGTGCAATTACTGTAATTTGGTGATTGCTTTATGGAAAGCACATTTTAATGCACAAGCTCCTCCTGCTGGCATGTCCCCAAAACGACATCAGTGCCAGCCCAATGGAGCAAAGCTACTCAGAAGGAAAAGGGCAAAAGGGGCAGAAGGAGTTCCCTTAAAATGAAGAGAGATTAATTAATTTCAGTCTGCCCTACCATGCAGGGCTGAGGTAATCAGGTCATTTAGGGTAATTACATGAACACCCATGTCTGTGAGCAAAGGACAGAAATTGCAAGTAATTCTGCTAATTTAAATGATGCTATTCCACAACATATCTAATAACTAAATTAGAGATTAATTTATCTTAAATGTCTTAGCTAATTTTTATAATGACAATCTAAGACACATCATTATCTAATGTAGGTTTACAGAAATCAATGTATATCTGAGGAATTACATCTTCATGCATCCAGCATGAAAAGAAAACTGGAGCTGAAATTGAATTTATCAACTTCCATGGAAACAGATGTTCTATGGGGGAAAAAGTTTCAAGTATTAAAAAAGAGTCATAAATTTAAGAGTCTTTCAGCTCCCTTTTCATCCTCCCTTTTTCCAAATCTGATGGGAGAACCACCCACCTCACTCCCCTGCTTCAGCTCTGGCTTTCTTACCAAAATGACCAACCCCAAAACACATGGTTATCCAGTAGGAGGAAAAGATTCATCTCCCATCTCTTCCGTCTCCTGTTATCAGATTTAATAATTTAGTTCTGGCCTAGAGGTCAAATGATACCTATACAGTCTCTGGCACTAAACAAGACACTTTCTGAATGTATTGACAGTTCAACTGGTCAAATGTTCCAGGAACTCTCAGGCAGAGGCATGAAGACCTTAAAATGATTCTGTCTGTATTTCTGGCAAATGCACATGAAGATGGAATTGAGACAAATCTTTTTGTCACTAAGTGTTTGGGATGGAGAAGGAATAATAAGCCATTACCTACAAGGTTTGCAAATCCTCTCATTTGTCACACTCAGGAAAAATAGTCCCTAGGTTAGTCGGGGGGGGCTGAGTTAGGGTCCACCTCTATTTGATTGTTTTACTCAGATTAAAATATAAATTTAGAATAGCTGAATCTAAAGCAGGATGTAGCTGTGCTGCAGTAACTCTCCCAGCCTGGCTCCCCCAGGTCCCTGAGGTAAGTTGGCAGTCTGTCTAAGCCTGTCCCAGCTACACCTGTCTGGCTTTACTAAAACATTCTGCTTTTCATTCTGTTCCTCCCGAGCCACAGAAGCCTTAGCAGGGTCCAGTTTTGCATGCAGAGCCTGGCAGGCAGAGAAGCTTGCCAGGCACTGCCCTGTTCAGCAGTGGAATGTCCACCTATTAAAGGCTCAAGTTCTTTTCTACATTCTCACCTTGGCCCATTCTGAAGAAAAAAGCAACCGGCTGAGGCAATCAATTCCTCCTTCCCACCGGGTCATTGTTTAGCTTTTAAGCATTCCTGATTGATCTGCCCAGCGTTTGTTTGGCAAACGATTCAGTTTCATTGATTTTGTCTTGGTGTCAAGTTCTGCCTGAGGTGCATCTATAGAAAATAGCTTAAAATAACCGGTCCTTTTCATCAGCTGCTGGTTTATTCATACCTTTGATTTATTGCTCTCCCTGTATCCAAATGTAAACTGTATTTTGTGGGGTTTTCTTTACATACTCAGTATATGGAACTGCACTAATCTCTTGGCTGATGTCATGAGCATTTACATGAAGAAATTTATTTCCCATTTCAATGCCTATTCTTCACGATAAAATTAGAGAGAGAAGTTTCTGATAAAAATAGTACAACATATTTGCAATTGGAAATACTTTTGTATCAGCCAGAGATACAGCCAGGGAACAGAAGTAATAAGCACATCTTGAGAGTGTAGCAAAGCTCAGGATCAGGCATTTCATGTATCTATCTATAGATCTACCTCACATGTGAATGCCTCTCTGGAGACATTCATAATTCTAGTTTCACTTGAGTTATATTAAACACACCTCATGAAAAAAGGCATTCACTGCCAGATAAATTTGGTGACTTGTGCCAGCTTCTTGTCTTATTAGTTCTTTGTTAGTCATTATAATAATCTAATTCTGGTAATAACCTCAACACTTAATGTGGTGCTCAGGCAGGCAGCTCCTCAAAAAGGTCCTGTTAAGCAACACCCATATCAGGAGATCCTTATTAGACAATTGAGAGCTA
Organism: Leptocoma aspasia; assembly: GCA_013399835.1. Lineage (NCBI taxonomy): Eukaryota > Metazoa > Chordata > Aves > Passeriformes > Nectariniidae > Leptocoma > Leptocoma aspasia. The sequence goes on from VXAX01002744.1 coordinate 257,023, forward strand.
ATTCTGACTTGACAATGCAACATATCTCAGCACCTTCTGCCAATTAAAATCAGATAAGACACCTGTTTAGTGGCATTATTAACTGAGATTCTGAATTCACCAAATCATTTCACATACTGTATTAACTTCTGCTTTGCAGTCAACTGGGTAAAATCCTTGCTTCCAATTGGTGAAGTGTAAAAATAATTGGAGACACATTTCCTGCCACTGCTCCCAATTTTGTAGAAATTAAATATAATTATTAATGAGAAACTGTGATCTCCATTTTTTAATACAAATGTCTGATTTGGATGTTTAAAGAGTCAGTTATCAACAGAAGAGATAGGAAGAGAATCCCTATATAGCATACTTCAACACTGAAAATCCTGAAGACACTATTAGAGCAAAGTTGTCAGGTTACTGAATAATCATTTCCCATCCAGATTTCCCATCCAGAATCAACTGAATAATCATTTCCCATCCAGATTAGATCTGAAATGAGATTTCAAGAAATGAAAAGCATTAATTCTAATACTCTGTCCAACCATTTGGTTAATGTACAGCTCCATCTACTTCCACATACACACTTGTAAACTCATGACGTATTTGAACTCTTCTTGCAGTGAAATGATGACACATAATCGTGTTTCCATTTGTTACAATTCAAATTACCCAGTCTTGAACATTCACATGCTACAATTCAGTTTCCATAACAGTATGAAGATTTTCTTCATCAGCATTTGCATTGTTATTTGAATTTTTCTGTAAACTATGACACTGTACATAACTCTGACGACACAATATTTTTTTCCCCACTAACTTCATTTTGAAGTTGGCATAACAAGATGCTTACTGTATCTAATAGTTCTATAACTGAATAATATCTGTGTTATTCTCTCACTCAGGAAATGCTCAGAACCCTGCAAAGGTGACCTTTCATCAGTTTCCATCTAAGCAATACTTCTAGGTAATACTCTCATTCCTTGGCTTTCCACTGCACAATGATCTCTGCATTTGGGAATGGTCACTCTTCATGTTTTGTGATGCCCCAGACAGAATAACAGAATGCATGAATACTGTGCTCTGGCAAACGACCCCTGCTCAGCTAACTAGGAAGACAGAAACCACTACACACAGATTTGCATTTATTTATAACTTATATATTTGGTTTTGTATTCCTGTGCTTAGTGGAAAGGCAGGAAGTTTGGCTGTTTCATCCATTTCCATCTGGAAATCACCAACATTCAGCTCTACTCATTCTCCTCCTGTCAGGGGTGACTCTGTGTCAGCAGCAGCATCCACCACACCCAGCGAGAGGGGACTTCATGAACAAGTGGTTCAGAAGCAGAACAGGATCCAAGGTTGTTTATGTAATAACAAAAGGTTGGATTTGCTTTCAGAAGAACAGTGTTCACTTCCTGGGTTTGGGTTTTCCTGCTAGTAATTAATTATCTTTAAGGAAAGCACAGACAGCTAGAATACATTTTTATGGACAATATTGAGGTAACTGAAGACAGAAGACGTGCATTAGGATTCACAATGCATCATATATATGAAAATAAACTAAAACTTTTGTTTGGCAAGTAGCAATTTCCACGTGCTGAGGCAGCAGTGCATTACAGTGACCAACCAGGCACTTCCTCCTCCATATCCACAAACTGTTTGCACACAACAATTTTGACATGCAGACAGTTTTAATTATCAAATTAGCTTTTAAACAGCACAGAATCAATAGAATTGGCATTGGGCATAACAACAAAGTTTACAGCAAATGCCTTCTCAGACACCAGGACAGGTGAAGCCAGTAAAAGGAGTAAAGAATTAACACCCCTGTGCTCTCCACCTCTAGTTTACACAGAATGCAAATTAATCATGTTCCATGCACAGAATGCAAATTAATCATGTTCCACTGGGAAAAAAAAATTAACATCTCCCCCAGTTTGCTTAATTTTGTCAGTATCACAGAGAGGAAAAATCTGAAAGCTTAAAATATTTCTTCTTATCTGTTCATCCCTATCATTTACTTGATCCTGAGCTCACTAATGGCAGTAAAAAAACTTGGTGCATATTCCTGCCTTACTTTACCACATCAGACTTTCAGCCTTCAACACCACCTAACTTCAGCACCTGGGCAGAGCAGCAGTTACCAGCTCCTGCTTTTCCCCGGGCTCAGGAGCAAACAGCTCCTGGTGCTCAGCACTGAGCTGGGCAGTGGCCCTGGTGGAGCGAGCTGGCTGCTGTGTCCCTGCTGAGGGGCTCTGTCCCCTCCATTGTCCCAAACCCTTTGATTCAAATTCAGCCAGGCAGGAATATCTGCCCCAAAGCACTGGCAGGTGCAGCTTTCAGTGCGTTTAAATAGTCTCCAAAGGAATAATGCACTCTTTGCTTGGGTTTTGCCAGTAAACTGCCCATCATAGAAACCTGCACAAACAATTACCATCATTCTTTTAAGGACAAGCCCCTTCTTTTAAAATTGCCATGGAAGCAAATGGAACGACAGCGAAAAGTTGTGATCAAAACATGTTGTTTTGATCTTCCAAGGAAGTGCTTCAGTTTTAATTGCTCCATCAAGTTAAGAGGTATCAGCTGCTTCTCTGAAATATCTTCATTTCTCATGAAGATTACACATGATATTAACATGTGCAAAAGGCAGGAGAGAGCTCATGTGACCATTCTCAGGGATAGATCCAGATTTGAATCAATGTCATGTTAAAAATAACAGCTATGAATATAAAAAATGAACAAACTTTAAAACTGCTCCAGGAATCATAATTGTAACTTTTCTGGAAAATATGGTGGCAACAATAACATGAAGAACACTGATCTACAGCAATCACTCTTTCTGGGTTTTATTTTTTAAATACTAAGGGCATGTTATTGCATTCCAGCCATAAGCATGATACTAATAGTGATCCATGACCTAAAAACCTCAATAATATAGGCCATAATCCCAACCCCTGGGAGCTTTTAAATTATTCTTAATTTTAGCCCATTGTTTAGTTTTCCTAAGATAAAAAAGAAATTCCCACTGAGTTGGATAAGCCTGTAGAAAATAGTACATCTGCACCTGGCAACAAAATCACAGGGTTGAGACTTGGTATAGTGAAATTAGATCGGTACTCTCTAAATAAACAAAAGTAATCAAGATGGAGAAATATGTAAATAAACGAGTACCATCAAAAGAATAACAAGGGAAATGCTGACTTTGTTCTTGGTAATGAAGACAGGGACTAATATTTACATTTAATCCAAGACAGACAAGGAAGCTCATGAAAGAATGACACTGCCTAGTAAATGACTACAGGAGCCAGCTTGGGATGCAACAATCTTGATGGATTAGACAGAGACTAAACAGCATCAGGCTGGCCAGCAAAAAGATGACCACAGTAATCAGCAACCAAAATCACATTTTCTGTTTAATCATATTTTAATTATTTTCTCTGTAAAATGAAAATGTCTGTGATAAATGCAGCTCATCCTTTTTTTCATTATGACTCCAAATTAGGTTAACAGGCAGCAAAATTTGCTACTGACTCCAGTGGGAATTCAACGCACGGTGCATTGCTGGCCAGGAGCTCCTGAAATTTGGGGTCAGCTCTCCAGGTATCATCTGAGTCAGAGCCTTTAAAAAATGTATCATCTTGATCCTTCTATAACTCAGAACTTTGCCAACGAGTTCAAAATTAAAAAAAAATCAGATTTGCAATAATATTTGCCAGAATATTAGAGAAGAATCAATTTAGGACACCAGTGAGCAGCCATGGCTGTCCCACTGCTGGCAGCCACTGCAGTGTAGCTCCAGGGCTGGAGTGACATTCCTGGCAGGTGGGAGCTGCTGAACCTTCTCAGTTCCAGCTCCTGGAGAAAGCCTGGAAATGGCTGCTGCTGCCCAAAGAATCTCCTTCTGGAGGCCAGCTGAGTTTTGTCCCCGAAGAAAGCTATCGAAGGATCACAGGATGGCAAGACAGGCACTTTCCTCATTTACCTATGAAATGCTCCTCTTGTTTTCTTTGGCTTTTGGCCACATTAAGATTTTGCTGTTAGGAAGAACAGTCAGCTACCACAGAGGACATCTTATGGCTCCAAGTAAATGTTGAACTAAATGGTAACTCCCTTTCCCTGGCTTAGAAGCTCAGTGAAGCCCCTGTGTCACTGGTCAGGATTACAATGCACATGCACAGTACCAGGCTGTGAGATGGTGCAGGATTTTATCTTTGTTGGGGCAGCTGTGCTGTGCCAGCAGGAGAGCAGCCCCAGCAGGCAGGAGGGGAAGTGTGTGCCTGCAGTTCCCCCTGCAGGGCTGAACAGCAGCGACCAGAGGCTGTTTGTGCCCTGCTCAGGTGACACACAGAACCTGAGTGCAGTGACAGCTCCACAGGCACACGGGAAGCCTTTTCATCTTATCCCTGCCCTGTGCTCAGCAATGCTGGGCACTGGATTTTCTTGGAGTCTTCAGGATTTAGATGCATTTTGACTCAGCTGTAGCACTAACAGTAAAAATATGATAAAATATTCAGTCTGCAAACCAACGCCATTTTCTTTCCCTTTGGTCATACCTGGCTTTTCTCAATAGCTGATGCTTTAGGATTTATCTCTTTTATTATGTAGGAGTCTTCTACTGAAAGATTTCTAACAGTCAGACATTTAGAGCTGTTCAGTGTATATATATTATTTACCAGATTTACTGTATTAAAACTAATAAATTAAATCTCTTACAAAGAATTAATTTATGAGTTCTTAAAAATAAGAATAAAATTTGAGAAACAAGATTTCAGAAGTCAGATCTACATAGAATAGTAAGAAATGGACTCTGCTGTTTGCAAGGGCCATATTTCTGACTTTCAGACCCAAAGATTAGCAGGTCTCTTTCTAACACATATCATGAGTTTTACTAAACTCTTAAGTGCAATTGTGTTACACTTCTAAAATCTTAAACTAAAAATAAACCTTCATACTACTGTTGGTAATCAAACTGTGGAGCACCGTGTAATTAATATGTTAAGATGTGATGAAAGATTACTTTGGTCTGCTCTTGGAGATGGTGACCCCAGCCATCACAGTACAAATCCCTCCCAGAATTTCTGTTCAAAATCAGGTTCTTTGAGCAAGAGTAAACTGAAGAAAGCTATCAGTTTAGCTCTGAAGCAGATCTGCATTAGGAAATGTGCAGCTGCTCTGGCTCCATCCTGACAGAACAGCAGAGCCTGATGTCAGACTGATGCTGTGAATCTGAGGTTCTCACTGGGTGCTGTCCCTGGGCCATGCAGGAACAGGCACAGGAAGCAGGGAGAGGATGGAGATCTGAGCTCCCTGCTGCTGCACACCAACCAGCACTGCCTGAGGAAGCTGCCACTGTTACTTCTGCACAGACCTCAAGAGTTCAGGTCATTTGGCATTTCTGAACTGACATTTGGCCTCATTTGTATCTACAGAGGATGGATTTGGAGACCTCCGAAGCAGTCTGAAGTAAAAAAAGGCAGAAAAAATCACTTTCTTTACTCATTGGTTAATGATGTGAAGGGCTATGGCAGGGAAGGAAGGCTGCATATTATGAATTTTTTGTTATTAATAGACAAGTACCTCTAATTACATCAAGTTATTCTAGGATACTTCAGCTAACTGTTCATGGGTTCTGCTACCACCACACAAGTACCAAACATATTAAAAATATACCACAAAAATAGGATCTGTAATACAAGAGAATTGAATGGATTATGTTTACAGCTGGCAGATAAGCAAAACCAAGGAACAAAGCTTCTGTAGGATGTTTTGAATTTCAGTGATGGCCTGTAGCTAATTCCTGCTGTTTTCACAGGAAAAACTGATGGCTGCTGCAATATTTTTCAATACAAGTTCAAATCAGGAAAAGAAATAACCCACCTCCTTTTGAAAAACTGTGCAGTTGGGCATAAACAAGCTTGTTATGGTCTGGATTAAAGCCAAGTACATGCACAAGTACAAAGATACCTCCCTTATGAAGATTATTTGTTTTATGTATTTGAATGGATGCATCCATTTATCCATTACTGTCAGTGTTGCACAGAAAGGAGCATGAATAAGCACTGGAAGACTGCAATGTAAGATGTATAAACAGATTGCTCTAAACCACAGTTTCATGAGTATTTCTTACTGCTTCATATGCTAAGAGAAAGGAATAAAGTTTATTTTCCATCCTCAGCATAGCCTCTTTCATTCCTCAAAACCTCTTCCACTGTGGAAAAGTAATTAAACTTAATCTTTGTTTTTATTCCCAGTGAAATAAGCATTACAGAATAATTTTTCTTGCAATACTCCAAATCTACCAGTTTCATGAAGAATGAATCCAATCTTCAGTTACATGAAGAGGGGAAAAAAGTCATGTTGTTGCATTAGCTAATAATTTTTTTTAAAAAATCATTCTACTAATTCTGCCATTCAAGCAATTATGTAAAATTTACATATGGGAATACATTTGCACACACTCATTCTGATTTAAAGAACAGTGTATTTTCAATAATTATTCCCCTTTTTTCCCCCAGCATAACAGATTTCTCAAGGGCAATTGCTCTGAGATATTGACATTTCAGGGGATCTGGAGCAAACATCAAAAACTCATGTCTGAGAGCTCAGCTGGCACTATCTCTGACAATGCATTACAGAAATCCAGCATGCCAAAACTGTTTGCAAATGCCATCCTGTGCCAAAAGTGTTTGCAGATGTCACAGAGAACCACCCAATATGAAAAAGGCCCTTGGCTGAATGCAGAGCACTCCTTGTGCACCAAGGCCTGATGTGCAGGGTGAAACACCAGCAGTGCCCACTGGGATCGGCACCAGGCTGGAACTTACAGGGGCCATTCACTGTTTTTCTGCACCAGGTACCTTGGAAATGCCATTTTCCATTTCACAGAGTATCAGAAAGGCAGTTTGGTGACACAGCAAAGGGTGTTTGGGAACTGAAGAGAGAACAGTGCTCCATGCCCTGACCAGAAGGAGATAGAGCCAAGCTGGTAGGTCATGGACTCAGACCCTGCTTCCCAAACAACAAATCCCCTAAATCCTGTTCTCGCTGAGGTGCTGCCTTTGTACATCCAGTGCACACGTGCTGGGAGAATAGAGTTCCTCTATTCTCCCACACTTCAGAAACTTGTACAAGAAAAGTGATTTCTCGATGGTCTGTGTTGTTGGCAAGTATCTCTATCAAGCTTCCCCTGTTAATAGAATTCAAGCTGAAAATGTCAAATTAAAGTCTTTCTCTAGAACTCTGAATTTCAGCAACTGGTTTGTACCAGGAGTCATCTGTTATAAACTGTGTCTATCAGTTTCATGATTCTATGTAAGATTTTACTAAGTAGAGAATTAAACTCACGAATCTCCAGACTGGGTTTTGTGCAGGTCACATCTCCCAGGCCACACTAGCATAATTTAAGTAATATATTTTGCCATGCAGACTGGTTAAAGGGAGTAAGAAGCCCCTAAATTCCTTTCAACACATCAGAGAAAATCAGGAGTAGGAATAACCTCACTCTTTGTGAGAACAGTATGGCTTCAAAAACATCTTTAAGTGCCACAGTTGCATGCTATGCAACTTCTGAATATATTATAAATACAATACATATAATAAATATGGTATTAGTTTGTTTGGTTTCTTTCAGTTCCATTAATCAATTTCTATTCATTCTGTGAACATGTATTTAAAGAAATAATTCCCTCTTCAGTTATATATTTCAAATTCTAATTTCAAAAGCAGCACTAGAAGAGTTGTGGGCTATGAGAAGTTACTGCTAAGGGAAGCTCACCATCCCATCTGCTCCAAGCCCTCCTGCCACTGCACCTACTGCACCCTGCTTTCAGCTGCACGGAGAATGGAGCTTGAGGAACTTCTCCTCCTTCCAGGATTGTGCCATTCCCACGAAGAGCTCAGCTGTGGGATCCAGGCTGGCTGGATGCAGTGGGTCAGCACAGGGGGAGTCCCCAGGGCCTTGTCCCGAGGGGAAGGAGATGGAACTCGGGGTTCTGGATCCACCTGCACTTGCACACAGATTGCTCTGACTGACCAGATGGCTTCTTACAAAACAACATGTTCACATCAACAGTGTTCAAAACACTTTCTGCTGGAAACTTGTTTTCTGTCAGGGACCTGCAGATGGTTCCCTTCCCCTACCTGTAAGTTCTCCAAAATACAGCTTCTGAACTGGCTGTTATGCAATCTTCATATGCTGAGATCTGACTGTGAATATCTAAAGCTGGCAATTTTCTTAAAATAAGCTCCAGAAAGAGAAACTTAACAAGCAATTATAGATCAGCTAGTTTAAGTGCAGCTGTAGAATAAATATTACAAACTGTTTTGGAGGATTTAGTAGGCCAAAAAGTAAGCTTTAAAAATCACAAATTCATTACAGAGAACTCATGTAGATTTGGGTAAGGCCAGGAGATTGGCTTAAGAAGGGAAAATTTTGTGAAAAGAACATTATACAGCTCCATCAGAGGTGTCTGTGCAGTGTGCATGTGACACAGTGAGGCACCTGAGCCAGTCCTGAACAATCATGTAAATGGCTCCTACTATCCACATGTCCCATTATGCAGTCACTATAGAAGCAATTTAGTGTACCCTCACCTGCTCAGCAGCTTAAAAAATTATACTGAGAAGAAAATTATCTTCACAACAAATTAAAATATTCACTTTGATACTTTTTTTTCTACCAGTCTGGTGCTCTTTGATGACCTGGATGCTACATAAAAATATGCATTAGGATGCAACATAATTCTGTATGTTTGTGGGCTTTTTATATTGCAAAATCTGTGCCCATTTTAAAACATTCTATTAATTTTGGGACTTTGATTGAAAAGGAACAAAAAGACACAGCTTTGGTAGTTCAAAGTATGAGAGGTCCCACATGCTGGAAAGTAGACACTGTCATACAGCAAGGACAGCAAAAACACCAAGAGGCATCTGCACTTGCTTGCACTCCCAGCATTTTAGCACATTCTCAGCTATTGATTGACTGAGTTGCAAACTCCTCTGTGCTCTCCTCCTCTGAAAAAGTCAATTCCAGCAGAATAATGGAGCAAATTGTTACAGACAGAGAGGATAACTGGGAAATAGACTGTCCAGACATGTCTAGTCCCATTTACTAGAAAAAGAAGGATAACACATAGAAAATAAAACTCTTTTTCATTAAATTAGGTGTATCATTGAAGCAATTTTTTAAAACTAATTCTACTCAGACAATCATGCCAGAAACTGGTTTTCACAGTAAAATGAAATAACTAGACAATTGCAAAGATAGTAAAAGACATAACTAGATGTAGCTTCTTTTACAAATTATGTATACTTGTTAATGAACAAAAAATAATCTGAATCTTTGATAATTACTATTATTTGAAGGGAAGAATAAACAAAATACCCTGTTATCATTCTTAGTTATTCAAGTAGAAATATTTTCTATGTGCTCACTATGAAAGTTTTTATCAGTCTTGTAGAGATGCCAAACTCTTTCAAACGTGAAAATTTCGATGTCAATGTTTTACAGTTGTCAGCAATCAAGTGCAGACTAGGAGGGTAATGGAGAGCAGGTTTACAGACATTGGTTTGTATTTGACCATTTTCATGGTTATGCTTTGCAACTCTTGATTCATTATTTTGCATGAGAACTAAAACATGCATTTGTTTTATCCAAGATTTAGGTACAACACCGTGGCATTGCCTTTGGAGACAAACACAGCACAAAGAGCCCTTTAACCCAGCACAGAGCTGCAGAACAGAGCACCCATCCCAGCCCTCAGGGAGACTGAATCCCACACACAGACTGGGAAGTGGGGCTGCCGGGCAGACTGAGGCTCTGGGGAGGCCTGGCTGAGCTGGTCTGGCACAGACTGAGCAGCAGCCACAGCTAAAAGGCAAAACCACCACGAGCCCAAGGTGCCAAGGCTCTCCAAGGCAACCACAGCCCTGCCTGAGAGGGTCCCCGTCCCCTCGGGGGTGGCTCTCCAAGGCACATGGATCTCCTTCCTATAACCTTCCACAGAGGTCATACCTTAGGCCTGGAGAATGAGCACAGTAAACTGACAGATGATATCACAAATATTTGCATTTTAAGTATTATTAACATTGCCACCTGGATTTGATTTTGTGAGTATTTGTGTATGCCCCACGTGTGCACATTTCATAATTTCATATATCCATTAACACTATCCTGATACCAATGAACTCCGTTGTAGCAGAGTTTTAGAACTGCACAAAGAAATTGTTTCCTACTGAGGAAATCCGGATTCTAGGGTTTCAGGATGAGTAGAGTACATAATACTGCTGAATGCAGAGGATCAACATATAAATTACCTCAGAATCTACTAAATGTTTACATGACCAAAAACTGATTTTAAAGCAGACAATGAAGTTGAAGATGATTGCTTGTGCATTTCCCAGGTTTCCAGTACTTAAAAAAAATCATCCTGAATTATGCTGAAGGCACTTCACAAAAATATATTCAGGATGTGAAACTGAGAGAATGGAAGCTTACAGAGCTGAGGATTAAAAGATGAGAGGCAGTTTTGTCCCAGCACACAGAGAACGGGTCCATTGAATGCCCACCAAGCTGGTCAGACAACCATAGCAAAGGGATCTCCTCTTGCCAGGCATTTACACTGCTCTGTACATGGAGTAACACTGAATGCACAATGCTCATTGCACCAGACCTTCTCACCCCAAGATCCTACTTGGAGCTGAATCCTTATACACAGTAAGAATATTCTAAAATACCAGAATCACACATGTATATTTTTTTCAAGGCTTGTTTTCAGAAGACAAAATACTTTCCATGTAGTGTTTAAATAAAAATTCTGTGCCTATGGTGAACACCTTTGGTTGCTAGTTCAGCTACCATTGCTATTTCAAAAAATGAAAGAAAATCCCAATACCCTTCTAATGAAATAGCTTCTTCTATGTGTCCATAAAATGCAGTAAAGGAAAGTAAATCCTGAGTAAGTGCTCTCTTTTTTTACATTCTTTTCCACCATTTTCCCTTTTTCACCTCATTTTAACGTACATTCCCTTCAATCAATCCAAACTGTCTCGTTCAGTCTCCTGCTCCTATTATATTTTACAGCACTCCTCTACTCTTATTCAACTCATTTATTCTTGTATTCCCTACCTTCTCCGGTTTTCTTTCTATAATAATTCACACTGACAGCCACAACACTGTTACCCACTAAAACCCAGCTATTGTTTGCTCCTGTTCATGCCCAATTCTCCTCTCAACAAACTCCTGTGCTAAGTTGATTCTACGTTGGTGAGTCAAATCTCTGTTGTCCAGAAATCATCATTCCCACAGCTCCCCATGGAAACCAATTCCCTCCTGCATTAACAACATCAAGTTATCTCTTTCAAATCAATTCACCTGTTCATGTTTCAGTTTGCCCTGGTTTCTCATTTCCTTTATTACAATATAGGCCTCAAATGCCTGTTGACTCACTCTGGTTTTCAGCCACCCAGACCTCAATCACAGTGTGACACTGCCCAAGCTCAGGGAGCAAATCCTACTGAGTATTTGACAATTTTTTATTCTATTGCTCTACCTTCCAAAATATATTTTGTGGAAAAATCCAGTACTTTCACTACACTCCTCCAGGCTGAAAACCTCACTTGAAAGTTCCTACTGATCAAATCATTCCAGTTAAAAGAATGACTCTGGTGAACAACTGCACTGTTGCAATCTGGATGTTTCCTGTTTTATGTACTGCTGTTAAATCAGAAGGGAATAAAGTGAGAATATTGGTAGAAACCACAGTGCTTACAAGAAAGGTGCAGCAATTCTATATTTGAATGTCAGGTACAGCTGTCATACAGCTCATCTGACAAGAACATCTTTATTCTTTTACTGACCTAGGACAACCACACCACACTACAAAGGAAAGGTCTCAAGATGGCTGTCAACATAGCTGAAAGAAAAAAAAAAGGTAAACTGATTGTTCCATACCTTATCCCACAGTAAAGTGCTTTCATGCTATCAAGAATGAGGACAGGACTTTGAAGTCCAGCACACTTAACTACATCAGCATTTCTAGCATTCCATTTTTCATAGTCCGGATGCAAAAATTTGTTCCAGATCAAAAAATGACATAAGGAGCTTTAAAAAATATTGGATCCATTGTTTATGAGTTAGGTATGGACAAAACAGAAGCAGGATTTTTCTGTGTGTTTAAAAATAGAAACAGTTTCTGATTTAGCTAACCAAATCCACCTTGGCAACTCCCTGCCAGACATGAGTGTGCAGTAAAAACGCTGACAGGAATGGTGAGCCCAACCTCCAAATTGAAACTTTCTTTCCTGGCTCTAGAGCCCATTTTTTGCTACCAGTTTCAGAAACACCTGCTCAGTACAGAAATGCCTGAATACATAAAGAATTCACTTTTTAACAAGGGAGTGCATGTGACTTGTAACCAAGGAAACAGGATCACTGCTGTAATGACACAAAACTTTAACTGGCTCTGTGTTCTTTTATCAGAAAAATCTTAACATTTTCTTGCACTGCTACAAGTTCAGTGTGTTAGAGACACAAACCCCAGAGTTTAGAAACCCTGTCTTTTGCTAAGGACTTGCTGAGTTTGTTGGCAAGCAGCAAAGGAGCAAGGAAGAAGGATGTGCTGCTGAGAATCACAACTCGTCCCTTGGAATGATCCTTCATTACAAAGCCTGTTATTAACTCAGAGAAAAAAGGATAGAAAGTGATGATAGAATTCATGGGGCCCAATGAAAAAAAATAAATAACATTCAAAAACATCCTGATCCAGCCAGTTCCTTGCAAAAGACAGATGGGAATAGAACATCACAAAATGCACAGCACAGTTAAAAGCTCCTTTCGTACAGCACTGAAGTTTGCTCTTACATTGACCATAGCTGTTTTCAACATAATCTCTATTTGTTCCAGAGCTTCATAAATTGTGTGATTATACAGGAAACAAATATACACCAGTTAGCAACACACAAAATGCTTTATAACTGTTGCTGTCAATCTACTTGCTTTCTATTTTTGCCCCATTTTTTCAACCAGTGCAAATTCCTGTACATTTCTACACATGCAAAAGAAGTATCATAGCATAGCCTCTCTGTCATTTGTTTCAGTAATTTTAAACATAATTCTTATTCTCTCAGGCAGCATTAAACAAGAGTTTATTCCAAGGCGACTGTAAAGATCACAAGCCCTCAAATGTTTCCAGTGGTGACTGGAGAGTATTCAATCCTTGTGCAGTATACACTAAATTATTCTTCTCCTAAGCACTGTAAAGGTCACTCTGAATATAAAGAAGCATGATAAAAATCTAATTGATGGAAATATGCTCATAAACACCTATTTGTGAGGCCTGTTGAACAGTTCATAGCAATTAACTAAGCAAAGCAAGTCTCACTGTATTGAGATGGTAATTGGTGTAAGTCACACTATTTCAAAGGGAAGTTGATTTTTTTTTAATGGTAAGGCTCAATAGTGGGGCAATAAATACAATACATAAACCCCTTCAGCATTATGGAGTTGCTGAATGGCACCCCAGCTTTACTGAGCATCACACCAAGACAGAAATGACAAACACCTTTTCTTGGAGGTGTCTCAGTCCTGGAACACTGCAACACTGAGGTGTTTCATTAGGGTGAGCTTAGAGGGATGTGTTTCTGTAATATTTTCACTATTAGCCATCCCCACAGGACAAAGTCATTGCAACTGTAGTTCTGAATACTCAAACACTTCTGACTCAGTGGCACCCTAAAACTGCAAGACTGAGAAAATACAGGTGAGAGCAAGAAATTGGAGGCAAAAGGAAGGAAACTGTAGTAGAGATATAAACAAGTTCTTTCACCTGAATAAAACTTACTTGCATTGGCCACTGCTGACAAATTTAATAAGACCAACTGCTGGAAAAGAAACAACCTATAGAAATGCAGCTGAGAGAAACAAAGAACTAAGAAAACTGAACAGATTTTCTAGTCCTTTTTACTTTAACAATTGAGAAGAAAATCAGCAGCTACAAAAATAGTTTTAAATACATCAAAACATATATTCTGTCTCCAAATTTTGACTTTGTTTAATTTTTATCTGACATGTAAAGGATTACAATGTTTTGATACAAAAGTTATATCTTGTTGGTTACTCTGTACACCTCATGTAAATCATTAGGGACTATGCAAAATATTCCCACTGATCAAAAAATGTCATTTAAACTCCAGTGAGCAGTTACTTGACTGCTAACTTCTGTAAAACTACTAACAGCAGAACCAAGTTGAAGCCAGCAAATATCTTAAGTGCAGATGGGTATTTGGAATGTGTTTCCATCTACAGCAACTGTCTGAAGACTGTGACTGCTATTAATGGTATTGCCATGATAACTACCCTTCCCCAGCTCAGGTCAGGGATTTTAGAACCTGTTCTGACCCTTTAAAAAGACAAACCACTGGTAAGAAATAATGACCTGAAATGAATAAAATCAGAGGATGCAGGACAGCTCTTTACCCTGTGCAAAGGAGCAGCAGAGTTGCAATAAATGCTCCCTGACAGATTTGAATAATCAATGGGAATGTGTGTCAGTTTATCATGTCCTATTCAAAGCTTTAATTATTTCACAAATCCCTGTCAAAGCCCAGATAGATCCACTGTAAAATAAAAACTAACAATCATATAATCTTCACATGTTTGGATAAAACCAGCTGTATAAAACCAATGCTTCTAGTAAGCCTCAAGTACCACTGTTTATCCATAGGTCCTTACTATATTCAACCCCTCTTGCTTTTAACATCAAGCATCCCATGTCTCTTCCTGCATTTTCTTGCCCACTTTATCACTGTTTCTATTCCTCCTAATGTATTTTTTTCTTTCCTCTTTTCCCTCTAACATTCATAAAGGCTCTCAACTACTCAAGCAGGGGAAGGAAAAATTTAAGACAATTGAAGAATGTCATGTAATACACATCTTCAACTTCAGTATGTGCAAAACCACAAAACACAACATAACAGGAAATTCCAGCAGAAGGGAAAGAGATGAAAGTTTGAATTTTCATATACTTTGACCAAACGATTTTTGCCCTACTTCTTCACATTTCACTTAGATCAAAACATGCATGATGCTTTTTTTAAGTCTGATGTCAAGCATCATAGGTTATGAAAGATTAAAACCAAAACTGTCAGTTACAAAGTGAGGAATGCCAACCCAAGAATAACAGTGAGACAGCTCTATGTTTGTTAAAAACAATCCACTCAAATTCAAGTATTTTAATTCTACCATCAACAAAAATTCCACAAAAGAATATCACATTTTTGCACTCAAACTTCCTGCACTATCTGAACATGATAATCAAACTTTAGATATCTAAGATATTTTTACTTCAACAATCATCAGTGCTTGGCAACACAGTTCAACTGAAAGATAAATATTGTGTAATGTCTCTACATTAGATCAATCAATTAACATAGCAATAAATTAGTTTCATTAGCATGTTTCAGGCATTAGAAGGTGCTTTACTAATTAAAAGTCCCATATTTAAGCAAATGCTATTTCCAGTTTGTTCATGTAAATGTTATTCCAGAGTGCCTACTATATTCTGTCAGGGAGCTTATTCCTGTTCCACAGCACAGCAGGGATGTGGTGAGGAGGCACTGGAGCCATGCAGTGCCCAGCTGGCAGCACAGGCTGCCCCCTCGGGGCAATCCAGCACCAGCCTGGCCACAACACCCTGGGATGCTTCAGCCATTCATTCTGGTAGAAGGCACAGATATGCACCCTGATAGCTTCCACAAGTGGCATGCCATCACTAACTCAGTTTTTGAGAAATGAACCAATTCAAAATTGTATTTAAAACTGCCTTACTTTGCTTCAATATTGTTTTATAGCATTTCAGGGATTGCTTGTTTGCTTTTCATCTTATTGTTTATTTGAAGATGCAATAACAGCAGAACAGTTACACATCTATCTTCATATACAAATGAAATATACAAATATATATTCATGTCTGTGTATTCAAAAACCTTATTTTAAATAATATTCATGTTTCTGTGACGAGGTTTAGGTTCATTCTTTACACTACAATTGTGCCACATCTGCTGTACATGACCTATCCCTTGTGCGGATGAAGTTATTGAACAAAATATAATTGTTGCACTAACCTGTAGTTAACTTTGCATCTCAGCAAATGTTTTTATCCCTCTAAAGTTTCTCAAAACTAATTTTAAATGGGTCAATTCCTTTAAAATGAACCCAGAAATACAACATTCACAGGTGCCTCACAGTAGCTTTCCTAAAAGATTTATTTCCTTTCTACTTGGCAGCAACATTTTAATACTTGCAATGGTAGAGAAGTTAATGTTCTTTTTACCTCTCATATCTCTGATATACACATTTAAATGTTCTCAATGACACACTGACAGGTGCAACTGAAATAGAGATGAGAAAACTGCCAAATCCAAACCAAACCAAAATTCTTCAATTCTCTCAGAACAAACATCTAGTCTTCCACAATATTTTAACTTTGTTCTCTGCAAGACCAAAGGCAGATACTTGGCTTTAAACACTGTTTAGTGCTAAATAATCTGAGAGGAGTATTCCCAGGATGACATTCTTTTTTGAGTTGCTGATTGGTTGGCACTGAAATTTGCCTATCAGTCCCTCTTTGTCACATTTCTCATAACTCTGCCTTCTAAGAGTGGAAGCATTTTACAAAATGAGAAAGAGGTAGAAATAGTGATTTTTTTTTACTACAATTTAACTTGGTGACTGAAAGACAACTGACACAAAACACCTAAGAACACAACTTGTGCTATTAAATATGCTCCTAGTAATGTCACCCAGGGGAAATGGAGACAACATATTTTTTTAAAATTACAATCCTCTAATCATCACAAAGAATTGATGACTCCTTTGGTGTTCAAACACATCCTGCAGACAACAGAACCTGCTGATGATTTACTGAGCAGATTCCCTGCTTTTGTTAAAGCATCTATTTGAGCAGCTCCCACAAGGGAATAAATGTCCAGCTTTGCAGCTCAGCAGAACATAAAATTATTATTTAGAAACCAGTTTAGCACGTACCTGTGGCCTACAATATGAGATAAAAAAGTACTTAGCACAGCAATCTGTGAAAATATTCACCAAATTGTGTTTACACCATTCTTGCATGTATTTTTATCCAAACATTTGCACTGCCAATGCAAAGGAACCAGCAAAGTGGCACACAGAGTGGCACTATTCCTACTGAATAGCTTTGCACAGCTACCAAGTGGAGTCTGTTGTAGGAGCTTCCCATGTTCACACTTTGTTTTGCTCACAGGTGACAAACATTGTGTGAGCAGCTGTAATTTAGCCAACACTTCTTTGTGCAGGGTGGATGTAAAACACAACTCAAGATTATATTCTAGATTTACAGATGATTTGAGGTTGGAAGACACCCGTGGAGATCACTGAGCCAATCCCCACAAAGCTGCCCAGGGCTGGGTCCTGTCAAATCCAAGCACAGAGTGTCAGCAACCTCTGGGCAAACTGCTAAAGGGTTCCATCTCTCTTACAGTGGAAAAAAAAAGGGTTTTATTATTTTCCCTGCATTTCATTATTTCCCTGCCCATTATGAAGATGATGGAAAGAAAATCTCTTTTAAAAAATCAGCAAAATTGATACAGAAACCAGAGAGCTAGAAAATTGGACCATCACAGCACTTTAGAATTCTTTTTCCCAACTTTTTACAGCTTTTAGGTTCTTACATACTTGAAATTATACAATCTATATAAAGATTTCTATTGAAAGACTCAATTATATGGTCCAAAGAATTGTGATTCTTGTTGCCAGAGATCCCTCCTGGTTTTATATACATTTAGAGAGAGCTAAGAGTGTGTGATAATTTTTCATATTGATAAAAATGTGATTAAAACACAACTGTACTTGTTGTAACCAGCTTTGTTTATCCATAATGAACGAATCATAAGTGCAAATAAATGTTAATTTACTACGTATTAGCAAAAAGGCCTTCACCAGCTAGCAGATGCAGCAATCTAATTCAGCAGGGCCAATTCTTGATTTAGGTTCTGCTCCACATGGACTGGAAAATTTATCTTGTGATGTCAATTTTATTACTGCAAAGAATTTTTTATTTAGCATGTAAATGGACCAATTAGCAGAGCCAGAATCTACTTTTTACATTAAGACATGGAAGTGGACTATAAGGGAAACTCTTTGACCAATCCTGTGACTGAGCTAACACAGTATCAAAACTGAAAAAACCACTTTTTTGAGATTACAAGTGGTAGAGACTGACAAAATCAAAAATACATCAATGACAGTTCATAGCACAAGGATTTAGAACAAGAGACACTTCCACGAGTCACCACAAGCATTTGATAATCATCATGAGAAGAAACGTAGCAAACTCATTCACATTACTCTACTGCAAACTGTAAGCTGAGTTTCAAAATAGAAGCAATTCCTTCCTCTGTAAGAGTGCCAGGTTATTTCATACAGATCAATTAAAATTATTTCCCTTGTCAGATCTGTGCCTGATGCTATGGAACTACTGCACTTGAAAGGGTAGAATTCCCAAAGGAACAAACTCACAATAAAAATTTTAGGTAATATTCATTAACAGTGGATTCAGTTTTAGAAATACTAATCTTATGTTCTGCTCACCATAATCATATCCTAAGACCAGAATCAGATCTTAAAAGTGATTAATTAAAACTGACCCTGTAATTTCTATCTATAGGACGCCTAATCAGACATAACCTTTATGGGATTTTTCATTTGCACACTGAAGCCTGGTCACGTAATTTTGCAGTGAGAAGCTCTCTAAGACCAGATAATTTTTTTTTATTTTATATTTCATTGCTTCCCAACAGACAGATCTAATGCTCTGGAGATTTTTTATGCATATCAAGACTGTAATTTTTTTCCCCAGACTGAGGTATCACTACTGTCTACAGCACAGTCCTAGGACTAATACCTCAATGTTTTGTAATTACTCTCTCATTGATAAAGATGCAACTAACTGCACATAGATTTGTGCTACAGAGGAAAAATCAAATGTATCAGAATTTTTGTATGTATTTACAGTGTTTTATAGTAAAATATTATTAAACTTAACAGAATAGAAGAATTGCAAGTACAGTACAAAGGTTACACCTTATTAATGTAATAAACAATTCACAGACTCCAAGATATTTAAGCTCTCCTGTTGATGAAGCTCAAAATCCATTACAGAAGGATAATACTGGAGAAGTTGGCAATCTGAAGTGGAACAGAAATGCATTTTCTTTCAGATGCTTTTTAAACCCCCAGCAGTGCCAGGTCATGACTCTCAGATAATAAAGGCCACAGAGAGTTCAAATGATAGCCTAGGAATGATGGCACTTCCAGACACTGATAGAAGGAGCACATTCTAGAAAAGTTCTTTTCATTAATTTAATGCTGCTGCTGTAGCTGCAGAAGAGTCTGATATCTCAGTAGTAAAATGCATTTAAAAGCTACTTTGTCTGCTGCTGTAGATGAGGAATGTAGTTATTTTGCTCAACAGCTGAATTTTTCCAGAATCCCACTAGTATTCTCAGAGAGAACTATCTACTCCAGCCAAGAGAGAATGCTGATACATTTGTTATGTAACAAAAAGTTCTCAGGAAATAATTCACAGATACATGTAGGAACAGAATCTGTGCCATTATCTCCAGATATCACAGAACATTCCAGTCCATTGTCTCATGCAATGTGTTAAGAATTATGAAATTGCCAAATATAAAAAAACCTCTAAAAATAAAGATATTTTTTGCCACCTGTGGCACACTCACACCAGGATTAGCATCAGTGCAGCGCATCACAGGGGTGTTTAGGAATGGACAATAAATGGTGCTGGCCAATTTCCTTCAGCAAATCTCTCTCCTTAGAGATAACTCCATTATTTTCTATCACAATGCTTCACTAATTAAATTGTACCCCCATAATACTGGAACTTAAACATGCTGCCTTCTCAATTACACTTTGCTCTTTCTGTGAAATTGATGGAATCTCTCTCCCTACATTACTTTTATTAGAAGAAATAGAGTTGGAGCGTTTTGTAACAGGGAAATGATGTTCACTCAGACTCGTGCAGCAGTGGTAGAACCCATTACATGGATTGTGATTTTAATCTTGTCCTGTGCAGGTCCCCATACCTGGCACTTCTTTTAATAAAGAGAAACATGACATTTAAATTCTACTTACACACTCAGAAAAGAGACTAAGTATCAGAAAGCAAGTGCTCAGGGCTGAGGAGTAAGAGGACACTTTTTCTCCCTTCCTGTTTTAGACGTAAGTGGCCAGGAGATTATAAATATACTATTCCTGAAATGTTGTTTCTCAGAACAAAAAAACAGTGTAATACATTACTTCTGTAACAATAGCATATTAAGATTAAAAAAAAACCAACACAGGAGAAGGACTATAATGGCATTTACAATTACATTTTGCAATTGCAAATGTATTTTGTATTTGCCCCACTCTTCTTTAAAAAAAACCACAAAGTACAACATAAAGGATAACTTCCTTAAAATTGCTCAACAAAAAGCAACATGTGGGCCCCTCAACTGGAACTTTAAACCATTTCCATCTTTCCAGCCCTTAGTCAAATTCTAGACAATAATTTGTTCTTAGGGAACAAAAGGCAAGTCTCTTAAGAAGTTTTCCCCACAAACATCACTTCATCATTAATAACACCATCAGCAAGATATCTCATTAAATTGATTTCAAATCCACAGAAAAATTGGAAACTCATGAATGCCATTAAATGTATCTTGGCATTCTTCCACTCATCTATTACATCTTCTAATAAATAGAGCTTTCTTGAAATGCAATTTCAACTTGAAAATCTGACACACTCTGCAAAAGATCAGGCAATACAACTAAATATGTGTGCTGTGATGAAACATATTCATTTGAAATGGGTCTTGAAGCTGCAAATTAATCCACCCATGGATTCACAGGCATGGATGCACAATCCCTGTGCAGAGGCTCATGGACAGCAAATTTCACATGAGGATTTACTGTAAATTAGTGTTCAATCTAGACATAATTTGTACAGGTGTAGTACTGAAAACCATTACACTGAAAAATTACTAGTGAAAGAACATGACTTTCAAAAACAAATTTTCATTAGTATTATTTTCTAAATAGTTTTAAGTATTTATAAATACATAAAGAAATAAGTTTAAGAGGAAAAGGGACAGTTTTACCAGATTATACCCCTTGTGTGATGATATATCAAAGGGTTTGAGATGCTTAAC
The DNA here is from genome assembly GCA_013399835.1 of Leptocoma aspasia. Taxonomy (NCBI): domain Eukaryota; kingdom Metazoa; phylum Chordata; class Aves; order Passeriformes; family Nectariniidae; genus Leptocoma; species Leptocoma aspasia. Next base: position 278,251 of record VXAX01002744.1, read on the forward strand.
AGACAAGTGTTATTTCTGGACATATTCAACTTTAACACTAATGAAATCAAAATGTGCATCAGCAGACTGCAAAGTTCAGCTAAAAAAAGTTCACAACAGCTTGACTTTTTTATTTGCTTAGTTAGGACCCTAATAGTGCTCTAGCCTCATTCCCCAAAACAAAGATGAAAAAATAATACAAACCCCACACAATCAAAAACAAAACAAAACTAAGGAAGACCAAATAAAATAAACTGAAAATACCTAATGTTTGAAGAGCATGTATGGATGCAGATTTTAAAGTCACTTAGATATTTCTGTAATATTTACACTGTGATTTTCATTCAAATCACCACTTAAATTAAAAAAAAAAAGAAGTACTCTATATGTCATATAATCCTTTAAATATAACACAAGCACCTGCAATCTGAACAGGAGCCTTCTATTTTAAAAAAGCACTGTTTTAAAGATTTTGGAGATGCTGGAATTATATTTTAAATTAATCTGTGATGAAAAAACCTTAATATTTTCTTGAGTACTTGACAGATACTTACAGAAAAAAGGGCATCAGCTGAATAAGTGTCTCTTTTTTGGGACTGGCTGTGAATTCTGGCACAGTTTGAATAATTTTGTTCATTACATTCCTTAGGTAATTTTGTAGCTGCTTGCGTCGCTCTTCTACAAACTTTGCATCCTAAAAATAAAGAGGAAAAAATATAAATGGCACAAAGAACATGTTTCTCAACTTCATAATGTAACTAAACAGTCCTGGTAAGCATAAAAATCAATCTTCTGATGATCCCTGTTATTATGGCTATATAAATATGTTGGCAATATGCAAAAACCCCTTGAATCTGTCCTTAGAGATAAAGAAAAATCATGAATCCCAATAAAACCTGTTTCACAAAAACATCCACTGACAGGATGTCAGATCCTCTCCCTGGCAGAATCTGTCTTCTCTGGACCATAAACCACTGCAATCTTAGAGAGGCAGAGCAGAACAGCAGCACAGAGGCTGTAGCATAACAATTTATGCAATTTTTCTGAGATCAAGAATTACCAGTCTTTGCAGGAGGAAATGCTGACTTACTCCCACAAAGTCTCCCCAGTTCATACTTTTCAGATGTTGGGTACACAAACTCCAGAATGGATAAGTATTTGCCCAGCATTTTAATGTTATTAAATTATTATTTTGTGATGATATCTTCATATAGTAGATTTTTTTAAATATTATATCACAACTCTCATTAAAATGTTTTACTGAAGTTTCTGTAGCATTTTAGATCTGGGATTCTATACTATGTTGGCCCAAATATATAGAATAGTTTCTATAAACTCCACATTCTGCTGATGGACTTAGAAGTTAAAAGTTTATCACAATCAGCAAGATACCATGCATCCCATAACTTCCATGTAGTTTAAACCTTTTCCCTGTGAGGGATCACAATTACAGTGGACTATAACCTAAAGGTGACACATTTCCCAGGAAGTGGGAGCTCTAACAGGTTTCCAGTGGCATCAGGGGCTGGATGCTTTATGCTCCAGCCAGGGTGTTCTGTCTCAGGAGTGCTGGCACTGCTCACCTGGTTTAAATGTCACAGTATGTTCTTTAGGCACGAAGCCAAACCTATTATTAGACAACTACAGCTCTCAAAAACGACCATAATCTAAAAGATGTGTCTATCCAACCTGTATTATTTATGTCTGTAAGAAAAGGCATTGAAATTAATTCTTGTTTCTTGGAGGAGAAAAAAAAAATCAACCCGCCAACAAAACACCATAAATACATTTGACAACACTGAATAAATTCATTGTATGGAAAAGGTTCAGCCCATGCTGCCATGCATGGGATGCAAATCTGAAGGTTATTGCTTCCCTAGATAGAACAGAACAACACCATCAAAGCAGGGATGATCCTCTGAGTTCAGGAAGAATTTGCTGTAGCATTCCTAGAACCTTCACTGACATTTTGTTCTGTTCTTCCCTCTCATTAGAAGTTACCAGGAACAGGAATATTTTTAGGAACAACACATCAGACATAGTTGTAGGGACATAATAGAGTAAGACATAAAAAATTGCTGAAGACATCCATACTCACAGGCTTCAAAAACTTAAGCAGTGCTTACGTTGTTCAATTAAATTCATGAAATTCCAAAATATATACAGATTAATTTTATTTTTGTTTTCTATATATGAACTTATGCAGATGTCCAGTCCTGTTTCAACATTCCAGCTCTACATTAATACATTTCAGTCAATGTAGTAATGTAATGCAAAAATTAATTAATGTATTCATTAATCAAATAAAATAATTCAATCAAGATCTAAGTGAAAATTTTAAAAACCCTACATATTACATACTTTACTATTTCATTATTATCAGTCACATGTTTTTTTCAGCAACATACACACCAGTTGTGTTGTGAGTGATTTGGAACTCATCCTTATTAAACCAACAAAGCTGCAGTGTTGGAACTCCCCCCAAGCCCCTCTGCAGGTCACGTGTCCAGTTCCCACAGCTGAGAGCTGCTGCTGGGACAGAGCAGAGCAGAGCTCGCTCCCTGCCCTGCTGCAGGAGGACAAATGTGTGAACTGAAGCCTATACAAGCTGTTGGGAACATTAAAGCAAACATTTTAATTCGTGATGACACATAATATTACCATAAAATGGAACTATAATAACAAAAAAATGTGCTGTTCAATGCTAATTAAACAATTAACACCTATGTTACTAATTTTTTTCTTTTCACTAAGATTTTTGTTGCCACTGGATTCTTTGGTGAGGCTCAAGGAATAGCCTTGTGTTCCCCTCTCTCCTCTCTCCGAATTTGAAGTACCACATCATCCCACTGGAGGGACACTGATTTGCTGCCACCAGCTGCATGGGGATGAAGACAAGACAGGGACATGTGGGAGATGTCTGGGAAGAAGAAAAATTTGTGGAAGAGCTTTGGTTCTGGAAGCTTTAAGCACATGAGCAGAGGTGACATTTGGCACCTGAGCCCATTTCAGCTGGAGTTCTGCTCCCCCAGGGTGCTGCCAGGCTGTGCCATGGGGGAGGATAATCCTGCTTTGGTCCACGAGCCACTTCCAGGGCAGGCCCAGGCGCAGCTCAGAGCCCTTCCCAAGAACTGCCTCACCCTCACTGCACTGCCTCCATTCTGCTTTCATTGCTTCTGTCAGTTATGTTGTCACACTCACAAAAAACCCCTTTTTTAAATACCACACGCAGCAACTTTTTCGGTTCTGAAGTTTTTTTGGTCACAAATCTTTGACAACAGTATTTTCAGTGAAATAATTTCAATTATGTTTAAGTTGTCTTTTAAGCAGAAGCTGCATTCCTTTAGTATGATTTCTGTACTGCAAATGTATTTAACCAAAAACACCTTTCACAGGAAGGACTTCTGTTACAGACACAGGAGCCGAATGCTGAATGTAGGTACTTTCTATCCCTTACGTTACTCTAAAGAGTCTCCTTGACTACAGAAAATAATGGCACAATACTTTTCTAATTAAGACTGCTGGAACATGCTCAGGGAAGGCACCTTTTGCTGTTTACAGCTGAACAACTAAGTGCTTATAATACGGCTATTTTTCTGCCACTTGTCCAAGAAAAAGGCAGAATACCCCAGAAATAAAAACCCAGCCTGAAAACAGTTAAAAATGTTATTTTATCTGACATGAATTCGATCTGTTAAAAAAACACCAAGCAATCTACCATGAAATTCTGTACCATATACTAAGGCTCGTTGTCCTCACCAGAAGCAATGTAAACCAAGGTCAAAATAATTCAGCTCCAGGTCTGCACTTTATCATTAAACGTGCATTTTGCAACAGCAGGTCAGCTACTCAGAGCAATGATTTTAGCACAGAGTTGTTACTGCCAAGCTGTTGCAGTAATAAAGAGGTTTTGTCACAATATAGTAAACAGAACAATTGGCAACAGAAAAACACAACTGGCTCAAAGCCTGGCCAATTTTTTTCAGTCTTAAATGATAAAAAGGTACCTATAACCTTCTTTTCATTGGGCCCAATTATCCACAGCAGAAAACCAGGTAGTACTTTACATTCCAACTTGTAAACAAACACCTACTTTTATTTACAAGCAAAAAATACAGGGAAATTTTTTGATTTGGGCTGGTATCAGTTACACCCACCCCATACTTTTAGTACATGTCTTTGGTGATTGTCTGAGTTGACACAAGCCTACATTTGCATATGTACTCACACAGAAAACAGCAAAGATCTTCCCCTAAGGTTCAATATATACACTTAGGTACACTTGATGTGAATGTACTTTGAAGACAAAGTAATTTTGTTAAAATTACAAATATATACACTTTGCAAAAAGCCTTTGCATTTTCACATTATTAAGGGTTAGATTTCATAGTTTCATTTTTAGGGAAACAAATACATACACAGAAAGATAAAGTAATAGTACTTAAATTAAGACCCACTTTTTCACTGAAGTTTCTTAGGCATGTTTTCTAAAAAATAAAACTGCTACTGTTTCTGCACTAGTTACAGTGAAAGCAATTTACTAGCACACAGTTCAAGAGCACACAGTTTTGATTAAGAGACAACAAAATTTCAGTTAACAAGCAATACTCCTTCAGATTACAGAAGCATGAAAACACATCTGGTAAAATATTTTTAATCTGAAATTCACGTCTCCCAAAATGTTGTACGAGATTGTTTTTGCCTGATAATTTGCCACGCTTCTTCTGCCCATGGCAAAATGCTAGTATCAAATTACAAATCTCTAAAAATTGTAATAGATAATGGAAAAGTTATAGACTCTCAACATATATTAGAAGATGATGTTAAGGTGTAAATCTAAGAAGCAGAGCCTTGATGTACCATATTTTATGTCATGTTCTTTTGCAGTTTTACATTACAAGCCAAGTTCATTCCCACTTGCAGTTTAAATTGTTTCACACAACTGCTGGTCTTTTATACACACTGTTAGTATGGAACAGATGGTGAAACACTGATATTCTTCATTATTAATGGCACAGCTCACTTAAGATGTTTCAAATATTTTCTAGGAGCTTTTGGAAATGCTATGATTGCCATGGTTACCTGCCATGATTTAGGGACAGATAAAACACTTTTAGATTCTGGGCTTGGTGCTGTTGCAAACATCAAACTCATTGCTCCTGAGCTTCTAACCATTACTTAGCATTTAACCAGCCTCCTGCTGGTAGCACTGGGGGAAAGATAACCCAAACAACAAAACAGCTGAGGGCTCAATCCAACTTAATCAAGATAAAAGGAAATATGAAATAAAAGGAAATACAGCTTTAGGACTTTAATCAGCCTCTGATATCACACAATGCATCCCATCCTAAATTAAGCTGGCAATAGTGCTATTCAAAGTTGAACCTGCAAATGCAGAAATCAACTCAGGTTGTTCTAATGTAGCCTAATATTTTCCACCATCTTGGCCAACCAGTCTCAGCACAATTATCATATCAGTTTTTATCTATTTATGAGGCACCAAATGCTAACCTCAAAATGAAGCTGGCAATCAGAAGCTGAGATGGGAGCTAATTAAATATTCAATTGCTGAGTCATTCTCACTGGTTTGTAATTAAAAGTTATATAGCAAATATTCATTTTACAGACTAACTGATGCCTTTGCACAGGTCACAGTAAAATATAACTTCAGTACATCTGTCCTTCAGTAACTATTTCATCATGAAACTTTTAGGAAGGTACAGTTTCCAATCCTAAATATACCAGATGCTGCTATATTACACAAAAATAATCTCAAAATTATTGAAACTACATAAGCTTAAAATTTCCATCTTACTTGTATTGCCAGATTCTGCATGGCAGAACCAGGCCAGCATTATACAACATAACAAGGGGATACAATACATGAAATTGGCATTTTCCCCATCCCAGTGTGAGATTTTTTTGTACATTTACTGTTCAGTGGAACAAACAGCAATTTAAGAGGATGAGATACAAAGAAGAAATCAAGGAACTGTCAGTTTTGAAAAGAAATCTATTTTCCTTTAAACAGAGATTTACTACATAATTGTAATTATTACTCTGTGTTTCTCTGATGCATTTCCATCTCCAGCTCTGCGTTCATTTCAATGGTACCAGAAAAGTGCTTTTAGATAAAGTAGTTTGAAAAAGGCATTGCTGCAAACCTGTCCAGTAGCAGATGTGCTGAGTGTGAGCTACAGTCCTGCAATGCCCTCAGTCAAGCACCAATTTATTCAAAGTAACATTTTAATCAGTAAATATGCCAATGGAAGAAAGAAAGCTTGAGAATAAAACTGATCTCTTTTTGTGTTGTGCTTAATGCCACTGTTAGAAAAAGAACTTGGTAATGTTATGCTAATAAAATCCAGTGTCATCTAAATATTTTGTTATTTAAAGACATATGCCAACCATGTGTTAATTTGTCAACTGGTCAGGAATCAACTGTTAATTAAAATGCATCAATAAAAAACTGCAGCAAAACCCCTAGGGCTCATCTCTTGCTCAGCTGTTGAATAGAGAACACTATTTCTGTTTTCTCCTCAGATAATGTATTAACAGTCTACCCTATAATTTTATTCAGGAGATTCTGCAAACTACAACACAACAGTTCATGAAATTGAGATCCATTTTTTCACTAGCCTATATTACAGTAATAACTATCAACAATATTAGTTAAAATGTGTCTCAGTTCAGTGCTTCTCTCCAACACTGCAGTTTTCTTTCCTAATTTCATTCTTTAATCTGGTTGAAAATGCCCTGAAGACCAATAAAGACAGACTCTAAATTTAAAATAACAACAAAACAACCCACCTCAAAACCCTTTAGAAACATGGTACATACAGTGCTTACAATGTACAAGTTTATATATACAGTAAGTAAGCTTACAGTGATGCTTTCCCTTAAAAAAAAAGCAATAATGAAACAAAAACTTTACTCTTATGTAAAAGTCCAGATTCTTCTTTAACAAAAATTTTATTCAGATACATTCTGATGGGATGATTCTGTTTTCTAAATTAGAAATTGAATTCATGAGGAATGTTGATATTAAGCGCCCATAATTTATTGTGCCTTCAAGCAAAGACATTTTTCATGATACAATGTAAAAACCAGAAAACCAGATTTTTCATGCAGGAAGTGCCTTCAGCATCTCACATGATCTGAAGTATTCAATATCTAGTTTTCGTTTTTAAAAATTAACACTAAATATCTATAGTACTAGCAACTGCCCAAAAAGCTGTATAGCAAGTAAGATTAAAACTTGCCAATATTTATAAAACAATACATTTTTGGAAGGAGAAGAGAGGTGAAATCAAGCACATTGACATGTAAGGAAAGGGGAAAATGTGGGTAAAATTTCAAATTCAAAAAAATAAAGGATTACTTTTATTTTTGTAATTAGGTGTCCCTGTTAAGATTTCTCTGAAGGGAAGTTTATTAATCCAAGTAACTTGGTAATTTAGCATCACCATCACAATAAGAAATAAATATAGAAAATTTATTTTTATAGTTTCATTTTATACCAGGAGGCTACTAGAATATCTAAATGACGCATGAGTTGTTATAAAACTGCCATATTTTTATCTAGCAGTTGTCCAAGCAGCATGTAAATTACTTTCCTTTTTTTCCCCATAATGTCATGATGCAAAGCAACACCATCTGAACTGTTTCTATGGGCTCTATATTCAATAATTTGTTAGAATAAATTGCTTCTCTTGATTATAGCATTACAAGACAGCAAGAATAAAAACATCTCTTGACAGGCAAAGTTTTGTTTTGTAGACCCTAAATAGTCTGTATTCCTTCTTCCTAAACTTCAACAGCAATTAGCTGGAAATTTTTGTAACTTGAAAAGAAAATGACTCAATTCACTATTTCATTGAAATGGTGCCCTTGAGCACCAAATGAACAGATTAATTCAGTGAGACATTCTGAGGGAGATGGAGAAGCACAAGCAGGAGAACTGTTTACCTTTTAAATTAAACCCCTGAAAATGAAATATGCTGCTCTGCACTCTGCTCCATTTAACCTTCATGCCAAGTTTCAGGTAACCCAGACATTTCATACCACACAATGGGAAGCATTTACTATAAAGTATTTGTCATATAAAAGCCAACCATTTCCTGCTGACTTATTTCTCTTCTCTTGGATACTGATATGACAAAAAAATGGAAATGAAGAAGAACTGAATGCTCTTTTCTAAGTGCTGTATACATAAAATATCAACTGCAGTCTTATGCAGTAGAAAACCCAGAGGATTTGGATTCAAAATCAGAAATACTCTGTATTCCCCCTTAGTGTGCAGGTGACAGTGTTAGGAAACAGGTGTGCTGTGACTAGAAATCTTAATGACTATGCCATTAAGGAGTCACATTATTTTTATTTCTATTTGTATGGTACTACATTAAAGTTTACATATTTGCAAACCAGATCACATTCATTTAGTCCCACTTGCAATTTTAAAGCTTTGAGAATTGAACTTTTCAGCTACAAAGTAACACAGTGAACTTACAGGACAAATTTTCTTTTGTGGCTTTAGAATGGAACAAAAACTGTGTTATATTATAGAATTATCACATACAGCCATATATGAAATTAATTTGAATTCCTTTCCTGGTTTGAACACAATACAAATGGGTCCATTTCTTTTCCTTTTACCCACACTATAGAACAAGCATATCTGTCAAGTGTATATTGGCTACAGTTTTTCCTATAACCCACAAGGCAATAGACTGTATGAAAATAACTCAATACACTAGTTAAGTCCACTAAGAGGGTTGAAAATTAAAATCTACTTACTTTGAATATCGAGAATAATACAGAATTTAAGCTTCGATATTACATCATACCTAAGTAGCATTAGTGAAAGTAATATTTAACTTCAAATTTTTAACATATAACTTGAGGATTTATATTTTCATAGCTTTTCTCCTTTAATAAATATATCCCAATTCTGAAACATCAGAGAGTCATAATTTTCTACCAATTCTACTTGAAGACATTGGATATCAAAGCTTAGTACCACGAAACATTATTTAGCACCCTGTCCCAAGTGCATTAACAACAAGTTTTGCTTTCTTCTCAGCTCCCCCTGATGGTCTGACTTTGACAAATTAATCTGATGAAAGATAGTTTCTGTGTGCTCCTAAATCACATAGAGGACAAAAGCACATATATCTGTACTTCTGATTCCAGTGCAAGACAAAACATACCTAAATTTTAGGATGCTCTGAATTGTTTTGCTGAATTTGGACAGAAAAACAGCCAAATCTAAAATGAAATCACTTCCTCCCCTAAGATTCTTCCTGCATGATCCTCTTTCAAACATTCCATATGTCTTCTGTTATTGTCTATGTACTAGTTAAACAGGGATTGTTATACTTCCCATTTTCAAATACATATTTTATGTGGGAGGGGTGTGTGTATTCCTTAGAAAACCTTGTTCTATCATGCTGCTTCTCCTTGCATCCCTTTCAAAAGGGACTTTAGTTCCTCCATCATCTGGTCTAAAAGCAGCTTTACAGGGGTACTGTCTGTGAATAAACAGGTCCTGCTCACCAAAAATGGCAATTAGCTTTTACAGAAGGGAAATGCATGACAGGGGTAACACAGCACTGACACCATGTGAAGCCCCTAACAGCAAAAATATTAACACTCAAATTCTAATTTGAATGGCTTCAAATTTCTTCATATATATGTGTATATATACACAAACAGAGCCAGACAACTCTTTACTTGACAAACTTCTTTAAAAACCAATAAACATTATAAGCACAAGAGCAAGTTATATTGTTTTCTTTTACTTGCAATGAAATCTTAATCTTCTCTGCTTTAATCCTGAAATAGTTATCCTGCAGCCTATCTTAAACTCTTCACTATCTTCAGCAACAAGCAAACAGACCAAACACTGATAAAAGGCAGTTTTGCTGTTGGGAACAAAAGAAAAGGAATCCATCTGCACTCTGTGAGCAAAGGCAAGATTCCACTGACATAAATGGGAGGAAGATAGAGCTCCTGGGAGCAGAAGTTGCAGAATCACAAGATACATCCCAGAAGCCAACTTCATATATATCCCAAATGCTATCTGACGTTGTCATATGCATGCTCGTGTATATGTGTATATACAAATAGAATCTTTTTAAATACATGCACATAATATTCTTGAACTTTTTAAAATAGAGACACATACAAATTAATTTACTATTTAGGTTAGCCACTGATAGGTGAAAAGTACATATTCATTTTATTGAACTAACATTTGTGCATGAAACAAGCTATGGCTGGAGATACAGCTCACAGACTTCAGTTGCATGGACTAAAATGATGAATTATGTTGCTCTCAACATTTTCTCTGAGACAGAAACTTATTTTAGAGTTCTGTATTTTTCCCCCAATGCAACTGAGAAGTCACAGCAAAGTCACTCTTCTGATCTCAGCAAAGTGCTGTGTATTCTTTCCACATGGGGTATCCAGTGTTTTAAAGAAAAGCAGAGGATATCATGCAGTCAAGTCAGCATCCAGTGCAAAGCTACCTGATTCAACTCCTCCTCACTTAGACAATCACTGAATTCAGGTCTTCATTGGAACTAAAGAATTTCTATTTTGATATGCCCTCTACTGGGACAACACTCTTGCAAAAGGATTTTTAATTAGATCTTTACTCAATTACTATAATCTGCCCAATGTAGAAGCAGCAACTGGGATTTTAAGGCTGCTGCGATTTAAAAAATTAGACTAGTAAGTCCAGTAAATATTCATGTATTAATATTTAATCATTATTTTGAGAGACACCAACACAACACCAGCAAAGGTTCAGAAGTCAAATGTAAGCTAAATGTTATCTTAAATGAAAAAAATTGAAATTTATTTGTATGCAAAACCCTCCAGGGAACCCTGTGGATTCAAGTGCTGTGACTGTACAGAGCTCCTCCATCAGTGGGCACACTGCAGAGCTGGAGTGCTGCCCCATGGAACCCAGCCTGTCCTGGGCATTCCTGACAGCAAGGCAGCAGTCACAAAGACAAACAGTGGGAATGGACAGATGAGTCCAAAAGATCCAAAGTACCTGAAGGCTTGCTAAAATGAAAAAAATCTATCTCATGCAAGAAAAATCAGTTTGAAATTACAAATCTTGGTATATACAGCTACATAGAAAATACTGAGCAAATCACAAACCAGGCTGATATACAGGGAACATGTTTTAAAATTACAAAATCTGAACACTTCAAATGTTAACAATACAGCTGAAATTTGTAAGTTTTAAAGAAATTGATCTGCAGGTTAAAAAATAATTAAAATATATGCTGAGTATATGACATTTCTCTTATACACGCAATACAAAGGAACAAATATATTTCTTGTTTTACTCAAACAAAGCATTGATGAATTGAAGAAAGAACACTTATTCTTACCAGATTACTCATAAATATTTTTATAACTATTTGCTACCAGCACTGAAAGCTCTTTAGTAGAAGATACACAGCACGGGGACTAGTATATATGAAAATTAATACATGAACTCTTGCAAGCATTATTATTTTCCTTCAGTAAATATCTAACTTGATTCAAAGCAACATTTATAAAAGAAATTATTCTCTTCCCTGCTTTATTTTAGTTCTAACTTACTAAATTCAAATGTTAAACTAATATGCTGAAAATGAGGTTACCAAGCTGAAAGGCAAATACACACTGTTCTTTGTAATTGTAAAAAGGTTACTTGTCCAAAGCAGCATTCTTTCCTCTTTTCAGCTATTTTTCAACTAATTAGTTTTCTGTTATTAAATTTAGGTTTCCTCAAGCATTAAAGCTAGTTTTTAATCTTACATATATATATTGTTGAAATACCATTAACATGAACTTTCAAGATAAATTGTCCCAACTGAAGGCAAACAAAGGAAAGGCAAAAATACATTACAAACATAATTAACAACATTTATATTATTATTAATAATAATGAGTTATAATTGTTAAATATTTTCAAATACCACTGCTACTTGATGAATATATATATAATAATACTTGATTTTCCAACTTTTTAAAATACTCATTCAGCTGAAATTCTGCTTTCTTTTTGCATTTTCCCAATGTCAAATTCTGCAACTTTGCATTTGAAGCCCATCTCCCTGACTTCGACTGCAGTAAACAGGAAAAATATGCATGAAAATTAATACTTCTCTCTATTTTATTCTACATTACTCTCTTCTAGTTAAGTTCCCTCCTCTGAGCTCCAATATTTTGCACAGCAAAGCACTGGACAGTATTTTGGCAGTCTGCAGGAGTGATTCCAGGTCACTCTGCACAATATGGTGTCCTCTTGTGGTCCTGGAGGTTCCCTAAATCTGGGGTGTGTAACTGAACAGGAAATTCAGTGCTGGTTTCAATTACAGCAAGACCTCTGGATGCCTCTGACATTTACAATAAGCACATCACCTTCATTAACCCCACAGTACAGAGCGCATTGAAGGGATGCAGTGAATAAACTCATCCAGGCACCAACCTGAAGGTTATAAAAACAACAATGCCATTTTCCAAAAGCTGTAAAATTATCATTTTTAGCCATTTACACATGGAGGACTGGTTTTTACCAATATGTTATTTGGGCATCTAATAACATTGAGGAGTTGCAAAGGATATGAAAACCATAGATTTATGTAAGAGATACTTTTGTTAGCAGAATTCAGCTACTGAAACTCTTCTTTAGGCATTAAGATTGTATTGATTAATCTAGAAATGGGAAGACAACTCCAAATCTATCAAAACCAGCAAAAGTAATATCAGAGAGAAAAAATATCTATTGAAATTTAACTGCATGTTTAAAGGTAAATGTGCTTTTGTAGCCACTACATTTAAAAAGCACTACTGAAAAAAGTAGTATTGGCAATATCTCTTCTAATGTTTATTACCAAACACTTCCATTTGTAACATCCTGCACAAATCCTCATCCTAAACTGAAAGTTCTGCAGAACTCCAAGACAGACATTCCCACATGAATTAACTGATTTTATACTAAATTTTTAAACCTTCCTTTTAAACCTTCAACTGGCCGTGGAAAGCAGGACCATCTCAGGGCCTTCAACCCATCTGAGTCAGTCACACAGCACAATTATTTTCCACGGACCACCACACAAAATGGTACAAATTCCAAAGGGAAATGCATTCTGTGACACACAGAAAACAGCCCCACTAAAAGGACAAAAATCTGCCTGCACAATGTGCTGTGCAAATAAACTCCTGTGTGACAAACCGAGCCTTGCACAGCTGAGGTGAAAATGTCACTGTGACTGGCCAGGTCACAACCTCACCACTGCCCCACATCTCATCACAGGAGACTTTCAGGAGTGCAAGGGATGGCACCCACTTCTTACTGTAAAGAAAAAACCCTTTTCCTGAGATCTGATAAGTGGTTGTGGGTTTCTGCAAGATTAAGGTAGAATTTTGGCTGAAAGCTAAAGCACCAAAAGAATAAGCAATGCAAATTTTTTAATGAGTTGCTCAACTGATAATTTTGTATGCATCAATTGTGCAACTGAAGTTGTAACTCAATTAGTATTTAAAGTAATTAAAGATGAAAGAGTATCAAAAAAAGCTTAAAAGGCGTCTTTTGTAATTTACTGAAGAGGCTGATACTCCATCACTTCAAAAAAGGAGAATTAGTTATGTAACCAAGAAGAAAATGCCTGGTTTCCATTACAAAACCGTCCACTAAAAATCAAATGAAAAATGCATGATCTTCTAATAGCTGAAAAAAAAAAGCAGAAAAGCTCTCATAAGTACTTCCATTTCCTCAGTCAGCAGGCAATGAACTACATTAACTGGACCTTATGCCAAGCAAACAGACCTAAGGATTTTATTGATAAATTTCATATATATATGTATCACCACCACTCATCCCAGATTATGTGCATCACTGCCATTTCACATGTGCCAAACTTACTACTCCTTTTTACAAAATACCTGAGAAATCACTGAAGCCAAAGTTACTATCTTTAAACATTCACAATCACTGACATATCACCTAATCACTAATCCACAACCACTGACATATGAATGCCAGTAAGGAATTTCTAACTTTTTTCTATTTCTTTTTGAAAATTTATATTACTTCATGCAAATTAGCACAGATCATTTTTCTAACACAGACAAAGGATGATTACAGCATTTTAATAATATGTGTTTTACTGTGGTCTTAAAGCAAACACAATGGCACGAAGATCTGAGTTTTGCAGTCATTATGTCAGTTTTCTTTTGATGACTACATGGATCACTATGGTTGGAGCTTCTTAAATATTTAATACAAGAACTCAGTGATACAAAGGCAAAAAAATAGTAAAAAGAGAAAATCCTATGTAAAAGCTAAGAAATTTGATTAACCTTAAAAGCCCTAATTTAAGAACCCAGCAGCTTAGTAAACATGTTTTAGTCATAAACACAATTAAAATCTCCAATATATTGGAGATTTTATTTGTAATAGCTAAATAAAATTTTCAGGTTAATTCCTATGCTGCAAGGGAAAATTACTTCAATTACTTCTCAGTCCTTACTGGACTTGTGGTGTACATTGCAATATGTATTTACACTCTTGATCAGTTTTGATGAGTAAGATTTTAATTACATGGTACTACATATTTACCACCTACCTACTTCAATATTTACTGTTTCATTTCAAAATCCCTATATGATCGGAAAACACAAATTCCCATTTTAAAATGGCAGGGCTAAGACATAAAGACACAGATTACAGGAATTAAGTACCTAAAGGTCTTTAAAAAGATGATTTAAAGAACTTAAAAGCGTTGGTGAAGAGTGCAGGATATTTAAGGAATTTAGATTGATACTTTTTGAAATTTACAGAAATATTTAATGAATTACTCACCAGTGTTAATTGCTGGCATTTTTTTGAAGAGAAATTGAGAAGAGACTTCATTTTATGTACAGGGCTGTCCAGTACAGTTTTTGAGGGTTTGTGCATTTGTGTACGTCACCAATATTTCATTCAATAAAACTTCTCAGGAAGTGCAAAAACCAATGCATTACCTACATCAGTGGATCTCCAGCTGGTAGAGGGAAAGTCTATAAAAATAGCAGGTACTAGTAGGTGTGAAAATATTTGAGTCACCTCATTTTTTGTGTATAGATAAGAGAGGTTTTTCCCCAGCTTTTACTGATACTTTGAGTTCTTTCAAGTACCTTGTTTCCAATGGCCTTTTTTGGTGGGAAGTTAAAAGTCCTCACTTGCTGGTATTTGTTCTGTAATTTATGATGCAAGCTTCTGAACTCGGCGTACCTTCGATAGACATTCCACTCATCATCCTTTATCCTGATATAAACCTGCAAAATACAGACAGGGAAGGGAATAATGTAAAGACAAACAGGGCTGATGTGTGTCCTTCACTCCTTAAAGCCTCCTGGCTCAGCACCTCCATGTGAGGTACCACAAGCTCCAGGATGCCATGGCCACAGATCCATGTCTGACTGCATTTGCTGCTGCTGTTGCACAGGTCATTAACCCCATTCTCTCCCTTCTCCCTTTTCCTCCTCTTTCTCTCTCTTTCTCTTATTTTAATCAAGACAAACATAGCTTGCTCATTTTAACGTGACTCTGGGGCAACCATGGCAGCACTTCTCGTTACCATGGTTTCCAGTATATTCTACTACCCAGTGACCAAAGGAAAAAATAATTTAATACCACTATGAAATTGATTTCTATGCCCTCAACAGTTTTTCAACTTTGTAAATTAGCTTTGTAGCATCAGAATTGCAAAACCAATTTTATCCGAAGTATGAAACTTAATTTACTTCCTAACAAAATTACATTGAAAACTAAACTAGAAATTTTATTGTTTGGAAAATAAACACAGTTCATTCTTTCTGCTTGTATAGGACATTAAGTATAATTTAACACAGCTGTAGTTTTTGTGAGTCTGTTTTTGTTTGCTGCTCATTATTTCATGAGCCTATTACCAATTACATGCTAAATATTCTCTTTCTCTAGGAAAATGTCATAGAGAAGTGAAATATACTTACAGAAAATTGAGATTTCACTCTTTCCTAGGGAATGACACAATTTAAAAGAATGCTGAAACAGCACAAGTCAGAAACTGTAAACCAAGCATCAGAACTTAATGTCCAGAGTGACCTTTTCCTCTGCTCCTTCAATGGAATCTGTAGTTTATTCATTCTTGTGTGTGTGTGTGTGTTAATAATCTCAATATTTTACATCAGGAATTAAGCTGGAACAGTACTGATGACAGTGCCCTGCAGCTCCAATCCCCCCAGTAATTTAGTAGTAAACTGTAAGGCAAACGTCAGGAGAACACTTAAGTAAAAAAGCAACACCAAGCACTGTCACACAAAGAGTGGGCAGTAACAACTGCATTTTTGTGGAAACTAGATAAAAATAAAATTTGGATTCTGATGTGGCCAATTTCAACACTGAATTGCAGCTTTTCCTGGTGACTGAAGCATGGCCCTCCTGTCTGAGATGTCACAAGTCCTTAGGAGAAAAAATTCATTTTTTTCTAAGGACTGCTGGTATTTCAGAGATTAAGTGAGTGTCTTCTCCCACAAACACTGCCCATGCTTTGGTCTTTGTGAAGTTCTCTCTTCAGACACCTAGTTTCTCAAATTTATAAGAGGCTTCTTTGTAATAAAATACAATATATTATGCAGATACCATGCAAATTTTGTCAAATTAGAATATTTCAGTGTAGGAAATACTAATACATTTTCTAATACTTCTTTCATCAGCAAGACTATAATTCCAAAAAAGGAATGCTACAATTCCAAAATTAGCACATCTAAATTTAAAAGATTCAGAGTATTGTGAATATGTATATGTAATGCATATGTAAACATGCATATGTATGCATACATACATATGCATGTAAACATGCATATGTAAACAAAAATTCAACTAGTTTTGGTAACAAGAACTCAGATACTGTAATGATGGGACCACAATAGTAAGTCTGCAAGAAGTATGCAGATTTCTTTTTCACTTTGAAAACAAAGCCAGGATAATTAAACACCTACAGGACCATCTGTTCTAACAACTGAGTACATCTTTGAAGGCAAATGAAGGAATATATGAAGTGCAACTATTTTGCATAATTCTAATCAAATTTATTTAATGTAGTAAAAACTATATTAAAATCTTTATTCACCCAGCTCTACGACCCCTCCCTGCCTATTCTCACTTCAACCAGTATAGTGTTTGGAATTCTGTATACATTCCCAAGATTCATGTTTCAATTTCCCTGTGGGGGGCAGGGATGACAAAAAAAAAGCTTAAATTATTTTTAACTAAGTTATTTAATATGGAAATCCTAATTTAACTATGCACTTATCTTTGCACATGTGATTTAGTGAATCATGCAGTTCAACATTACCTGTTAAGCTGTAACCCATAGTTAACTATCTAAGGGATCCTGTACACTGTAATTGAAATTTTCAGGACTGCAAAAACATAGATTGATTTCTTAGATAGAACTACTGGAAAATTTCTTACTGTTCTTCTATGTACACAGATATTGATTTAATTTAGAGAGCAAGAAATTAAAATGCAACATTTGGAACCCTGTGCCATATTGAATTTATTGACAATCAACTAATAGACTGTGAAAGGTATATTAAAGCTCATGATGCAGCACACATTTAAACTTTTATTATCTCAGAGGGGAATACTATTCCCAAGCCAAGGGATTGCTACACACTTAATGAAAATTCAGTTGGGAAATCAAACTAAGTAAATATTAAATATAAAATTATTTGGATAAACTTATCCTAGTCTAGTCACTGAAGGCATACAGTTATCTTAGGGCCATGTTATAGAAAGTTGAAATGACTACTCTCGGGCTTATTCTCAGATAAATTTAAAAGATCAGTTCTAAATAATTTCATTTCCTTTCTGATGCCCCTGTTTTCCTGATATTATCCAACTCCTAACCTACTTAAATAATTTTCAGGGTAACGAAAATGTACAGACTAAATCAAAGTCACTGCTAGAATATTTACTTGTAGACAAAAGATTTCACTTTAATATTGTCTTGAATATAAAAAATTAAGTAAGTAGTTTCTGTTTGTAATTTAGGAGCACTTTCCACGTGGGTCTCCTGTGTAAAGATTGATTGGTAATCTTTCTGTAGCTATGAGCTACAGCAGCTCTAAGAAAAATTTCAGTTAATAAGTATGTTTAATGAATTAGTCTGTTATTTTCTCATCACAAACATGTCGGAAGTCAGAGATTTGGAGAGCAATAGCAATAACAGTAGTAATTTAATAGTGTTTATCAGTCTACTACCTGCTAACGTAATATTGCTGAAATGCCAAAAAATCTTCAGAGAATCAATGTGAAAGCACAAGTTTAATGATTGCATATTGAAATGAAAAATCCTGCTCCCATGGTAGTGAGGTTTGAGCCAAAAATTCCTTAATAGGTTAAGAATCTTTAAGCAGTTCTGAGTCAAAAATGCTGTTAGCAAGTCCCAGTAACAGACTGGTACCAACTGACACAGTTCATCACCACTTACATATAAAAGCCTGAGGAAAACAAAGAACAAATGCCAAAATTCCAACTTGCTCCAATGTACACAGACCAAATGCCTGGAATCAATACTTGTCATTCTGATCTGCAGAAGTCCCATGTGGGTGCTTCTCTTTTCAAAATATAATGCAAAACATAGATTGGTATATTGAGGAGTCACTTTTGTGTTTCTCTCCAGTGCACTGGCAGCAAGAGATACTGACTGAGATATTACAGAACCTTCTCCTGCTGCAATGACATCCATGCTGCAGAATTCCAGATTAAACATCAGGAAGGATATTCCCTAAACAAAGTTACTCCTGAATCTTGCCTGCAAATGTGGCTGACATTTCCTGGAAGGATGGACTGAAAACATAATGAAAAACGAATTCTAAGACAGAGAACTCTATTGATGGGGGCTCCACAAATACAAAAGTGCTGAAGTCAAAGTCCTTGTGAGTCCATGGCCCATGCCAGAGGGAAGGGAATAAGATTAAGGGAAGGTGAGCAGTGAAAACTCTACTAAACTACATATAAAAATGGCACAAGACACAAGAGAACTCAGGACATTTCAGCAGCAGAACACTTCAAAGGACAGAGAGAATACTGAGAATATCTGTAAAGAATTAGTCCTAGGCTGGACAAGGTCATAGTTTTGAGCATGGAAAAAAATTACAGACAGCATAAGGAATGCAAAGGAGACTGATCTACACTAAGGAAGCTCCTGTGACATTTCCCAGCTATGTAAGCATTACAAGGGGATAAAAAAAGGGTGAGAGAAAAACTATTATTTCTGTATTACTGTAATTCTACTGTATTACTGTATTTCTAAAGTCCTTTCCCTCACAAGATCCTCTTGTTTGTTACATACTTTCAAATCAATGTCCAAGCATGTGATAACAAAAAGGAAAATTAGCAACTGGTTTGGTAGGGACAACCCAATCAGCATGAACACAAAACCAGAACACGCTAATTGGCACCATCAGTTTTTGATGTTAAATCAGCTAAGCTTGACTGGTGAATGTTTCCCTTACATTTGCTTTTAAATAACACTACAAATCTTGGAGTACCATTAGTCCATTGTTTTATACTTTGGATAATAAAGTTTTTTTAATTCTTAAAACTCTGGTTCAACTTTGATGCACATCTCAATTATTCAGAAGCATGAAGAGAGATTTTGATCGAAGTTTACCATTTAATAAATAATTGTTCTCAGGGAATTGTAATTATCTTTTTTCCTGTTAGAAAAGCACACTATGAAATGGGAGTAATGTATTTCAATCTACTTAGGTTTTATCAAAATTATGTATTTCTGCACTCAAAACATATAGAAGAAGTAAAAAGTATTAATGAAAAAAAATAAGAACCAGTTTCATTTTACTTCACTTCAGGACAATGGGATTCTGTTAAGAATACAAATTCAAGCTCAATTCTCCAAAGTTACCTCTGAAGTGTGAGAAATGAATACAAATGCAAGTTGTATTTGGAGACAGCTGCAGGCCTGCATTTATGGTGAAGTTCCCCCTTTGAAAATGATCCAATTTAAGAATTTTCTGCATAATGAAAAACAAATGGAACAATGAAACTTTTCAGCTGTGATAGGAGCAGCTTTTTCTGTGCCATAGAGACATAACAGGAATCAGAGTGAATAAGCTTTTATTTCAATATGACCGTTTTATCCACTTGCACAAAGACTACAAATACTTGAATATAATTTATGTCAAATCTTCGAGTTTCTGTTATTTAGTTCATAAAAATGAACAACACAGGGTCAAATATATGACACAACACATCAAAGCATGAACCTTAAAAAGAGCCAATATTGTTCCACTAAAGAGGAAAACATCACACATTTCAGGCTTATCCACTCAATTGCAGACATGCAGAGTAATGATCATGCTTCTGCAGCCACAGTTCTGCTTCTATTCACCACAACAGCACTAAGTGACTGGCCACTAGAGAACAGAGGCAGCACTGCCTCCACTTTTGCTACATGGAATCAATATTTTTTGTCTTTTTATATACAAATCAAATCAGCATTAAAAAATTCACTCAATAGCATAATAAGCTCCTTTTGACAGTGAAATATTACTTATAATAACCCAAGATAATTAATGTCATTTCACAAACATGCACTTTGAACCACACAGTCATTGTAATGCATGACAACCACTGCAGGGAAAGAAGTTTCTGCAGAAGAGAAAATAGGTAAAATGACAATAGTGCTGCCTTTTTCTCCAAACAGAATATTGTGGGTGCTCAGGCAAGGGAAAAGAGGCTATCTCATCAATCAGTTTCTAAAATATGAAACATAACTAGTATTTATTTTAGATATTTATTGAATATAAATTATTTGCTTCTTTCTGAAGTAGTTACAAAATAATCTGAAAACAGAAATTGTACTTTTATTTTCCTAGGATTTTTTGCACCCAGCAGTTCAATAAACAAATCAATGTAGTAAGCTGTAATTCTGTTTCCTTTAGAAAAAGAAATAATTACAGAAGTCTCCAAAGACTGATCTCATCTTTGTATACCCCCTCCACCCCAGTTATTTAAAAGTTTTTCTGCTTTATGCTTCCTCTTATGCTTCTTTGATACATCCTTGGGTCCCACTGCAGAAAAAGTGGGATATTCAACCCTTTTGGCTCACGCACTCTCAAATTACTCTGAGAATGCTATGAGCCACATCTTTCAAATACTCCCAATCATTCCAGTTCATTTTCTTCTCTACTTGCCCTGAAATGAAATATGATTAGAAGACTATTTATTTCTCTTTTTTGCCTGCTTACACTGCAGCTGCTGAAGTCATCCAATTTATCATGTATCAGGAAAATAAAATGCAACTTTGGGTTTAATTTTCTGGGTTTAGTTTGCTGCTTACCTTTCAACTGTTAATTGCCAGTCCATTGCCTTCCATTTTCAACCTTCGAGGAAATACCAAGGCCATGCTGGCTTGTGATTAAATTCAAGGTCAACAGGCCCAGCTGGCAGATCCTGGACTGTGCTTTCCCTGTTTCATGCCTCACTCAAAGTATTTACTGGGCACTGTCCTCCTCAAACATTTTTGGGTATCAGATTCTGTTCTCCTCCATCTCCTTTATGTTGTGTTTCTGTGAAAAATCTTCCCTCTCCACTGCAAGGACACAGAGGCTGGAGCGTGTCCGGAGCCGGGAACGGAGCTGGGGAAGGGGCTGGAGCACAAATCCTGTGGGGAGCAGCTGGGGGGCTGGGAAAGGGGCTCAGCCTGGAGAAAAGGAGGCTCAGGAGGGACCTCTTCACTCTCCACAACTCCCTGCCAGGAGCCTGGAGCCAGGTGGGGGTCGGGCTCTGCCCCCAGGGAACAGGGACAGGACAAGGGGAAATGGCCTCAGGCTGTGCCAGGGGTGGTTTCCATTGAATGTTAGGGAAAACTTCATGGAAAGGGGTGTCCAGCACAGGCTGCCCACACCAGGAGTGCAGTCACCACACCTGGAGGAATTTAAAAGCCATGAGGATGTGGCTTTTGGGGACATGGGTTAGTGGTGACCTTGGCAGTGCTGGGGAACAGTTGGACTCGATGATCTTAGAGGTGTTTTCCAACCTAAATAATCCTGTGATAAAAACCCTTTCACAGGAAAGTGTATTGCTCTTCCTTCACAGAGGAAGCGCAGAAGAAAACATCAGCTTTTAAAACATAATTTGAAGTAATATAAAAAGAAATATTATAAGCAAATATGTCAGTCAATAGTAAACAGCAAGACTGAAAATAGTCGAAGGAATAAAAAAATTGTAAGAAATGTTTATTGATTATAGTCTTAGGGTGTCCTATTCATATGCAAATAGTAATAGTCTTGTCTGATTAGCATATTAATCTTTAAACTTATTTGGTTTATAATGTAAAGTGCTCACTGCTCTGCAAACAAGGCGGATTTGCAAGAAGCCATTTAAATATTGATATCACTTTAGGAATCATAAAATCTCAGTTTCATTATCTTAAGTGTCAGGCATTGGTAATTATAGCAACAAAAGGCATGACTAATGGCATTTGCTGTACACTTCACAGGAAAGTGGAATCCCCATGTATACAGAAAACAAGATACTCTACAGTTGAGAAATATGACAAAATAATATTACTGCAATAATCAACTTGCTTCACACACTAAAGAAACTGCATCTAACTATCACCATCTAGAGGTAAAATGAAAATGCAATATTTTTTTTTTAATTCTGATCTGGATTCTGTCTGTATGCTCATGATTATATTAGACAAGAAATTATTTTCTAATGGTAGGCTGACTGAGCAATGTCTGCCACACAAAAGAGATGGGCATCCAGCTGCAGAGATCACATACAGCAGTCATCAGAAAGCAACCTAGAGAAACTAGGTTGTTTCTTTCTAAGAGAAAACAGGTTATTTGGAAGACTTTAGCCACCATGACCCTGGCTTTAAAAAGTCACCTAATATTTAAATTGTCTGTTTAACAGACTAGGCTTCCTGAAGTGTGACTTCGTACAAAACAAATTAATTTCTCCATATATTGCTGTGTCCTGTACTGTTTATAACTAATCAGTCTGCCACCCAGTAATAGCCATCAGAAACTTTGTAAGAGAATAAACCTCTGAACCTTCTTTTGGATAAGGGCCTAATGTTCTTGCTGGAAGACATGGTTATGAGTGTCTAGCCTGAGCTCCTGTCACAGCCTGGATAATTTCAACCAGTGAAGTCCAAACAACCCTTATGATTTGTTGACTGGCAATAAAGACATCAATTTGTCATCTAATTATTTTTTCTACTCGGGTGCAAAATTAATTGTACTAGTAATCTGTCAGTGCTAATGAATGGCAAGACAGGAGTCAAGGTCTAAACCTGAAGCAAAACAAACTTGAGCAAGTACAAATAGAGAGGATGTGCTCTGAAAACATTTATAATGAGCTTGCCATGCACAGAAGATAAGCATTAGTTGGAAGGAAAGATATTTCGTCATCATACCTAATATTTCCATTTAGGACTAAATTAGTCATTATTAGCATAACATTACAAAGGCAACTCATGTTTAGTTAAAATTACCTCCAAGTTTCTTGCACCCTGCTCTTACAGCAAGGCACACTGACCTCAACGGTTCAAAAAATTCCTTGGAGAATTATGAAATGCATTTTATCCAGAACACTTAAAATATAAACACAAGGTATAGTAGAATTTATTATTCCAAAATATCACTATCCAGGGATTTCCTTAGAAAGAAGTCACATCTTTGTGTTTGCATTGATTTTTCTTCAATTTAATTAGCTCAATTATTTTCTAGACCCACAAAAACTTCCAGTATTACCCCATGTTATACATTGTGGAGAAAAACCACTGTCATGCACTTGTTTTGAAATTGCAAGGCAATAGTTACAATGGATGCTCCAATTTGCATTTTGAAACAGTTAAAAATGTCTCCATTTTCTTCATGATTTGAAAAATTGCTATTGTATCCCCCTCTCAGTTGCCTTTCATGCAGGCTGAGAATTTCTAATATGCTCCTCCAGTGAAAAATCTTTTTTTTTACCCATATTATTTGCAGTTGATGTATTTCTTTGGAGAGGAGTAGAACCGCACACAGATAAACCAGAGATTATACACAGCATAATAGTGTTTTCTATTTGTCTATCCCTTTCCTAATAATTTGTAACAACTTGGTTTTTAGACCTCCTTAAATCCTTTTAAAAATTATGTCAGATTAGCTACTTTAAAATCTGTGGTATGCAAGCCAGAAGCTATTTATCAGTCACTTTTCAGCTATTTCACCTTTAAATTCCTGGTGCACTGCATGTGGGGATCTATGCTTTATTTATTCAATGAGATCTGCTACTGGCATTTCATTTAAAACAGACAGTCTGCTATTCTCCACAAGGAATAATCCAGAATGAGAATAACCCATAACAACTCCATGGTGAACAGAGATTATAAAATATGCATTTTTCTGTTACTATTTTATATTCTGAGAAAACAAGTGAAAAAATATTTTTAATTGAACTCAACTGCACTGAAGTGCACATCCAATTCTAAAGAGCTTTTCCCCTAAAATTTATACACTCTCTAATTGTTGTAACATCCACAGTTGAGTGATACAGATCCATAGCTCTGTTAATTTTTAAGACAGTAACAGATAGTGCTAAACTGGGGCACTGAATTATCTGCTGCTCACAACTGTCCCCTTGAACTCAGCCATTGAAATTGAGCATAAAATTTGGCTATGTTTCCAGAGCTTGTTTTGAAATCCTTAAGATTCATAACCAGTTAATTCTGCCAGTTAAACATGACTGCAAGAGTGCAGTGTAACTCTACAAATACAGAGATATGATTGAAATTTCCACATCTAATAGGATTAATTATAAAATGCTGCTTGCTTTCAGAGTCCACAGTCTTATTTCTGAGCTTGTCCAGAATCCTTAATCCTTAACAGAAATTAAAGAAACTATTTGATGGTTGAAACTATATGACAAGTATGCTGGTGCTGGAAACTTTTCCTGCTATATTTACTGAAGAGCAACATCTGGGATTTTTTAAGGATGAAAAATGCACTGATTTTGAACATCCGAAACAGATGTTAACAGGACACAAAAAGAAATGCTTTTAAATGCCCTTCAAAACAGCATTACAAATCCACATTAAATTTAAAAAACATAAAATTAAATTTTAAAAAGCAAGCACAATAAGAAAACTCCTGCAGGAGTCTATTCTTATCCTGTCCAGGTCAGGCCCTCTTGATATGCAAATTAACATGTCATTAATTCATTTTCCTAGTTTAAGAGGTACAAGTGCAGAATTAGCATTGATTTCAAAGAGGCACAGCAATCCATACTTATTTCACCTAATTCTTATATTCTTCAGAAGCTTTTTTAAGTCCATGAAAACAGATAACAGACACTGTGGAACTGGTAGGTTCATAATTTTCCAAACTACTTGAGATGCTCTGCAATTGTTTCCACCCTCTTCTGGCCATTTCCAAGGCAAGTGATATGTACACAGTTGTTTATTTTCTGCTACAAAATACCTATATATAAGCAAAAAGGGACAGAAGAGGCACAACAATTCTAAAGTGCCTCAACAATAAGTGTGACATAGCAAGTCTCCCCTGGCACAGTCCTGCTCTCTCCATCAAATGAAGTGCTCCAGGGACACACAATTCCAAATCAGCAAAGGTTAACAAGGTGACTCATCAGAGCAGGGCAGAGAAGGACAATCTCTTTAGCTTTCTAATATTAGAAAATGCAGAAGAGATCAAGCCATCTCAGAAATACACTCCCATGAACTGCCTTTGGAGAAGCAATGGCCAAGGCTCATGCCCTTTTGTAGCACCCTCATCTAGTAGCAACATCTTACCTTGATAGTATCACATGTATGATTTGATTTTCAGCTGGGTTAAGCACCTGAGAGCTAATTTCTAATTAGCTTTAAGTACAGTCATAAGTATTTAGCATATCTAAAAATCATGCTTAACTAAACCGAAATTTCAAACTTTGCCTGTTCTAGCTGGCACAATTTAACTTTCTCCGAAGTTCATTTGAGGTCTTTTTCTCAGCATCAATGAGCACAACCAAGAGTCAGTTTTTACATCTGTTCACTCAAGTTCTCCCAGAGAAATGTGAACTCCAAAAGGTATTGGCAATAATCTCACTCACACCAATATTCTGCAATAATGCTACTTTCCTTTATATTGATACACCACAAGTCCTTTCTCATGTAGCTGATACAAAGAGTTATACATCCATTTCAATTTTCTGCCATGTAGCTGATACAAAGAGTTATACATGCATTTTAATTTTCTGCCACGGGAGAAATAAATGATAAGGAAGTAAAAATAATGTTTATTATGAATAAAAGGAGTCTCAGAAATCAGCTCAAGCATTTATCCTAACTGGACTCCCAGTCTGGGTCTGTTTAGGACATACTGGTAGCCTGGTAAATATCCTCTTCAACAATTTCAACACTGAATCAAATTCTCTGTAATCAGGAGCAGATGGTTTTAGCAGAGATTTAATAAGATAAATGCACAGTGCTGTTACTGAAGCTATTCTGAAGTTTTCTAAATTAATGCTTTCCTGGTCACTATAAAATGTAAAATATATATTCAGCAAGCACACAACTATATAATTGATCAGAGAGCTGACAGTCACTTCAAATGTAGTTGTATAAGTCTATTTGGGAAAATATTTCTTTTTCACATGCACAGGGGCAGTGACAGTCCCGTTACTGAGACCAAAAACTGGCAGGAATGATATTCATGTACTCTTACATAAGGAAAAAGCTCAACAAGTGCCATGATCAAAGTTTAACAAAAATTATAGAAGTTTTAATTCACTTCTACAGGTAATTTCTGCTTGCTTATTCCCTAACTATTAAAAGACAAAGTATAACTGTTCACTGGAAAAATTCTGTAACATCCTGTGCAATTCCATAGCTGAAGACAAACTAGTCTGATTACATTCTATGTTCTAGACAGCTATATTTAACTTTTCACTTTAAAAAAAAAATCTGTAAACTGATGGTGTGAAAAGATAATGAATGGAACATATTCAGAAGAACTTGTACATTTTTCAAATATACCAATAAACAGAATTTTGCACACTATGAATGCCCAACATTACAAATTTACACTGTAGACATAAAAACCTAATAAAATTCTCAAAATTGTCTTTTTGTAGATTCAGAATTTTCAATCTTTTAGAAATATTTTGCTTCCTTTTTCCTGTTCTCAAGAGGCTTAGCCTTCAATTACAAGTTCTTTGTTTTCCATTAAAGACAAGTGACATCTAACTCTCTATGCACTTCAGAAGATTTTTGGGTAAAGTTCTGAACCTCCTTCAAATTGGGAAGCTTGATTTATATCAACATTTTCCTTCTGAATGTGCAGAACACCTACAGTAGATGTGAATTCTGCATATTTTGCAGGCTTTCACAATCCCACTTGTACAGTGATGTCCAGTCAAACTGCATGACAAGTACTGAATTCTTTAGTAACCTAATTTGATACCAAGTTACAAGTAAAATTAAAAATACATTAAATTCTTCAAAGAATTCACAGAATGGGTAAGGTTGGAAGGGACCACAGTGGGCCATCTGGTCCACCCCCCCTTGCTCAAGCAGGATGAAAAACAACACAGAGCAACTTGGGAAAGAAGCAGTAGAAACCAGAGCTCTTCTAGTGGACATGGAACTGTAACATCATTGGAGTAACAGGTGGGGTGAGACACCAGTGCTTTTAAGAATTTCTGTGTTGGCAGACTTGTGTCTGGGTTTGAGAATCTGTAGCCAGTGACAGCAGAGTGGAGAAATATGTGAAAGCCAGAAAGACAAAAATATTACACTTGTCAACAAGTTAGGTTTTCACACACCTGTGCATCTCAATTTGATTGATTATTCTGTGCTTTTGAACAAATTACTAACTGTTCCCATCCTGGTGGCTTTTCTTTCCATTACCTCAAGTCTTATTTTTCATTGTCTTTTACTGGACAAAAGGTGGGTGTTTTCCTGTATTTTTCAACTGCCTGCCAACACTTCATAAATGATTCAAAATTCTACAAAAAAACATCATTCAGAGTGAGAGGAATGTTAACAAGCTTCAGCAATCTTGTTCAGAACTAAGTACATGTGGCTGAAACAAAAGTGGAGAAATGTTGCAGCTGCTAACAATCCACAAATAAAGAAATGCAAACAGCCTGGGACAGCACATTAGAGAGTGTTTGAAGTTTACCCTGCCATTCTATCCATGGAGGGTGTCACTGCTCTGAAACCAAGAATCCAGGAATCAAGGAACAGTATAAAATTTCAGTGCTTCAGCTGCAAGTCAGGCTGGAGCACAAACCCCTAAATTCAGACCTGCCTGAGGCAGAACACAATGTGAACACGTTCAATAACACACCTTGAAGAATTGTTTCATTATTCAAGATGTTTTCAAGCGAGCTACTACAGTAAACCACATCTGTCTGTCAAGCAACATTTCTGGTCATTGTTATCCCCAAAATTGAAGTGAAACATGTACATGCACACTGAAGAAGGCTCTACTGATTAATACTGAATTGTTACACTCCCTGACCAATGGAGTCATCTTATTAGCATGCTTTTAAATTATTAAACTACTAAAAGTCAACCCTCAAAATATGCTATTTGAATAATCACCACAATCCTATGGATGAATATATATGAAGTTACTGCTGCTGCTCATTAGCTGACCTCTAATGAAATTATACCCAGAGCTTTAAATTATTAAAATGTGCTATTTCAATCAGAAACTTATACACAAAATCCCTGTTAAGCTGGCTTACTTACCTGGTAAACATGGAATGCATTGGCAGCTTTTCCACGCAGAAAGACTGAGGGAATCCAGACATTAATAAGAGCACGATTTGATCTGAGGAGGAGAGAGAAAAACTTAAAGTAGGGAATAATAATAATGTATGAGAATTGCAAAGCAACTACATGCAATAATTTAGATCATGATAAAAGTGATCAACAAAGCAACTTAACATTTCAAATTAAGTAAGAGAAAAATTGGAGTTCTGCTTGAACTTTTTATATATTCTGAATCTAAAAATGTTCCCTTAAATTAACCCAACTGAAACAATTCCTTCTGCAGGTTTTCTGGAGTTTGAGGGTTTTTTTCACAGCATGCATTTGACAACATTTGATTATACACATGAAGCAAAAATTATTCACTTCAACAAATTCAACATTTTCAGCCACAGGTAAAGTTCATTAAATAACAGAAGAGCAGTGCACAATTATGCAGGAGCCATTTCCATCCACTCTTTGTCATCCTTCTCCAAATTTCTATGATTCAAACACATCAGCTACATTTTCAACCCCTCATCCACAAAGGCAAGATTCATTACTTTGACTACTAAAGGCAAAATGCCAAATCACAACACTCTAGAATGATCTGGGGTGGGTTGCTAGTGGGTTTGGGGTTTCCCTTAAGGATTGATTAGGAGCTATTCTGTAAAAATGAGGAATTCCATCACATGATGAATAGCAACCAGCACCCATCAAACCCAAAGCACTAAAACCAGTTAACTTCTTGGTGCTTTGGCAGAATACCAAGGCCTAGGGCACTTAAAAAGCACTCCAAGAGAATCTTCCTAAATCTAAACTCCTTGAGTTCAGCATTATTAACTGCACTGGGGCATGGACTGTGCAACTCTCCATACTTTTTAACAATGGAACATCACAGCTAAGAATGCAGTTATTGGAAATAATATAGGAAAAACAAATTATTCAATCTGCTTATTCTCATTTCCCATAGACAGTATGAAGAGAAAAATTTGTGAATTATGAAACTTACATTTCAAAATCTGATAAACTCTGATCTTCAGATGTTTGACTTAAATCTCCAGGCACCTTTATTTACAAAACAGAAATAATTTCCACATGGTGGCTATTATGTTTTCAATTCAGAAAGCATAATATTTTAAGGAAATTACAATTCAACATTCAATTTTATAAATGCCAATAAAAACTACTACTGACAAGCAATAAAAGGAAAAGAAAATCCTGCAAGAAGATTGTGAACATATTACCCTTGTGAGTCCTTTATGTTAGAACTTGCTACAGTTTTGTAAAGAAACAAGTTGGGGTTTGTAAAAGCATGTAATTTTGAAAGATACAGAAAACGCAGGAAAGAGTATCATTATTAGGGCTTTATGAGCAAAGGATGCTAAAACAAAGTACTTTGTGTGCATAAGGAAATATACACACAAAATACAAAGCACATAAAACCTACTGATCACTTTCTTTTACAACCAATATGCTATTAGGGGAAGGACATGTGACCATTTTATTTCAGCTGTGATCTTACAAAACGTTATGTAAGTACAAAAGTTCATAATGATGCAATGATGGACTAATACCTGCAGAATCAAAGTAGCAGTTGTTAGAAAACCAGATTGCAAGAGCATTTAGACCAAAACAGAAATAGCTTTTTACCTTACTTTACAGTTAGAATAAATATAAAAGGGTATCTTCTTTCCTTTAAAAGGAAAATGTAAAATGTAAAGCATGATCTAGAATAGTTAAGAGGAATTGTTCAAAGCTAATTCTTCATAGATCTGTTATTTCTTACAAGCTAATAGATATTCCATCATGAGCAGCATGTTTGAGCCTGTTCCAGAGGGATATTCCACAGTGCAATAAACAAACACTCACCGGCCCTCTCAGATCAATTAGTTCTTGTCTCATCTGGAACACCAGAGCTTCCTTGGCCATCAGAGCACGGTGCAGCCTCTCATTGAATTCAATCAGCTCCCCATGCATTTCAGCCACCTGAAAAGCAAAGCCAAAGGATAACTGTGTTCTGAATTGGGGAAAAAAAATCCCACTATGTAATTTCTTACATGTATATCAATTTCTTTTTACCATACTCTCCAAGTACTGCTAATGCAGCAGATTGAACTAATCATTAAGAACTATATTGCTATAATTTTGACTCATGCCTTGAAATGTAGTTTTGATATTGAATTGAATAGGACAAAATAAAACTTCATGTCCAATTTTATTCTTATCACTCAAAATCATATGACAACTGATTCTAATAAAATACTCATTGACTTCTGTTCTCAGTTTAATTCTTTGATGAATGCAGCACTCAACAGGTATAAACCAATCACAATATTTTGAACTGGGAGTACTGCAAAATGCACAAACTGCATTAAACTTTGTCAATAATTCATAAGTGATGTATTCTTCACTCTTAGTTGGAGTTTTAATAGGATTGAAGCTAGAAGTCAATCACACCAGGCAAACCTGTGAGAGGTCAGAAGAGTCTAAATACCAGAGTCAGGCTGTGACACAGGTTGTTCTCCCAGGTAAACAGAGTGGCCTCTTTGGACCCCGAGTGTGGCTGTGCTCTGCATTTTAAGTCAAGAGAGCAGCAAGTGATGCAGGATGTTCTGAGAGTGCCAGGGGCTGGGGGAGTGAGCAGGGTGCAAAGTTCCAGCAGTCAGATGAACACAGAGGGCACTGCTGGGCCCCTTCCAGTGGGGTGCCCCAGCAGCATGGTTAAACCTGTTCCCCAGGTAGAGCAGCTCTTGGAACGCCTCCTCCTCCTGCCCATACCCAATGCAGAGCTAGAGAGCAGCAGAGGCAGTGGGGTAACAGCAGGAAAATACAGCTGAACAACATCAATTTCAATCCAGGCACCTCAACAGTAGCACAGGGACTTGAACTGCTGCCAAATCTCTTAAGAGTTCATAGTTTCCCTTCTGGAAGCAGTTCATTACTGTCTGTGAATTTCACTATTTCCTTTTCTTGAATTACTCTTGCCTTCTCCCTCTTCCCCAGGGAACTTCCCCAAAATAAAGCAGTTTAATTCAGTTTAATTTAGTGCCTGCTTTTAATTTTGTGCTTTATTCCACACAAACCTGCATCCGTCAGTGAACCAAAGCAAACAAAAAAACAGCTTAAATTTGATAAGCCAGGATCTGACAGCACTGATTATAAAAAATTTCTCAAGGTGAACTTCAACCATTCTTTTCCAGTTTCTTTTTATATTAGAGAGAGTCCTTCAAACCCAGTAATTCATCACTAAAAGATATATGCAAAAAGGACCTAAACTATTCCAACAATATACTAGAGAAAACAAAACAATAATACTATTAACTCTAGATAAATCATTTTCCATGCTAGCTTAACCACTGATTCCAATTTAAAGTGAGTGGTGTAACATTTAAGAATACCAGGTTAATGTTAACAGGTCACTGTTAATTCCACAGAGCCTGGGCTGGAAGGCAGAACTTCCTTGCATTTCAGGTACACAACTAGTTGCAAATTCACAGAGAAAAGCTGCAATACTGCTGGGTATCAAAAGCAATATAAAAATTTACGAGCGGATACAAATCTCAGTAGTTTGCATATTTGAAAACATGTTTGATTTTTCAGGGCCTATCAGAAGAACAAAATCCAGACTGATATGTGACTACTTTGTCTCTCTCTGATTTAGATGTCCTTGAAATAACTTTCTACTTGCAGACTCAATTAATATGTAAATTCAATAACTCTCTCAAAACACTACAAGTAATGCAAAAATTTATAAGTATCCCTAGCAAAGTTAAATAATAAAAGGGAAATTTAACAGCAAATAAAACATCACATCACTTGTTCTATATTATCAAAAGGACAACTGGCAATTTATAATTAACTTACTTCAATACTTTTCCTTGTCAAACAAAAATGCATTACCATCACAGCAAATCAAAAGGAGCAATGAGTAACAATATTAAGTTCCTTTAATTTTTCCTGCATCAAAGTCTGCTAAAACAATAAAGAGGTCTCCTTATAATCACATCCTTTCAGTTACATTTTCATAGAGTCACATCTTCCTTTACTCAATCCACAATGAAGCTTAAGCAATAAATTTCCCTGCTGGGACTTCAATCATCTTCACAGTTGTTTTTCTTCATAACAATATGCTTGAAGCAAAAAAATAAAGTATAAATAAGCTACGTTTCCCTTGGACAGAGGATCATTTAGATTTGCTCCTTCCTATACAAGAAAAAGTTTAAAGAACCCAAACCCTTTTCATGAAGGTGAAGTGAGGCTAAAGTAAACACTTGAGGCTCCACACTAAGAGAACTCTTTAGAGTTGTCAAAAGAAAACCTAAGTGCCTGAGAGCACTGCAGTTATACTGCCCAGCATGACCACAGTTGAGAGCAGTCTCCAGAGAAATGAGAAAGAAAATATCACTACATGTTTCACAGCAAAGGACCAAGCAGTTAACTTAAAACAGGCTAGGAATGTTTCACTAAGCATCTAATAATACAATCTATCTTGGAAGGACACACCTCTAGATAGAGAAAAAGACATTTAATAACAATGCAACAATAAAAAATAAAATAAATGAAAACTTGCTACCATAAAATATTGGTCATTTTCTTACAGAGTGTTTTAGTGGAACCCAAGATTTTTTTTAATATTGTTTGGAGCGAAGACTTCATAGAAGTTTTTGCACAAGTGGCATCTGAATTAATGACTTTTTGTCAGGCATAGGCATTTTTTCCACAATAGTCACAAAATACAAAACAACATGTTTCCCAAAAAAAGTAGACAGAACTGGAAGTTGCTTCTTTTTGCTCTTAGTGGAAGCATGGGTGTATTTTTCCCATGAGATTTCTTTTCCTAAAATCAATGTTGTTATAGATCTTTTTCTGAAAAGGAACAAGGCCAGAGGCCTGCAAAACAGAGGAGGCATCCTATTAAAAACTCTATTTTTCTACAAGACAAAAACAGTTGAACTCAAAATGGCAGAGATGGTTCCAAAAAATCTACTGATACAGTCATAAAACGCTCAAACTTTGCTTTCTGTTTCAAAACTTCCATTTTCTATTCTCAGTATTTCCATCTGCAAACAAGTTATTTGGTCCAAGACAGACTGAAAGACCACTTAGGAATAGGGCTGGCATTGAGCTTCTTTGGTTTGGGCTTGTGTCCTAGGGTGACTTTATGCTGCTGTGATCCCCAGTGGTCTGTTCTGTTTGTGCTGATACTGAGTTCTGCACCTTTAGGACTGGTTCTGAGAGCGACCGGGGAGGAGAAGCACAGTTTGTTATCAGACACTGCACTCACTCCTCTGCATTCCTGCTCCTGGACTGTGTCATCTGCAGCACAGACAGACAGCAGGACAGAGCTCTCCTTTGCTTTTAGTTAGTTTTCAGCTAGCTGAGGCAGAGAAGTTCCCTGGACTGTGGCTTTTCTTTTTCTTTGAACTGATCAGCCCTGCTCTGGACTGAAAACCCAGAACACTGGGAGCTCACCCTGTGGCCACTGGGGCCCAGGACGCTGCATTCCAGCACAGGAGGGACTGACAGAGACTGAGCAAGCTGAGCCACACCCCACAACAAGGACCCTTGCCCTGAATTTGCCATCTCTTCAGAACAACAAGAGGTCCCATTGTTTAAAATTATTCATTTTTTATGCTTGTGAATACTTTGCTTGTTAAATAAACAAATTTTTTCCACTTTTCTCGAAGGAGGTTTACCTCCTGAACTGGTTGGAGGAGGGGCTGCTTGAATTTGCTTTCTAGAAAAGACAACTTCAAAAGTTTTCTCCCAAAATTTGCCCTAAACCAGGACAGCTTGGTTTTGTTTTGTTGTGTGGATTTTTGCTTGGTTGGTTTTTGACTCTCACTACACAAGGTAAGCACAAGTCAGGTTTCCTCAAAACCAAGAAGTAGAAAATAAGCTGAAGCTTTCATCCCAAAATAAACTGGGGACTGCGCACATTTAATGAAATTCTTATTCATGTTTGCAGTAATTCCCAGTCTTTGGCAGTTGTGTCCAGCCCTACCAGTGCTTACTGAGACTCACACTGCTTGCCATGTTCACAGCCTTAAAGAAGGGTTGTCACAGGAGTTATATTCTGTTTGCAGTATGTGAAGACACTGTTGGAGACTAAGAAATGAAACAGATGCAGCCCCCCTCTTCCCAGTATCACTGGGAAGAAAGCTTTTCCTGTGGTTACATCCAGAGCTGAGTCACCACTGACACTGCCACAAACTCAGAAGTGTCAGCAACAAACTCTTGAGCATGCAGAACAAACTTGGTACAACCAAGGAGGCTCCCACAGCAGAGGGAGGTTTTACCTGTGTTCTTAATTAAGATATTCCCTTGATAGGTACAGAGCAGAGGAAAGGAGTCAGAAGAACTCAACCAAAGGTAAGCATTAGGGAGAGAATTAGATTCACATGGTCCTATGAGAAAATGGTAACCAAGTATGCATGTTTTAAAAGAACTGTATTAATCCCTTCGATCCATGACCTGCATTTTTAGTCATCTTCATGTTAATCAGTTAATGTGGGTATCCAATTTCAGGGTATTTTGGGCAAGAGAAAGACATAGAGGATTGTTTTACTTTTTATAAAAATGTTCTTTTAATATTTAATAGCAGATATAGGTATTAGATACTAAATTTCATTACTTTTTTTCTTAAAAATAATCTGTATTCAAATTTAGGATGAAACTCTAATCTATCTTTTTTTTTCCTTTAATGAATTTTACATTAATCTTAAAAGTAAATCTCGCCCTAGGAACTTTTTCTAACATGGTCATATCAACAGAAGTAGCAGCTTCTATCAGCCATTTCCTTACTGCAGTATTCAATAAGCAATACGAAAATGAAAGATGGCTTGCATTCAGAAACCAGCATGAAAGCACAGAAAAAGCTACAGATTTCACTATGACCTTAAATAAAGCTCAACTTTAATTACAACATAATTACAGCCATGCCTGTAATTATGTACAGTAACGTACACAAAACCTCAAATCTATTGTCTGTGATGGTTTCAACTTCACCACCGCCAGTTAAAACCTATTTTAACTTGCTTGAAGGAACTTGCTTATTTATAAAAACCTTAATTTTAATATCAGAGTATAAAAGTGTACCCCTGTTAGGAAAAGTACTTTTAATTATCTGAGGTTTTTTATTTTTGAAGAAAAAAAATCAGATTTATCTTTTACATTCCTGAGGAAAAAAATAGTCAACTAAGCAAAGAAACTATTTAAGCTTCAAACCTTGTTTTACAATTACAATTCCATAAAATCTGTGCAGTACAAACTTTACCTCAATCAATTTCCTTTCGTAAGAGCTGGCCAGTTCCTCATTGTTTTCTACTTGCTTTTGCTCTGGAATTGTAAATTCCCCATCAGTGCTCCAAATGTTTGGCAGAACTGTAACAAAGAGATACCTCAAATTAAAAAGTAAAACTTCATAACCATCCAGGACATCCTGTTTAGAAATAATAGCTCTATAAGAAACAGTTACTAAAAACATCAGAACAGACCCTAATATTAAATGCTATTACAAGTACTAAAATACAGATTCTGCAGGGACCTTTTTTCATAAGAAATACTTAGATTTGGATCTTAACAGAAAAAAATGTGAACCAAAAGCATTTGGCTGTTCTGTGACTACAGCTGTCTAATATATGTAGTACCTGCAATTCCTGCCCAAAGTCTTCTAAAACTAATCTTATGCTTCTCTTTTAAGCCTTTTTTTTTTTTACTGGGCTTCCAAAATATCATTTGATATTACTTCCACAGACTGCTTTACATATGAGAGAAATTACAGAAAATAAGGCTGAGAATGAACACTCCATACTTCATCCAGTATTTCGTGATTTTGCATCATACAGAATCAGCTGGAGTTATTCCATTCCTGACAGTTAATTATCTAATTTCTTCCTAAAAACTTCCAAGAAGAGAGATTTCATGCTTCCCTGCACAACCTATTTAAATTTAAGTGTTCTTCTCACAAAGGCTTTCCTGATAGCTAATCAAACTTCCTTCACCTGCCATGTCAGCCCATTACGACTTCTTTTATCTGTAGTGAATGAAAACTACAGACCATTCTACTCCAGTTCCCAGCTACCATTTATGTACTTGAAGATCACTTTAAGGCCTATTCTAAGTAATCTCCACCAAGTTACACAAAATCCAATCCCACTTTTCCTCATAGCTCATGAATTTCTAAGAAAACAACACATAAAAGTAAAGCCCTAATAGGAGTTGAACAAATGCTTTCACCGTTCTTCAAAATCTGAACCATATATACAACCACTGTAAGGTAGATAGGAGAGACCATAATTTATCTAGCTAAATATTCTTGAGCCTGGGAACTGATTTTTGCTTTGAGGAAGAATTTAGAAGTTTATTATTACTTAAGTGAATTTGAAAGCTATTTTAAGATCTTTTTCTTGTAAATGTTGCTTCAAGTTCTTCAGCCAGACTTCCAAGATCAGCATTTTTATATAAATATTCTGTCTAAGCAGGTTTAAAAAATGGCACAGAGCCAACTCCTGCTGATGGCTGAGAAATCAAGATGCTCATTTATTAAATATTTAAATACCAATATCCAACTGCTCAGGCTTCAGCAGTGATCACTCATTTTGAAAGCTGATAGTTCTGACTTTTGGGTAATTTATTTATAATCACTTTTGCTGAGTGGGGTTTTTGGCCTTTTTAAGTCTCCACAAGGCAAAGTATCAAGCTGAGTTTCATTTATTATTTTAGGAAACTATTTAAAAGCCATACTCAATAGCATTTGATCTGATTATTGTAGCAAACATGTAGAGTCTTCATTACTTATCGTGATAAAAATAACAGCAGAAGCCAAATTTATTCTGACTCTTTCAAAACAGAGTCACAGAAAATCTGTATTCTAAAATCTACAATGCATTTAAGACTTTTGTTTTCATACCATTCAGAAGATGTAATTAAAATTAATCATTATGTATACAAACCATGGGTGCAATAGTTTCTATAAATCTGGTAAAAGAAAAAACGCCTTTTGTTTCACTTCTTTTTTGCAGCTAGTTCTCAGGGATTATTTACATGTTTATGTACTTTGAGTCAGAGACCCCAGTACTACTGAAATTTCGTCTAAATTGTCAATGGCAGCTAAGGAAAAAAATTTAGTTTTATAAAAATTCAACATGTGAAGTTAGAATGTAAAAAAATTTATTACAAATATTGCATGTAGCTGAAAATTATTCTGGTCACTAGTGATAAATATTATAGAAAATTGCTGTGGATTGATTAAATATCTTTCCAGCATAAAGCATACGTGTGTTCATTTTTAGAAATGTTGGTACTGTTCCATCCCCCTTTTTCATCTATAAAATTTGACCATCCTACTCAGTTTCTATTCTTATCACTCACTAATCTGCATAATTTTAACATGGTGGAATATAGCTAGCCTAGGAATATTTTTTTTTCTTTTCCTATAATTATACTCATCATGGAAACTGTCACTACCTAATGAAGGATAATTTCTGCTATTACAGGAAGCCTAAGCCATGGTTTTCATGAATAATTCTTAATATGAATCACTACACTCCAGCGAAGTCGGAAGTAAAAACATGTGTTCTCACTAACAAACATCCTTTTAGGGATGAATGAAGCTTTGAAACTCCAGATAAGTACAGTGGCTAACCCTGAAGAACAGTAGTATTCATTCATACCGCCACTTATACAATCAAAATATTCACAATTTTAAAAAAATTTGACAGTGCCAATTTCTGAAAACCCCTCTCAGCTCTCTGAACACCTTCTGTAGCCAGTGGAAATCCAGGTCCCACCAGGAGAGGATTCAGAACCAAGACATCAGTTCAGCCCCTCATGGATGCTTCTATCACAGACCACAGAAGACAAACAGGTAAAACTGCTGATAACTTCACTCATTTTCTTTCAGATATAAAATCTGCTCATTAATACTCAGTACAGAGTCTATTTGAAACAGTATGTAAATACTGATTTCCAAAACAACAGTATAATCTAGAGATACTACATTTATTCATTTATTTTTATATTCCAATATCATATTAATTCACAGATTTCTATTTAAGCTAAATTTTCATCAGACAGCTTTTTCTGGAAAATTTCTTATTGAAAAAAGTAAGAGCACCTCATCTACCAGAAAATGCTCTGTAAAAATGAGTACAAGAATCTTCATCTGTATTTTTCTCAAAAGGAAAATACATCAAGTATGTTACTTTCACTATTGGAAGATATTACTCCCTGAATGGCAGCACACAGAAAAACAAACCCCATGCATGGATTTTTTCCCCACTTCATTTTATCCTTACCTTCCAGTGTTTGACCTTCCCTTCTGAGCATCTGGACAGCTCCTACGTACTTCTTAAGCTGCACTTTTAGCACCTCATTTTCTCTATTGATTAAAAAAAATAAATAAATATTGTTTTCCCAAAACAGACAAAAAGTCCTTTCCAATGGAAACAGACTCTGTTATAATGAGCTTTACCTAAGTTGTGTCACCATGATGCAAGGAAAAAAAAAATACTTACACATTAAATAATACATCAACAGCAGAGTAGCAGGGAAATTACTTTTCCAGGACCACATAAATACATCAGTGAAACAGATTATCTCACAATCAAAATTTCTCCATTAATTGTTCAATTTAGATTTTCTATAGTATTCTATACTGATGGCAAACAAACTCCACAGTCTATCTAAATAAACAATCAACTAAAACATAAGGATGGGATGCTACACAAGGAAATTCAGAATGGCCAATGTAAAATGAGATTTTTTTTTTACTAGTTTGCATCTAATTGCAAGCAAATAATAATTCAGCTTTAGTAAGAGGCTTTATCATTGTAAGAAAATGGCAGCACTTCAGCAACAATATTCAAGACAAAGGTTTCCACAAACCATTCCTAAATGAAAACCATAAGACAAGAAATTTAGGTAATCCCTTCAGCTGTCATATTTCAGTGCCTGTGCCTGTGGCTCCACTTAACAACATTAAGCACCTTAGTTTATATTTGTGGGGAAATAAAAAGGGCTCCAACTGATTGATTTTAAACAAAGCTGACAAATCACATACCTGAAAATTCAATTATCTGTCTAAGCCCATTGAGTTAAGCGAGTACCACAGAAAAGTTCATACCAAAGAAACATAACTAAAATGTGTTGCCAGACTGTGAATTCAAACAATTTTTATTTTTCTTTAAGAAAATACCGAGGTAGAAATATGTAGGTGCCACAAATGCAGCACAACACACAAGAACCCCACAAGTGTTAGAGAGAGGAGGGAATTTGTGCCAGGCATGATGGAACCTGGACATGGAACACAGCACAGAAAGCTGCAAATAGATAATACACCCAAAAAAAAAAGTGGCATTTTATTAATGGAAATTTATTTAAGAATTAGAAATATTCAAAAAAACATGCAAGTATGTTTGATGGTCCTTATCATACTAGATATACACACACACATAAAGTACACATATTTTATATATATACACACAAACTGCTGCTGTGAGCAATGCTACACTGCTTCTATAAGGAGCCTTGACTGGCACAATATTCCCATTCCTACAGATTTCAAGTCAGCTTGCTGAACTTTGTAACCTCAATTTTATTCAGCATTTTAGTAGCAGGTTGCTAAATAATTGAGAAGCTATTGATTGCTTGGCAATCGAATTTTAAGAGTCCTTGATGATTTTATGCATTTGATGATATTTTTCATTTCTGAGACTACAAAGAACAAATCAGTTTTTCCACCAGAGATAGACACTGATATACAGGTTAAGGGGAAAAGGCATAAAAAACACAGTTTAATCCTCTATATTAAAACAAACTTAAATAATTCATTCATGAAAAAACTTTCTATGACAACTAAACAAAAAGGTTTCTCACCAGAATTGTAAGAATGTCTGCATGAAAATAACTGTGTACAGTTACAATATATTGAGTATTAAAGATTCTCATGAAATAACTCTATATCACCTCATTTTTACATATGAGAATAGACTCAGTGCCTTCTGTCAGTACTGTGACAGCATTTTAAAAAATTCCTTTTTTACTACTTTATCTTAAAATTGACTTAAAGCTGATACAGTACAGATGGAAGTTGAAAAAGACTTTAATTCATTTAAGGTTTTTGATACAAGACTGAAATTCAAAGCAGGATGCTATGGCCCAGTCACAATTTTCTAATATGTCTCTTTATCAGGTTATTACTTCTCATTCTTTGACATCTCTTTCTCATTACTACTATTTAGCTGGATTCCAAAGAGGGCCCATCCTGATGTATATTAATTTATATAGTTCTCTTAATCAGAGCATATTTAAAAAACATTTAGTAAGCACTAAATGAAAAGTCTTTAACGACTTCAGGAGGTATTTTATCAGATATATTCCTAATAAGCATTTCACAGGAAGATAAATTCCTGTCCAGGAGTTACAGGCCAGATCTGCAGACTGAAGGATGTTAAATGCTCCTATATGCACGCTGTATTTCTGCAATGTATCCAAACTACAACACCTAACCTGAAGCAGAACTGTCCACCTGTTATGAGCCCAGAGGTCAGCACAATATTTTCAGCACCTTTAAAGTGCTCCAAATAGTTCCACGTTTAGTGCTGAAGAATGAGCAATGAGACTGTAAGTATAAGTTGAAGGGGATAGAGGAAAAAAAAAGAAAAAAAAAATCAGGCTGAAATAGCCAGGAAAACAAAGGCAGAATTGCACCACTAAAAGCACATCCTTCTCCAAAACCTCAATTATACCAAATTTCCCTGCCTGATCACTTCTTCCATTTAATAAGCTGAAAGACAGATGGTAATGTGTGCTGATAGAGGGGAAAATGACAATGATAGAGGATGACATTGTCGCATTCCTACAAATTACTCTTTTTGCTCAAATAGCACAGGTCGAGTGAGTGTTATTGATTAGGCTTTAGAGCACATATATAGGAATGATCAATTATATAATAAATGTAAGTTGTCAAATACCTTCAATTCCCTGCCTAATTTTGAATCAAAAACGATGACACTTACTCTCTATTTTATTATTTTAAAATTAGCATTTCAGGAAACCCTGTCTTAAAGAAAATCAAAACTTCAGTCAGAATGGTAATATTTTTTAGCAGCATAAAACAAGCTTGTCTTTAGGAAGCACATACTTGCCTGTTTTGCATCCACTGAATGAACATAGAGCATGCAGATTTTGTTGCAGATAAAGAGGCCTTACAGGATTTATTTTCTTATACCTTAATAGAAAAAAAGAAACAAACCCAAACAAAACTCCACCACACATCTGCTTCTTGAAAACAATATAAAAGTTCTCCAGGGCTTCTGTAAAATGAACATGGTAAGAAAAGAATTTGGAAAAGGGTAATTTCTCCTGTAGGTATTCAGGCCACTCAAGTATAGTGGCCTGAAAGTAATTTATTTTACACAAATTAATTACAGATATCAGATTCTAGCAAGTGCTTTCTGAGAAGCTAACTCCAGAAAAGTGTCTCATTCCTAAATTTAGTATTGGGAAAAATTAAATAAAACAAAATCAACCAAAGAAACAAACTACAAGAATCTAACAGATGTCTATGTTTTGAAAAAAAAGGTAAGGTCTTTAGGAAATACTATAAAGTTACCAAATATCCAAACAATAAAAGAATCTGCAGGAATTAAGAATGAATTGCAATAAACAATATGTAGGCTCTAAAGCAGAGGCTGAGCTAGAGGACTTCCAGAGATGCCTTCTAACCTGAATGATTCTATTAGTAGATGCAAGATCACAGTCAATTGTCATCAAATACAATTAAATAAGGAAAATGAGAAGAGTAACTCATGGAAGTGGAAGTGCACTGCATACAATATAATGAGGTTATATAATGAAACCAATCTCCAGAAGGAACTGTAACGAGCAATAACGCGCTGAACGTAACTGCTCCTCACGGGCTGGGGCTGGGCCATCACTGAAACCTCCTCCCTGCCTGGGGGCTCACTCAGAGATGGAGGCTGGGTGGTTTCCACCTTGTTTAGCTCTTCCCCTTCCTCCTCCTCCTGCCTTCACTGATGCCCTGCTGCCAAATATTCTTCCTCAT
Source organism: Leptocoma aspasia (assembly GCA_013399835.1). Classification (NCBI taxonomy): domain Eukaryota; kingdom Metazoa; phylum Chordata; class Aves; order Passeriformes; family Nectariniidae; genus Leptocoma; species Leptocoma aspasia. Next base: position 321,109 of record VXAX01002744.1, read on the forward strand.
CCACTTCTTCCTCCTGCTCCCTCTAGGAAGCTCCTTTGTCCCTTTCTAAATGGGCTGACTCCCACTTCCAGGATTTTTTCTCCTGTATAGAAGCTACTGATGACTTGTGACATCTCCCTATCTAACTAAGCAGGAAGAAAAAGCCATTTAATATAGGAATATTCAAATTAGTTTTCACAAGCAGGAACAAGAGATATTTTATCCTCTCTCTGAGAAGCTGCTTAAGGGAAGTGATGGAATCATTTCAAGATGTACCACACATCAGTTCACCCATCACTGAAGGGCTATGGCTGTGAAAGAAGTGTTGTAAAACAGAGTAACAGAAAATGCCAAATCCAAAAGCAATGTGGTTTAAGTAATACAGACTGTAGATAGAGGAGGCATATTGGGTTACAGAATCTACAGTAAACAGGAGGTATGTAAAAGTGTAAGATAAAGTAGAGCCAAATTCTCATCCCTCATTTCCCTACACAGTGCATTTTCATCTTCTCTATCTGCTTTTCTTGCTACAAAGCCTGTCCTTTGTAATATGCTTTCCTCCAACATTGCTGAATATAGTCTAAGAATATGCAATCTGAGATTATCCAATTTCACAGTCAACTTCAATAAATTCCTTTGCCTTGCAAAGGGATGTAATAGTATTCCACACACAAAAAAAGAATCTCAATTAAAAAACTTTAGTATTGCCAAGAAGCCACTGGCACAATATGTCCATGCAATTTGAGACAGGTTCATTGACAAGAACAAAAAAACAAAAAACAAAACCAAACAACCAAAAAAAAAAAAAAGAACAGCTGACAACATTATACTAGAGGGACTACTGAGTGTATTCCATCAGAAGACTGGCAAATAGATTGAACCTCAGCCTGCTCCTTTTGGAACAATATAGCACCTGTAATGAAAGAGCTATTCAAGTATTTCATATAGAACAATGAGATTACCACTACTTGACACTAAACTCACACAAGACTTCTTCCATTTTTCAAAGAGAAAATGGGAAACTTGGGAAAATGTCTCTCAGTAAACTAGCATTTTGTTTGGGAGGCCAGAGACTCTTGGGAGGGTCCAGGAGAACAGCTGAATAATTGCAGATTTCCAGAAGCCATCATTTCAGCACTGACTGATGTGTCACTGAAATTTGTGTTCTCAAAGCCTTCAGGAAGCTATTTATGTCAAATTCTTCAAAAGAGCTTTGGGGACACACATAAATATCAGCTCTCATAATCTGAAAAATATTCTTTCATCAAATCACAACAGTCAGACTGTTACTGAATGATTTCCCTTGCCTTAAAATATTCAGAACATTACAACTGAGGAAAAATTTTCTACTCTGGTCATGTGATCAATTGTTTTCAAGGGAAACAGTGAGATTTCACTACTTCAAAATATCTGAAACTTAGCTTCCTCTTACTCACCTAGTGTATTATGCAGCACTCAAAAAGCAATGCCCAACTTTGTCACTTCAAATTCTTTAGATTATTCAGCTTGCTCAACTTCTTGGTTTAAAATCTTATTTATTTAAAAAATTTACTACTCTTCTTATTGCAGCAGCATCATCTACAGCATACAAAGTGAACCAACAAAAAATTTAGAGGAAAAACCTATATTCCAAAGAAACTATGTGCAAAGTTTCTTATGTTAGGATGTTAGAAAATGAGCTGCAATGAATCATTAAAGAAATGCCTCCCAAGTCCAAAGTAACTGGTGACACATGAATTTATCATGCCTCAGCAGCTCCCAACACTGTTTTTATCACATGACAAGGCAAACTGACTTTCAGAAGAGCAATCAACACAACACACCCATATAGCAATAAGAGGAATTACATAGACTTATTTAAAAATACATCGTTAGTCTAAGTGAGCATCTCTTCAGGTCTGGTTATAAAAGCTCCTCGTCTATTCTTTAAAGAGGTATGTGCATGACAAATATCTGATTCACCCATATGTCACTGCAAATTCTAAAATTGTGGGGGAAGTGAGTCAAAGAAATATGAATATACAACTCCTATAACCTGAAACATGAATATTAAATGGTGAAGTATTTGCATTGTCTCTATTGCCTTACAGCACATGAATGTCAAACCCACTTATTCATATCTCTCCCTCCCTCAGAGCAAGTAGTTTGGTTTGATGTGTCATCAAAAGCAGAATTAGTAGTGTCCTAAATACCTTTATTTTTAAGAAAGCTTTATATTTATAATTTTCAAATAGGCAATAAAAAGCTTAAAGGAATCTCAGCTGTGTTTTTTTGCAACTGATACTAAACACACTGCCTGTGCCTGCAGAAAACAAACACCTCCCTCTGGGTAAGGCAAATTATTTAACTCTTGGATTTTTGTTTGGAAGTTTGTTGTTTACTATACACCTGAATCACCCCCAAGATCTTATGCATCATGGTTACTCTAGAGCTTATTTTGAATTGTAAGAAGCAAATCACACTATCACAGCAGCATTTACCTTCAAAAGTATTTCTTAAGCTGAATCCCATTTAGACAAGGAGAGGGTTAAAATTCTTTCAATTTCACAAAGTCAAGCTGGAGGCAACTCAATACTGGGGCCAATGCTGTTTAATACCTTAACATCACCTGGATGCTGGGTCAGAGCACACCCTCAGCAAGGTCAAAGACAACACAAAACTGAGCAGCAGAGACACTGCATGGCTGTGCTGCCATCCAGGGGGACAGGGACAGGCTGGAGAACTGGACTCAGAAACTCTGAAGTTCAACAAGGGTAAATGCAGAGTCCTGCATTTGGGGAGAAATAGCTCAGGACACCCAGGCAATGTTGGAGGGCTGGAAAACAGCTCTGTGGAGGAGGATCTGGGAGCCCTGGGGGACAGGCAGCTGAGCACGAGCCTTTAACACCCCCTCCATGGCAAAGCAAGCCAAGAGCAGCCTGGACCCCACTAGGAACAGCATTGCCAACAAGTCACTGCCAACAGTGCTGCCCAAAGGGGCTGGGGAGCCTCCATCTGTGCAAATATCCAAAACCTGACTGGAAATGGTCCAGAGAAACCTCTTCCAGCTGACCTTCCTGCAGCTCTGGGAAAAACAGCTGCACTATTTCAGAACTTGGTACTTGCTTGTTGATAACGTTTAGCAACAGCTATTGCTTACGACAGGATTTTTAGTCCTAAATCACTTCTGTTCTTCTGCAAACTTAGCTACTTGAAAACTATTTCCCCTCAGACTCTGTTATCCCCTTGTTCCCCTGCAGTTAGTTTTTGAGACATTTTCAGCACTTCTTACCGTGCCAAGGCTTGGACTTTTGTGGCATGTCGCTCTTCCTGTTCTGCCACCTTCCTCCTGCAGTTCTCCATCTCCTGCCTCAGTGCTGCAGAATGCTCCATCTCTGCATCAAGCAGATTTCGCAGGGATCTGCAAGAAGGCAACAGCCTCTCTTTAGAGCACTGCACACACTACCAGTAATCAGAGAATACTCCAAGAATCACAGAGGAGGTTGCCTGAATGATACCACTGATGGTATCCCAAAATTTCATTATTCAATTTAATAAATGTACCTGATTTGATTATACAAAGATATGAAAAGCTACAAGGAAAAAGCAGTTGCAAATGCTTACTATTCATTTGAGTTACTATCCTGTCAACAAGCCCAAAGCACAACCTATTATGGGATCTACTGTATCAGAATGCAGAAAGAATTTGTTTCTTAAGAAAGCTTGTAAGCTGTTTTCAGTACTTCAGTGCAAGTTCATACATCTTGGGAATAATCTATAAGCAATATATTTATAGCCAGACAGGCAGGGCTCTTGTCTCTGCCAAGTGCACTGCCACAGACCTCTGTGTAAAAACCCTTGATGAGATAGCAAAGGTCAGCATGATGCATAATGGTAAAACCCAAAGCATCCTGGTCCTTCTGCCAAAAAAAGCCCACAAAGCTGAATGAGGCAATAACTTGCAATTATGGGAGTGGGAAAAATAGGAGGAAGGAAAATAGGATCTGTTGGTAGACTCAGCATTAAAAAACCCAAAATACCTATAGGAAAATAAGAATTACCAAAATAGCCCTACTAAAGCATTGAATACATTTGTATTTTCAGTCATCTAACTATGTGTTTCAAGAAACTAAATAAATACAAAGTATGTTTGATGGCATTTTATATATGCAACTGATCATTTCTACATTTACATCATCATTGTGCCCCAAGTGAACATAAAGACAGTCAGAAATGAAAGTCACTTTCAGCATTACATTGTCAGCCATCCTACGTCACTTCTTCACCAGAAGGGAAAAACCAGAAATTTTCTGAATATTTGCATTAGGAGAAACTTTTGCTCATTTGGAAAGCTATCTTAACAGAGCTTCAGAATCTCCTGGCCATAAGGTTTGGTTTTGAAAAAACTACAACTCTAAAGCTCTCAAGGTACAAAGAGTTACCTGATTCAAACTAAAAGCAAAATGTTGCCCTCAAAACACTATTCTTCAGTATCAATATTTATAAAGTGAATTATTAAATTAATCTTTCACAGAAAAAATAATATATACATCAAAAAGGTTAAATAAATATTATGTATAGCTTTACAGAAAGGACAGCTTGTATTAGAGAACAGATTTTTTTTTAATTACAGACCCTCTTGACTAGAAGAATGCAAACTACCTATTCTGTTCTTCCAGTTCATCCTTTCTATTCATCATGGCCACAATAGCTTGACGAAGTTCATCTAGAGAAGAAGGAACAAAAAGGATTAATGTGTACATTTTTGCTCATTTCAGATCTAGAAGTCATGCACACAGGCAGCACACTTAAGATGATGCCAACACCATTTACCATTCAGCAAAGCACATAAAAACACTCTTAATCCCATCACTAATTTGAGCAATCTTTCAAAAGCAGAGTAATTTAACACCGCATCAGAAGTATTGATCAAATCAAATTAGTCTGCATCTGGCTTTAATACAAATGTTTACAAGTGTGCCTGTGGCTGCAGCTGTTTTGTTTTCACAGATGTAGGGCAGAATGCACCTTTTCACCATATGCCTATTAATGAGATACACTGTTACTTGTTCAGCTTCTCCAAATTGCTTCTTCTCCTGGCTGTAAATCCTGACACAGGAAATAACTGCTACAGGGAGATGGGAGTGGGAATAACATCATTGCTTCCTCATGGCATTGTTCCTCAAGTTCAGCCCTAAAGATGATGAGATTTCTGAACCTCATCTTTTCCTATAAAATCCTTTTTATTTTTTTACAAATACCTTAAAAATACTTAGTGTCATTAAATCAAGAATAAAAATTAAAAAAAAAAAAAACTGACAGAATTTTAGAATTTTTTAAGATTTTCTTTGGGTTAGGTTTAACATGATACCAGAACAGCCAAATACCATACAGAAAAGTGTCGTCTCCAACAATTTAATTAACAATTTCACATATGTTAATCAATAATTTTATGAATGCTACAAGGCCAAATCATATTAAACCATTCCTCCCAACATTTAAGTGAAATGTTTATATATAATAAATCAGCCAACTCTGTTCTGCAAGTATTCAACGCAGATCCCAATAAATTTTGTGTGCTTTTACTGAAAACATACTAACAGAAAGCCATTGGACAACTTTTTTCCCCTTTACATTCAGTACACAGAATTACCTGTATCTTTCTTAGTATTTCCTATAGTTACAGAAGTTTTTGCCCATTTAACAAAACCTTAACATTGTCCTGTGGGCCAGATGGAGCCTGACAAACTCTAGTAGTGGATAAAATGTAAAATATTTTATTATGTCAACTAAATGTTGACAGTCAGTGCTGCAGACATGATGATTCCAGTCTGGCCTTGGTAATCTGCAGATAAATCCCACCCTTGCAGGACTGCAGGGTTCAGCAGAGTTCTCATATCATTTGAAATCAGCCAATCCAAATTTCTTCATGCTAGATTTTTTTCCAAAACACTCCTACATCCTTGGCCAGGGAGAAAGTAGACGATCAGTTTTCTGCCCATTCCATAATACCCATGTTACACCTTAAGAGCTAAATGACATTAGCAAGAAACATTTCAGTAGGTCATTAGGGGGAGTTTGCACTTCATTAATTCAGCATAGAAAGAATAATTCATTTTCTACAGTAACTTACCATATTTTATGCAATCCTAAAACAAAAAAAAAGAAATCCAAATCTTGTAGAAAAACTGAAAGTGAAATAGTGAAATTTCTCGGTACTTAATACTAGCACAAGGGACCACAATCCATCAGCCTATCTGTGAAATAAACAATTGCTCTATGGATGAGGAAAATGGAACCATCCAGGCAGTGTAAGAGCATCATACAAATAACACAAACAAAAGGATCCACAGTAAGCTTTCTGTACATTAACATTTTTGTCCATAACAAAATAACGATCTTGAACTATAATGCTGAATTCAGAATCCTCCTCAAGGACACATCAAACCTGATGGCATTTTAAATATTTTAAGTGTACCATTAAAATATGATAGCGCATGATCAACAAGTAGTAGCTGTTGTGTCTCTAACTCTGAATAAATTAAAGCTGTTGCTGCTCAGACACGGCTCTGCACTTGCACAGGGTGCCCATTCTGCAGCAATTGCCTGTGTGTGTACTCAGTGTTTTAATGTGTACTGATTTATTATCATTTGTACAGCTAAGCTATTATAAATTGTCTTCATTATTTCAATTTTACCAGCCTATTCAAATTGTAACCTTCACTTGCATAACAACTTAATCTTCTTTTCCTTATTCCATCCAGAATCTTCTGCATGAGTTGAGACCTGAAATCCCATCTTTTCTCACTCCCCTCTCCCACACACACACACAAGCAGAGCACAAAAGCAAGATTCTGCTAAAGACCATGGTTTGCACAGAAGAGGAAGAAAAAAAGCTTCCTGAAGTAGAAGACTTTAAATTGCTTATTTATTTCCATTTGCCTTGTTTTTCTGAGAGTCATGGAATTGACAATACTGTAGAGACACAACAAAGCAGAAGCTCCAAATTTCATTATCACATATAGGGCAAAAATTGATGCTTAACTTAGGACCACAAATGCAAACACATTTCATACTCAGTATTTCTTGCTATTTTAGCTCAATTACAGGTACCAGGGGAGGTGTGGATGAAAGTATCAACACAAACCACCAGTCTGGGCTAAGAGACCAGAATTCCAAGAAGGCTGGTCCAGCCCATGCAGCAAGACTGCTCCATGGCTACAGCTCAGTTATTTCTTCTTGAAGTGACGACTATTAAGGAGCCATATTTTCTATAAATTACTCAAAACAAACACAAAAACTATACAGTTTATCATCAACACTTCTTTAACCTCTCGATCCATAGTAAACACAAAAGAGTAAAACATTATTAGTGTAATTAAATGAGTAACAATTTAACAAGAAAAAAAATCTGAAACCTTAATGTCATGATCTTTCAAAGCAAGGAACTGAGTAGAACTAAAAGGAAACCATCCTATTTAATTCAGGTATAATATTTAAAACTTTCAAAAAATGTAATTTCTTACTTTCACTTATGCTTCCTGAAAAATTTCAGCAGCATGTCAGAGCAGAAGGAAATCCAGTATCATACACTGCAGCAGGTTCCCTTCAAACCTGCCAGAACATCCCCAGTTCAAGAGCTTTTGTCTGTCTGCTACACTTGCCTCCAAGATGAGTGTATGATCATAACCTAATTTTTCCAGCAGACTTATGTCTCATACATTGTGTGGGTTAGGAAAGGGAATAAATTAAAAAAATGTCAGGGTTGTAGCAGCAACCATAAATTTGGCATTTTCTGACTTCTGGACTGTGCAACTTCAATCTTTCTCCCCTCCTTTTTTTTTTTTTCTTTTCTTTTTTTAATAAAACAGTGGGAGGATGGCCAAGTATTCCTGCGTCAGAAAAGTGTTTGATATTAGTCTTTATGTCCTACTTCTGAGCTGTTTTGTGCTTCATGACATTTATGTTCTGTAAAGTAATATTAATGAAAGGCAATACACTACTGTTATTAAGGATCAGCATTCAACACCAAGATACCTAAAAGTATTGTGATAGTGAAGTGATAACCTGAGTTCCATAAAGACAGAGATAAGGTGATAACTAGTTTCTCCTAAGAGATATTTTTGCAACAACTTCTTGAAAAAAGAATTCCCATGTACACCAAAAATTCCAAAACACTCTTTATCAGCAAAAAAGAAAAGATAATATAAAAATCAAGGAATGTACTAGTTAAATTTTTCATATTAAACCTCGCTTTTTCAAACACTAGCAATATTCTTTTATTGCTGCAATTAATCTGTGGTGCCTAATTACTCATGAAGTGAATATTTGCTCTAAAACATTTTTTAATTCCATTCCATACTTCATGCAAATTCCAGCTTCTAGAAAGCTTTCATAAGGTCACAGAGCATGAAATATATAATGTTTTGAGAAAACCCTGCCAGTTTCCAGCAACCTCCAAAAAAGTCGTAAGTTTCACAACTCTTCTGCTATTTAGCCAAAGATTGGAGCAGTAGGATTTGCAATCACCTGTTGTGAAGAATGAGCTGTAAGTGAAATCATCCCTCAGAGTACACAAGGTCATGCAGCCTCCTCTGCAATCCTGCAGATAGAATATCAGGGTGGGCTGGGAGCAGTTTACAGGAATCTTTATTTTTTTTTATTTTCATGAGTGAAAATTTACACAGATTATTTTCAGAGACAAATAAGACTTCCAGTGAACTAGTTACATCTTAAATCAGAAGTCTGACCTTTAAAGACTTAAAGAGCTTGATGGTCCCTAAGCTGCCTACATGAACACTGCCTTTTAAGGCTTAATTTAGTGCTCAAAAATCTTGTAAATATTATCTTGTCATGTCACTATTCACAGGGAAAAATTTAGTAGGAAACAAATTGTGTTGCCCTTCTACTGCATAGAAGAGTCCTGGTGAAAACCAAGTCTGTAAAGTAAACTGCAGCTTTCCTCTCCCTGATGAAATACAAACACCCTCCCTTCACAGCTGTGCTTTCAAAGAAGACACAAGAATTTAGAACCTGCCAGTGACCTGTGGCAACTGGGTTACAGAACAGGTCAGCAGCTGCTTAAAGGACACAGAAAGTACAAAAACATACACCTTATTTACTTACACTACCTGTAAAGTTACTGATTACTCTGTAAAGTTCTTCAGTGATCATGAAAAGCTTGAGGATTTCTCAAGAATATATGAAAAATATGGAATTATGTACCATGTTACAACCTTTCCTAACCTTTGTGGTGAAGCCCAATTTTAAAAACTGAAGAAAATGATAGGGAAAAAACAAAATTACCAATTATTTCCTAGAAATAGTACTATAATAAAAGAACCTTGTAAAGAAGAACACAAGTAGTGTCCTTCTAAAATGAAAGTTTTGTAATTTTTTTTTTTGTACTGCAAAAACAAAATGGAGAGACATGTGCTGGTAGGAAAGATTATTCTGGTGAAAAACAATGCTGAAAATACAATCTTCCAATAGCAACTCTTGAAACAGTGTTTGTGATTCAAGTACAATAAGATAAAGACAACTTTTTTAAAACTGAAAATTACATAGTAGAATACATGCATAAATAGAAAACTTCTGACCAGCTTAACTCTTTATAAACTTGGTTATGACAAAACAATCTTGAAAGCAGGGCCAGTTTTCAAATTATGCGTGACATAAACAGCAAAGCTCTGTGGATTTATCTTGAGTGGTATTAGTATTTTTTGAGATGTATCAGTGGCTAAGTTAACCTATACCTTACAAATGCATGGGATATAATTCAGGAAAATAATTTAATATGGCACAAATTTGAAATTACAGCTTTTCTGATAACATAACTTTCTAGCCTGCATATCAGAAGAAGTAAGAAAAGTTTAGTACTACACTAATAGGTTGGAACAAATGCAGGAAAATAATATATTTTTTAAAAAATCCATTTCAGGCTTTGTCTTCATAAGTAAGAAACACAAAAATCCGGCCACTGGAGACCTCACAGCTTTTCTCACTGCACAACTGCATTCCATTTTTCTTGCCTGATGTGTTAGAATCAGTTGCTATGCAACCAAGCTATAAGCCTCAACATTTAATAATTCTTCTGCTAATTGCAATAGAGAGAAAGAGCTTCAGTGTCTGACTTTGTCATAGCACTGAATTCCTCCTGTAGATAATCTATGACCAATAACAGCAAACTTGAAAAAAGCATTTTTATTCAACATACCCAGGATCATCTATTATAAAGGTATTCACTGATTCTATAAATGTATAGTCAGCTGAATTTTAATTATAATTATAATTATTTACTAGGTGTTCTACTGGCTTTATAGATGGGTTTGACATGCTTCCCACCCTTCCTTTCACCAAAGCCTTCTCTGAACTGGGAAACTAATGATAGTGTGCATGCTTCTGTTGATCCTGTGTTTTCATTTCATTTACAAATTGCTAAGTATTGAGAATTGAAAATCTCCAGATTTTCTATTTTATAGCTGTCTTACCTACACTGGGAAATAACTGAGCAACTGAAGGAGACCAACTGCGGCCCCTGCTGGTACCTGACTCCCCTACAAACAGCAGCATCAACAGAGTGCAGGGGCACAGAAAACTGCCCTGTGCAATTCTCTGAGAAATAAATAAGAACAAAAGGATGTTGTAGGAATAACATTAGCAGAGAATATCTAGTGACCAAAGTATCACTGTAGCTAATAACTGTAAGTGCATTCCACACTTCAATTATGCCTCCTAGAAGTCTCAAACTAATTTGCCACTTCATGACATACTTTGCAAGAACGGATTTTTCAGCTTTGCAAAGCTCAGTCAGCAGACCAGTGCCAGAGCCTGAAACACTCCCCAGTGAAAATGCTTGTTTTATCTCCTTTAACACAGGTTGATACAGCATTTGAATATAACTTTAGAAAATGAGATTAGAATATCTTAAGATTCCATTCATTTTGATGATTGCATGAATCAATTGCAGAAAACAATCTTGGCTGCATCACTTGTAACTTCCCAAGTGCCATAATTTAAAACTTGTACATATTGAAATTTATAAGAAGAAACAAACACACCTCCAAGAGCTTTAGGAACAAAGCCAGTTCAGATACAGAACATTCTGTACACTGAGGAACATAAACACATACTGTTTTACAAGCTTAGACACTCAGTTTAAGAACTAAGTCTTTGTTCTACAAGTGTATGCAAAGAAAAAAGATCAAATACATGATAAACAAACTGCCTGTGCTTCTATTAATCTACCTCTGCAGACAGAGCTATCCTGTCTAGCTCTGCTCTTAACACCACTGAAACATGACTGTCCTCTCTCTTAACCTCAAGTTTTTGTGAAAGTCCATATTTATGTTTGGAGCAGATTTTCATATCAAAATCACAGGAAGAGTGGGGTTTGTTTGTTTGTTTCTGACTAGCCATTAATGAAAGCAGGCAAAATAAGCAGGACTACATCAGAACCAACCCTCAGTGTGTTCAGAACTTGTGGAAATTTAAAGATGTTAATCAAACCATTATTTTTCATTTAACTATTGAAACCACATTTAATATAAGGATATATCAGCTGCAATGAAGCATAACCTGCCCATACAAACATCATTTTAGAGCAGTTATTACTAAGACGACCAGCACATCAGAAATTAAGTGCTCCATGACTCTCTAAGCAGATTTTATTGGAACAAAAATAGAAAGAGTTACAGGATTTTCAAAGTTATTTCCATCAATCTAGATACATCAAGGAAGTACTTACTAATTGTCATGGATTCTGGCACAGTGGCTGAAGGCAACATACTGCTTAATGTATTCACTTGAGCTGGAGGACTGGCTTCCACTCTAGTCATAAAAGCACAGTACAATCAATATATGAAAACAAAATCCTGAATTCAAAACTTAAGAAAACAGCATTCCAGAAACTAGAATTGTTATCCTATTCACTCATATTTAATCAAAATATGTTAAACAATCCTTTAATGTATCTCCTGGGAGTCTAATTTAAGCAGACACACAAAAATTATTAATTAAAAGGCCATGGAGAATATAGTAAAAAACTAACATAAAACCTGTTTTCAAAACCAGGAAGCCAAGTCTATTATTTGACATGACTAAGTGACTTCTTTAAGATAACTACAAAAAGTTCAGTGTATGAAACTATGCAAAAAAGGCAATTGTAGGTTTTTTGCATTTGTCTTTCCAAACATATGTAGAAGTATCCTGATGAGTAGTTGGCTTTCCAGTACTAAGTGCATTAGGTAACAATAAGTTGGCAGCTACAGGGTGGTTCTTTTTCTTTTAGGACAAACATATTTGGCACATACCTGTAAGGAAGATCAGATCTCCTTGGAACCAGTTCTACTGGATGAACAGCATGTTCATGCCCCTCTCCATTCTCCAAGTTATCTAAAGTAGAATGCACAAGCATTAGCTTTCTTTGGGTTACACTACTCAAAAAATAAAATAAAAACATAAATCCAGAAGTCAGGTAGTTACCTTTTTAAACAGAAACACTCAACTTGCTAAAGCTTTTAAACACTTCTAATTCTGTCTCCAAAGTTGGCTTCTGCAAATTGACCCCGAATGCCAGCAGGATTGTTAACACTCTTAAAAACTCAGCCATCATAAATAAATTCGTATTGCACAATTCCTAAATTATACTTGATATGTACAGAGTTACAACGTGTTGTAATTATGAGGAGACTCCTTCCTGAAGTTACTTGCACAAGCCCCCGGAGCTGAAGCACCTCATGACACCTCATGCTCACTACAAACCTGGTTGTGACTTGCAGGAGAAGAATTTGTGGTTAGTCCTCAGCACATGAAACCTTGCAAAGACAACAGTGCTTTCTGTATTCCCAACAGAGCACCATGGCTTTTCCCTGGCTCCTTACGCCTCTGTACCAACCATCAGGAATCAGACAGATGAGATATTGTTTAAAAAGCATGAATAATGCGCATCTGTCCACAGACCCACAACTGTCGGCAGCAAAACATCCACATCACTGAGCCTGTCACTGAGGAAGCTCAGGTGGAAACAAACAAAAATCATATTTTATTGATGTGTTCTGCATCTCACTATGTAAGGGCTACAAAGATACTATAAGACAATCCTAAATAGAACATATTTGAAAAGCAGGAATTCTAGAAAATAAGTTAAAGGGAAATAAAGTTGTCAGAAAGGCTATGGAGGAGAAAAATTATTTTTTAAGCTGTAGAGTTTACTGAAGCTCAGTCCCTAAAATACATACTCCATTTTTGTTCCAAGCAACTGAATTTTGATGGAGGCTTTCTCATTTCTAGTTACATGGAGATATGATATGCCCTGACACATCCCTGGAGCATTGCAACAGATTAATACTGAAAACACATATTAACATACAACACTATAGATTACCCTATTTCAAATATATATGTGTGTGTGTGTGTGTGTTATTTATTGGTATTAAGACTTATAAACCAAAATATTGGGTTAAATTATGTATTTTATAAGAGCTCATTAAGCATGCCATTAAGCATGTTTTAACAATAATATAAGGATAATGAGCTTGCCAGTTAGTGGGCTGGACTGCCCTCCCTCAGAATAAGCTAATGCATGTTCCTTCTGACATCATTCACCCAGCCCAAGCACAACTCCCAAAGTCAAGCAAACAAGTGCCTAAGGCAGGTTTCAATCTCAGCAAACTGTCAGTGTGGCTGAGGAGAGGGTGCCTGGATCCGTGTGGATCCCTGTCCCTGACTGGCTGGCACCTGGGCTGTGCAATGGGCACTTAGTGCAGCCCTCCCTGCACACTCCATCAGCTCCTCCTGTTCAGAGAGGTGAGAGCAGGAGAGCAGACAGCAGGGTCTGGGGGGCTTTCCTAGCACTGATGAACTGACTCCTTCACCAGTCCAATGCTGTATCACTCTCACTTGCATGAAAGACTACAAAGAGGGACAGAAGGAGGACTAAAAATACCTGTCCTGTGCCCAGAAAGGATCTGAATGGGCCTGTTGATCATCTCCAGTAGGCTGAGCATTGCATTCAAAACAGTTCTGAGATGAGGCAACACGAAACAAGGGGCTTTGGTGTCTTCTTAGTAAGAGTAAGCCCCGGGGACAGTTATGGGTAAGATGCATACAGATATATACAGATGTCCTCTTTGGTCATCTGCCTCCAGAACTAAGTCTTGACTTGCACTCCTAATTTTTGGTTTCAGATCAAACCCCCAGCTCATGCTCCTGATGCCTTGTGACATCTACTGACAGCAACTGTGAGCTCCCATTTCACACACCACCCCCCACAGACAGGAATGTATTCTTGTACTCCAGATTTCAACCTGTAGCTGTTTCCCCAACAGTTTCTGTTTTGTATTTAAGAGATCACAGTAGTGATCTCTTAGTAATGCCACAAACTACTCAATGTTTTCTAAATCCATTCCTTCGTAAATTGAAAAATATGGCAGCACAAGAAAAAACTCTATAACACCCTTTTTTAATATTTTTTTTAACCACTGGCATTTCTTATGAGGTACATATTTTAAAGTACAGCAGAGGGCAGTGCAGCATTATTTTATGATTCACATTTTTGTCACTGAACTTGCACAACTGAATTACACTTTTTCACAGGCCTTCAACCAACAATCCACTTAAACTCCTGGACATATAGTGTGTATGCAAAAAATATGAAATATTCTACCATTAAAACATTATTTGAATGCCACTGAGAAGTTTTTAAATGGTCACTGAAATGAGTATACCCAAAGTTCAGTGTTTTATGATCCGCTAGAAAAACATCAACAGGATGAAGGGGAGGGCTGGTGGATTTTGGTTTTGGTACTAATACAGACACTGTAAAAGCACCAGTTTCCATTCCTTTGACCATTTTTATTGCTTGCTTCAAATGGTCCACATCATTCTTGAAGTGCCCCTCACTGCATACAATACTGCAGCTGAGGCCACAGCAGAGCCAATGGAGCTTATACTTACAAATGACACTCATTTCTGCACAGCTCTCTTAATTCACTATCAGCTTGTAACCTTCAGAAAACGATTTGAGGATACTGGCACATAAAAATTAGATGTGAGTTGGCAACTGGTGCTCACAGCTCAGAAAGCCAGTCTTATAATAAATTATCTCTGCAGATCCCTTCCAACCCAAACCATTCTACAATTTCCACATCCTTTTCTGAGCAAGTATTTCCTAGTCAATCATCCCTTATCCTGTATTTCAACAGTTAACAATTTCTATTGAACTGTTTCCAGCTGCTCTCCAATTTGTCAAGATTAATTTGAATTCAACTTCTCAAACACACTTGGAGCTTCTTGCAGCTTAGTGGTATTTAGAAAACAGATATGGATACTTTTTATACAACTATCCTAAACTTCAATAAAATACAAGACCACAGCTTAATCCCAATGAAACTCTTGGTTTATTTTGACATTGATAACGCCCCCTTAACTAAGTAATTACTCAAATGCAGAACTCCCATTCAGAACTAGAATAAATTTGAACTCTTTATCCCAGTTGTGCAGTATCTCCTGTGTCTGAACAATCCCGTTATTTCTTACCATTGTCCCGTGTCAGAATAAAGGTTGCTGGAATTCTGTGAATTCAAATGCCCACCTGTTTGGGAGTAAGAGCCAACAGCACTGACAGGAAATAGAACATCTGAGTCATCATTCAGGACCTGCAGAGGACTCCAACTGCATATCTGAGAACTGCATGTGACTATTTCGTGAGGCCTAATTAGAACAAACAAACAAACCAATCTATTTATACAGCCAGTATTACTGTTCATAATGCTTCTATTTCTTTCAGAGGTACCACAGCAAGAAAAATCTTTATTTCAATCTGCTAATTTCTTGGTCATACATTAATTCATTGAAGACCAGACACTCCAAAGCAGATGAGACAAGCAGTGCTTGCCTGTTTCTTTAAATGAATTTCTGTCAGAAATAAAGAAAGCATATCAGTATCTAAAATTATTCTTTCTCTCTCAGTTTTGTCCTGCCTTGTTGAACCGTCTACACTCTGATGTAACAAGCTTACTGTGTTTAAAATACACATTTTTATTGTGAAGCTAAAATAGAATTGTTATCATACTAAGAATAAGGAAACATCAAGTAGGCCAGAACTATAGCCTGGCTATATCATGCCACAGTTTTAACAACTGAGAACTTCAAAGAGAATAAGTCTGAAATCTCAAAATTTGGAGTTTCCATGAAACTTAGAAGCAAAATATCATCACTGCAGTGGCCCATATTGTTTAAACAGTAAAAAGGAAAAAAAAAAAGAGGGAAAAAAGGTGGGGAGGAGGAATAGGAAGAGGAAAAAAAAAGAGAGAAAATCTACAGTTCAGTTCAGCACATCAATTTGCCAGCACCCATAAAAGGAAGGAAGGGGTGGAGGGGAAGCATGGAAAGTTTACCACTATCTCCTGCACCAATACTTACTTTTCAGAAGCTTCAGTTCCACCTTCTGTGCCTTTATTTTCTAATGATTTTCCGTACAGCTCATCCTCATCTGCATCTTCATCATCAATGCTCTTCACATCCAGTTTCTGGTATTCATACTCTCCATTCATGAATACTGAATTGTTCTTCCACGAATGGTTACTTTCACTCCCATTCAGATTTTTTCCAAGAGTGCTTTCAGATGAGGACAATGCAAGAACTGAAGATCTGTCTACACTCTCCTCTGAACTTTCTCCTGTAATCAGAGTCTTTGTGCAATCCCCCAAGTTTTGCTCATCTTCCTCTTCATCAAATGAGATAATATTAGTCACCCTCTTCTTCTTTTTTCGATCTTTTTTGTATTTCAAATCTAGTAGTAATACAAAGTTTAACACAGTTTAGAAAAGAGAAATAATACATGAAACCTGTTTTTTTCTTAAAAGAGCTCATGTACTAAATTACTCCAGTCAAGAAAAAACCACTTGGATCTACACAGCATTCATTATCTTTCCATACCCATGAGCTTTTAAATCTCCAACTTCCAGCTTTATTTTACATGCCTTACATAATTCAGATTTTAAAAGATATTTTGGAGATGCATTCATAACATGATTCAATTGAAATGGGAAAAAAAGTTCTACAAACCCATGAAATTAAATTTAAAGTAAGAAGTTGGCCTTCCTGTCACTTTCTCCCATGGACTACACCTAATGTATAATGCAGAGCAGGTCTGCACAACAGAGAAAACATGAAGCACTTTCAGAGGAAAAACTGAAAAGAACAAAGTCACAACACAAACAAAATCCACAACCTGCAATCAAATAGTTTTGTCTATACTCTAAAATTTGAATAGTCAGTTTTCAGCTAATTAGCTCTTGGCACAGAAATACACTGAAGTTCTCTGATTACACCAGATGTATTCAGTGACAGCACTTATTTTTACACTATTACCTATTCTCACTGCATCTGATGTGCACATGAAGCTAAATGCAAAGCTGAAGCACTCCAAGAAATATCAGAAACTTACCCACCAAGACACCTCACACTGGGACCAAATTGCTTTGTTTAATTCAAGTCCAGCTGTTATATAACCACAAAACACACTAACATACTTTTAAAAGGATGTTAAAACCCATTCTGGTTGCAAATAGAATTACAACAAAGAACACAGACTTTAATGGAAGCATCTGACTTACTCTAATGTTCCACATATAATTGCATTTGAACAAACACAATTTTTTTAATGTGACATTTCATTGGAAGTTGTACCTTTCATGTTCTGTATACACATGTGCTGTACACATCAAGTACATCACATTGTGGAGTCATATGCACCATATGGCCAATTACTGCTTGTTTCATCAGGCTATTCTATACTAACAAAGTTATCCCAAGTCAAGTATCACCTACGATTTTAATCTCATTTACGTGCTACACAACAAAAGATTTACTACAAGTTTGTTCTAAAAACTGTGTTTTAAGACAAAGTCTATTTAAGATGCCAATAAAAAGCAGATTTTATCTCAACTTCCTACCAGATTCTCATGTGGGGCTTGTGCTTTTTTCTCATAACCGAAAACAATTTATTGCCTAAACTCAAATCTTGTTTCTTAACTGAAAAACACATAAATCTTCCTGCTGTTTTGTACTTTTACAAAGCAAAACAAACTTTTAGCTCAACTTCCAGAAACAAAGATAATAGAATATTACTTTGTTAATTTTGCAACAAAAAATACATAACGAAAAATCACATTTTCCTTGACTGATTTCAAATAATAAGAGATTAAGACTTTGGGTCTTTGTTAGTAACTAACATCATACAAGCTGGTTGTAACACTAAGAGCTCTAAAGGTAAAGAGTGTATGAATAAATTTTCATTTTGGCAATTATCTGCTTTGCATAGGAATTCAGACTGTAAACACAGTCACTACTTGAAGTAGATTACAACCTAAGATTTGTATCTGATACATAACAAAAGATGTAAGTCACTGTATGTCTGACTGGCAAGGTGGTAAAAGACAACATTAAAACTGAAAAATTATTACACCACAAACTTCAAAGCATAATTTTATGAACAAGAAATTCAGGTCACAAGCAAAGCACTACAAATGAAACAGTTTTGCCTCCCTCTCACAGTGATACAAGAATGCTGAAATACACGGTTACCATCCAGTACTCACACCCAATATTTCCAATCTCATGCTTTTTAATTACACATTCAACTGGTTCGTATGCATAGTGCACTTATTTTTAAGACTTCTGCTCTACAAGAGTACATAAAAAGTAAATTTAAAAGTTATTTAAACACACTTGAATATTTCCTAAGTTTCTGAATGGCACTAACATTCATAAAGGCTTACCAGCATTTACATTCCTGGACAGAACAGGCAGTGGGTCAGAGTCCTGGTCAGGCTTTATGAGGATGGAGACCGCGGACGAGGCAGTGATCTCCCGCAGGAGGCTGCTGACACCCTGAGTGGACTCCTTCAACAAGGAAGTTACATTTTGTGTGGATTCCTTTAACAAATCTGACACAGTGGGTGTGCATTTGCTCTGCCCATTTAAATCCTTATTATCAATGTTGATAGCAAAAAGAATGGAGTTCAGACCTTCAGATAAAAGAAAGGGGGAAAAGAGACCAGAAATGCACCATATACTTCACATGGAAGCCATGAACATAGAAGGTAAGGATCAACAAAACTATGACATGGAAAACATTTTTCCCAAAAGTTTCCCACAGTTCCCAATGCATGAATTCTTATTCTTTCATGTACCATTCATTCCTTTCTAGATTATATTCAAGCTGATGCAATCAGTTCTGAATTCTTCTTGATGGTTGTTCAGCTGCACATTAAATAATCAAAAAGTACTGTGAACTCATTTATTTATAACCTTTTATTTAAACCCATTTCACTGCAACTTTACTATTTGTTGGTTCCTATATTCTATTAGCAAAAACACCCATGAACCTTGCCTTGCAGAATGAAGCATGTTACCACGTAGCTGAGAAAAGGTGTATAAAAGGTAATAACACATCACTTCCGTGGATGAACTCTAGAAAAGTAAATTATTTGTTATCATTCCTTACTCTTACTCTCCTTACCTGTATTTACCTGTAATTTTGATCTTACTATAAAATTCCATCATTTCTCTTTTCTAGTCAGGAATAACCCACTTTGCTTCTCTGAATTGCACTGGTTTTAAGTTAGCCTTGACTGCTGAAGAGTTAAAAAATTTATGTGGAAAACTGAGGAATTGTAGGAAGGCCAGATCCAGGATTTTAACAATCCATCAATTCATAACATAAATTGAGTGTTCACTGTGGCTGTGCCTCTGACACACATTCTCAGAATGCATTAGAGAAACTCCTCACAACCAGAAACAAATGCAACATCCCAAAATGCAGTAGTTTTCCAAGAGCAATTATACTGAAGAGAAGGTCTTACCAGCTGCCATGGTAGGGATCATGCTAGAACGTTCTTCATCCATCATAAAAGACCAGTCTTCATAGAAGACACTGTAATTTAAAGGGGGAAAAAAAGAACATGCAGTCCTATAGTAATATATACTTCACTTCTGAAAGACAAGAAAACTCGGAAGAATAAGTAGGAGTACCCCAAAGGATGAAATTTTATGTCACAGTAACTCCCTGTAGTTCTGAAATTGGTAACTGTTCAGATGGTTCTAAAAAGATGTGCTAAAGAATATTTTTTCTTTCGTTTTAGCTCTGCACTTTTTTAGGGGAAAAAAAGCCACTCAGGGCCTGGGGGTTCACACTGCATTAGCAGTCACTGCATCTCTCTATACCTATTGCAATACATGTTTTGTATAAGCTTAGAACACAGCTTATACAAACACAAACAAAAAGGTTGGCTTTATCTTGAGCAACCTGCTCTGGGTCCCTGCCCATGGCAGGAGGGTTGGACTACACAATCTTTAAGGGTCCTTTCTAACCCAAATCCTAATATTCTAGGTTGTGTGACCTGTTTCAATATCCAAACCCACACCAATTAGCCTAAATAGTTAGGCTAAACTATGAATTTGGATGCAAAAAACCGCACAATTCTTCACTGTGCACACATAAATTTAGTTGTTCTAAGCCTGGCTCTTTCTAGTAGCTGAATGCCGTATTTTTACTATCAACATGCAGCTAATTAAATAACAAAACAGATAGCAACAAAACCCTCAATCTATATATTAAACAACTCTGATAGATTCATTGAGAAGTTTCCAAAACATGTAATTGGGGATGTAAACTGATTCTGTAAATCCCATTGGAATTCGGGTAATGTTTAAATCTGAAAAATTCTGGAATAAACCTTTTAAGAAATATCATTACAAGGCACTGTACTGATAATCCTGATACTGTGCAAGTATTACTAAAAGCATGAGAATAATTAGTGACATAGCAATCCAAGTTCCTAATGGTTTTCAGACCTTTTTCTTTATTTGATTTATTCAAAATCTGTCTTGCAAGAAAGCTACAGATGACTGGAACAAACTAGAAATGAAAAGGAGGTACTCAGTTCGGGCAATAATCTTCTTATCCACTAGAACCGTTAATCAATGCAATGAATAAAATGTCTTTCTGCTGAATCCACTGGACTTGATCAAGTGATTTGAGCAAGCTCAATAGCTATTGATTAAAAAAAGGAAAACACCTGAATTTTTCATAAAGTAAAGAAGTTGAAGCCATATGAGAAAAAGACAGGACTCAGTTTATGAATTTAAGTGCATTTTGCACTTCAGTTCAAAGTACTTTAGGATTTCACAACGTGTAGTAAGTTATTCTCAGTAACTGCAACAAAAGGTTCACAAACTGCTACCTAACCACTTCCCAGTGAGCTGCAGCCACAGCTCCCCACTGCTGCACTGCTGGACCTTTGCAATTACAGGATCTCCAAAAGGCAAGAGGCAATTACCACTGATGAATTGACATCAGACACAGCTGCAATTGCGCACTATTTTAGAGGAATGAGAGAGGCACCTTAAAGCATGGTGTCCAGGTTGTAGTGAGGAAAACTGAAAGAACAGGGAAGGGATTTAGGGAAGAGGTCACATGTTGATACAGGCACAAGCCACTACCTTAACGGCTGACAAAAATTTTAAAACACGATGTTAAGGGACTTGACAGGCATAGCATTTAATATGGGGTAGTACTACAGCTGTGGCTTTTGGTTGGTTGCCTGGGGTTTCAGACAGTGCTTCATTTGTCAGCACACTTCCTGCATTACAAAGCTATCAGACACAGTACCTGAGGCGATTCTTATCTGCAAGCAGCATATGAACGTATCTTTCCAGGGAATGCTCATTCAGAGCACAGCGCAGCCACGCCCGGCCCCTGCCGATGTCCGTGGTGATGGCCTTCAGAGAGTAGAAGCGCTGCAGCTCGTGTCTGTTCAGCACTTCTTTCACATAATACCAGAACACTGGCTCTGGAATTTAATGGTAAATAATAATAATGACAACCACCCCACCAAGAAAACCACTAAGCTCATACATGAATACATTTACATGTAAATTTACAAAACAGGTAACAATATAACTTTGAACAAAGGTGAATAATTTACCCTCTTCGTGCAACCCAGCAGTTAAATAGGTTATTTATTCTTACAGAACTCAGGCTATTTAAGCACTTAGAACTTTTCACTTCATTGAAAAAGCCACAGAAATTAAAGGATTTGATCTAACATTTTTACATAGAATTCACATTTAAAAGCACATTTAAGCTAGTATTTTATCCACAGGTTCATATGTTCAACTGGAAATGTATTATGGAAGGGAAAAGATTTCTTTAGAACTCTATGTTACTGCCAATGTGAAATGTTGGAAGGCAGGTCCAAAGGCAGGTAGCTCTAGAATTTGCAGATATGCAAATAAAAAATTCATGTTACTTTACGAAACGGAAGCGCTGCATTTATCTTTCCACTAAAACACTTTCTGTGTGCTTTTCCCAAATATTGATAAAAAATGATCAGTATCTTCATATAGTTCTGATTAAAAAAAAGAGAAACATCATGATGAAGAGAAAAATAAAGGAATCTTTTCTTTGAATGTGGAGGAAGTAATAAAAACCAACCCGAACAATACAGGCAATATACTTTTTCTTTCTAAAATTACATTAATAATTAGAAGTTAAACATAGCTGACCCATATAGAATATGGTATTTAAAGAACTGAGCAAGGCAAGGTCAAGAATGAAAACATTGTTTTAAAAATTTAACAGCACAATTACACAACCTTGATCCCTGCCAGAATTCAAAATAAATTTGCCACTATACATGATGCAACAGTAGAAAGTGCAGATTTCCTAACAGCAACATTTCTAGAGAAACTTAGAAAGCAAGTTAGACTAGACTAAGAAGCAACAGCCATTTTCACTGCTACTTCTACAACACAGCAAGTGTCAAGTATCCTACCAACAATCTGCAGTTTGGTGCAATGCCTAAAGCTTCTTTTAGAAATTATATCACTTGAATGAACATATGAACTAATTAAAACAGGATAGTTACAATTAGCAACTTACCTGTTTCAGTTTTGCTGGAGAAACCTGCTGCCTGTTTGATTGCTGCTGCTGTCAGTGCTAATCCCCGGCTCCTCCTCAGGCCATGCTGGAACACAGCTTCAAACTGAGCACACAGACAGGTCACTCTGCAACAGAATTTTTAATGAACTCATGCAAAAGGAATTATGAAAAAAACATAGTGAAAATCAACTATGTTTCTATGCAGCAACTTTATTCCAGATCTCTGAATAGGGAACGTAAAGTGAACCATTACCTTATAAGCAGTGAAAGATCCCTTCTATGAAGTAATCTCATTATTTGCAAGCAGTGTAATCTACTTATACCCACAGTCTCATCATAATGATTGAAAGCTGAGGCTCAGGTTACATTCAGAAGAATTGGCAATCAATTTGAGAAATCACCCTCACCTGCTAAAGGGGCTGTTCATCATGTTATTTCAGCTTCAGATCACCTACCTTTCACACAAAGTAGTTTTTTGAGCGTGTCAAATATTTTGTGCCATACGTTTTATGTCATTATGATCCGAAATCTAAGCATGTTAATCTTAGACTATTTTACCTGCTATCAGAGTCTGAAGCAATTTCTTTTCTTCCTCCAAATCGTATTTGACACTGCAATAAACAGATTTTAAGACATTTTAAGAACTTTTTGTTACACTAAATAAATTCAGTTTTCTGAACTATTTCTATATCTGAAACAAAGTCATATCAAAAAAGGAAGCAGCACAAAATAGAGCATTGCAAAATACAGCCTGCATCCAAGAAGTGCTCTAGAGCACCATGTTACACTAACGGGCTGCTCTTGCAGTCCAAATATATCCTTGCTAGCCAGAGCAACACACCTGCAGGTCCTTCAGTAAATTGAAAACTGAGTGTAAATTACTACTTTTGAGTTTTCAATGTGCACCCACAAAACCAAACACTGCTCCTACTCAGCTCAGTGGTACAATTACAGAAGCACTCTTTAAAAAACATTTCACAGGCTTACTTCTGAGGCATTCTTTTGCCTCCCAAGCTCTCCCAAATTGACTCCAGCCTATGAAATTCTACTTGCTGAACTTCACATGAACACAAATATAGACATACATATATAAATCACAACTTCACATGTATTTTAACCATTCACTAAAACTCTAGTGCAAAGAAAAGAAGCTGCTACTCTAAAACGTTAACTAAGCTAGACTTTGCAGTACACTGCAATTTAGTTCAGTCATATCAGGATTACAAGAACATATATTCCTAATACATATTCTGTAGTAGTACATATATTTAAAATAGATCTATTACAAATATAACCTCTCCAGAACAAGAATTTTAAATAAATACTGCACAATAGTTGTTTGCTAGCAGACAAAAACTCTGTTGTACTATGTGAAAACCATGATTTCTTCTTTGTTTCCTCTTCTTCTTTTTGCTTCTCCGTGTTAAATAGGAAGCAAAGACAGTCCCTGCTAGTAGGGACAACTCTGAGTAAGCCACTGCAGAAATGTCTGCTGGATTTCTCACCTGTTTAACTGCATCCAGGAGCCGTTCTAGAAGAAATTGTCTTTTGGTGTCTTTGGTCTGTGAACCTGAAATCCAACAAAATCGTATCATTTTAAAATAAATTGTTTTTTAAAATATATTTGGGCCAACACAAACGTCTTTCTTTTGGCCCCTGAAAATTTTCTTCCCATGCCAATTATTCCACTAAATTAACTAATATATTTTCTCTAAGCAAAATGATGCAGTATAAACTGTGCTTTGAGGTTTCAAGTAGCCTGTCTCTAACAGGCAGCAATATTGTTTCAAATATCATCTAGATTCTTATTTCAGTAATATTTTGAAGATCTATTTCACCAGTACCAAATACAGAATAACTATTGAAGCTGATGCACAGCTTGCCCTGAGCTTCTTAGCACAACTACCAGCGTAGTACAGCATCACAGCATTAGAAAAGAACAGAAAACAAGAATAAGACACCAGGAGTATCTTCTTACTGTCAAACCTTACTGCAGGAAGAGCTTTAAGTCAGGTGAACAGAGAACAACAGTTACAGTAAATCACTTAAAATTTAACTACCAGCATAGTTCTTCTGATTTACACCTATAAAATCTATTTTGTTACTATATAAGGAACTATGCAAGACAACCTTTAACTTCTCAAGCTATTTCAACAATAACACAAGACTTTGCTTGTTGGAATATCCTTTATAAACTCCCACAAATATGGTAAAATTTGTTCTTTTAGATAACCTACATTGCCTCTGTAATTTCTTTATTCTCAGCTTAAATTCAAAAGATCCATCAGAAACCTCTGTGACCTCTCTGGAGTTCAAGTCATTCTATTCTGCTTTCCCTCTCAAAGAACACACAACCAATGTACATATGGACTGAAAGCCAATTATCCAAACTCTGCACAAGCCAATTCCTCCCGACACTGAAAATCAAACACCACACCCTAGAAAAGAGAGATGACATCAAAGATATGTGCTTCCTCTTGCTATATGACAGTGTGAGGTCCAAATCCCAGAATCTCCTATCTTCATAATCCCATTCAGAACAGTTTGCTTTTAAACCAGCAGGAC